>OY783195.1:22206563-22341686 GCA_963678675.1 Xiphydria camelus | reverse complement strand
GGAAATGTTGCTCAATATCTCTTACCACTCTCTATTTTCCTTTCTTCATATACACTGGACCATACTTTGGACACATATTTACTAATTAGTGCAATTTTTTACATTCGATAGGTCGCAAGAATACATCTTATATCCAATGATCTTCATTCTAGCAGTAATATTTGTTTTCCCATTTGTAGGTATATATTTGCACTTTTTACTTTTATTTTTCAGAACTAGCTTCTCATCACTAGTTTTAGATTTTTTGCTTTAATTTTTCGCTTTTTCATCCTAGATCATATTATAAATTACATACGGCCATCTTCTCCCAATCGTATGAACGAGACGATTCATTACGAAAAAACATCTTTTTGATGAAGTAAACAAAATTGTATGATTTTCTAATTAGTGGTTTACAAACTACAAGAAAGAGCAAAACAACATGATAAATATATTATGAAATTTTGCTCCTTATCGTATCATCTAAACTGTTTTGAGACTAGTTTTGAATTAAATGTTGAAGAATAAACAATTTGCAATTTTCTTCTTGAGAATCTAAAACATTATATCACGACAGTTGTGATGGGAAATGTAAATTGGGAACACAGAACCCCATATCTTTAGTCAAATGTTGAATAAAATATTTTAATTGATCACCTCTCCCGTATGGTCATCTCCGCAAACTTACCTTATAGTTAATCAATGTATACTTGTGATTATAATGAAAAAGAAATTTCTTGGATCGAGCAAATATACGTTAATTAGAAAACTTATTTCATTCGAATGTGAAGAGGGCGAACGTGACAAGAAGTTAACGAATATTTGCTTGGCCAAAGAAATATTTTTTCGCCATAATCAAGTGTAGGCTCATTAACTATACACTAATCTCTCAGTGTAAGTATAAAGTCTTTCAAATTGAACCATCGAAATACAAAAAATGTTAAAGGAATTTAAAGTATACAGAAACATTACATTCATATTAGTAAAGCACATTTATGCGTTCAGTGTGCAAAAAGAAAAACTAAAGATTAGTATTTATATAATCACATTTCAATATGACTTAGGAGGTTTCTTATTCGTAAGAGCGCTGACTTCAGACTATCTTATACGGGTGTTTCATAAACATGCGGCACAACTTCAAGAGGTGATTCCCTAGATGATTCTAAGCATTTTTCGCCCTACGATGATTTTTCGAAAAACGCGCCGTTTCGGCGCTAGAGGGCGTCCCTATGTTTTGTTCAACCAATCACGTTCGACGCTACAGGGCCAAATGTCATTTTGAAGATTGGATGCATGTATCTGGGCTGGTGGTGGACATTTTCAACAATTCTTGTAGATTGTAGAGCCTTACAATGTAAAATAAATACTCTTGTTAATAAACATTGATCGCCCCAAGCGCCGAAATGGTGGTCGTTTTTCGAAAAATCATCATAGGGCAAAAAATGCTTAGAATCATCCAGGGAATCATCCCTTGAAGTTGTGCCGCATGCATATGAAACACCCTGTATATATTTGAGATCTTACTATGAATACCGGCCTTGACTAAAGAAGTCTTTCTTGTTCAGAAGTAAAAAATCTACAGAGCTCTTATAGATACTTGTATAGTAATAATAAAATTAGTATTATATAAGTAAGTACCTATATTCTTTAATTAAAAATTGGTTAATATAAGTATTTTTTCACTTTCGACCATTGACTATCCTGTAGACATTATAACAAGAAGAGTTAAGAGTTTTAGAAGAACGAAAAGACTTGCAGAAATTACAGTTGCACGAAATGAACGAATTATAAGAATAGAAAGATAAAAATAAAAGTATATGAATAGTATACTTCTCAAAGAAAAGTTTGTTCTATGCACATTGCTCAAAAAATGTATATTAAGCTCTTCTATATAAAATGCATCGTAATACTTTCTTCAAGTTAAGTACATAATTCCAAATAATTGTGCTGTTGTCACGATAGTAAAAGAACATAAGATCCTTTCCAAATTATAAAAAAAAGTCCTACTTCAAGCAATAATAAAGCTCTTATTAAAAATTGGAACCTACGAAAATCTCCCTTCCCGTGTCTACGGTAAAGTCCCAGTTAGAGTAACTCTCGAATTAGCAGTGTGAACGACGTAATAATAAATAACGAAATGGCAGCCAATATGCCCCGCACTGATAGGAAGTAATTAATTGAAATTTACGACCCGTTACCCGCCATCCTTCTCCGGTGTAAATGCTGCTCGTTCGACGAGCATTTAACACTTACAAGGCTGACGTGTCGTGAGCCGCGAAGCAGCATTTTATGGGAATACCTACTATGTAAACTATTGATATAAATATAAGATATAAGGTAAATGTGTCCCAGTGTCCGTCACAGACCCAGTTATCGTCAGTGTGCGATTAAATATCCTTAAAAATTAAGCATCCAATAGTAAAATTCCATTATACTATAATTTTAATAATATGTGGCAACATCGACGGAAAATATCTGGTAAAAATTATTTGCAATCGAGTGACATTTGTGACGCGGACGGTGTGTTAAAGGTGCCGGTGTTTGAATAAATCTAGGTTTGGTACAGCTGTTAGCATAAATGTTAAGGCAAGTTGTTCTGGAAAACTCTCTCTAGCATGCACGTAGTGTCTTATTGGCAGAAAATTACTTTTTGATAAATTATATACATATAAACACTAAGTAATTAGCAAATATTTTTAGGATAGGAGTCCGTTAGAAATTAATTTTTGTGGTGACGAATACTGGTACAGGAAAACAGATGTCTATCCCAATCTTCGTCGGGTATGACGAGCAGTTGGTCATCGATCATTTCAATAAAATTCTACAGCATTTCTGATGGTAAGCGCAACACCACTTCGGCAGTTTTTACCGACGGTGGTCGAATCTTGCATTAGATCCAATGCAATATCAGATATTGTGAGTACAACTTATCCAAAATTCCGTATTCGTTATTTGCAGGTGTGATCTAGATAAGTGTTCCAATAAACTTAGAAATTCTAAGTGATGGACTTGATAAATCGAACATTTGTCAAAACATGCAGCCAATTTTATGCCCAGTTTCTTGCGAAATCTCAACAGATCCAGAAATATCAAATGAACTACTAGTAAATAGTACCAATCAGCATTATGAGGCAACAACAAAAGAGGCTTCAAATGGTATTACCCAAAGAGGTAGGTAATAGGTATTTATGGAATGATTAAGTAAGTAGTTTTACTCGTCGTTGAGATATAAAATTTAAAAATAATAAATGTTAGTAACAATCTAACAATAAATATTATATCGTTATATACTTATAATTTTTAGATCATTTGTTGAACATATCGATTACTGGAATAGATGAACCTAGTTTACCTACCACAAAAATAGAGGTTCATGACATAGTTATTGCGGTAGACCAATTTTCGCCATCTACGACAATACAAGCACAAACAACTACTGAGACAAATATCCCATCAAATTTTTCTTCAACGACCACAGCACAAGTGGCAGATATTAATCAAGATACATATAGTGAGAAGAATATGACTGTGAAAGAAAACGCAGAAGAAATTAAAGATAAAGATATCTTGGCAGACATACCCTCTCCTTTCAAAAATAATTTGTTTTGGCCAGATACACCAAAGGTGACTAAAAAGCTGAAAGAAAAGATACCTTCGGTAGCAACGTCCAAAGACTGGCAAGAATACTTTAGAAAGAAAGAGAGCAAGAAATTAGAAAAAGAAAAAGAAATTCAAGAAAGAAAAAGAAGACGACTAGAAGTCAAGGAAAATAAAAAAAATGCAGGGGAAAAGATTGTGAAAAAAAAGGAGAACCAAAGTCAAAACCAAAAAAACAGGAGAATGGAATTTCTGCAACTGAGGAAACAGAAAGAAAGATGGTTTTGTCAAATTTGTTTGTCAAATTTGGAGAGAGAGAGAGAGAGAGAGAGAGAGAGGGAGAGAGAGAGAGAGGGAGAGAGAGAGAGGGAGAGAGGGGGAGAGAGAGGGGGATAGGGAGAGAGGGGGTGAGAGAGGGGGAGAGGGGGAGAGGGGGAGGGAGGGGAGAGGGGGAGGGAGAGAGGGGGAGAGGGAGAGGGAGAGAGAGGGGGATGGAGAGAGAGGGAGAGAGGGAGGGGGAGGGGGAGGGAGGGAGGGAGGGAGGGAGGGAGGGAGGGAGGGAGGGAGAGAGAGAGAGAGAGAGAGAGAGAGAGAGAGAGAGAGAGAGAGAGAGAGAGAGAGAGAGAGAGAGAGAGAGAGAGAGAGAGAGAGAGAGAGAGAGAGAGAGAGAGAGAGAGAGACCGTACTTACCTAAGTCCCTAAATAAATAAATGAGAGAGAATAGTAATTATTATTCATTTGGGTTTTCTCTTGCATTAAACTAGATATATGACGAATACTAGGACGTTAACTGACGATAACTAGTACAGTCCCCTTTTTACATGACGAATAATGGTACATCAAAATGCTCATTCTGAATTAGAATAAAATAACATTTATAGTTAAAGTAAAGAGTATTTGTCTAAAAAACATAAGAGATAACTTAACGTACTTATCATTAGAAATATTTTTGCACGAAAAAGATAATATATGAATTTTATATACCGAGTTTCATATTGCGAACATCGTCTTAACGTGACGAATACTGGGACATTTACCTTACGCCCATATGGTATTTCTCGCGCAGTGGAATATATAAGTAAGATATAAGAGATTCTCACATGACGAACCAATGAAATCGTATTGTCTATAAAGATCGCGTCGTTCCGCTTGATTTATGCCTACTTAGCCCGCGTCGCGCCTCCTTTTCGTCCTTATGGGAAACTTATGACGAATACGTAAACGCTGCCTCGGGGCTCACGGAAAGCACGACTAACTTGAACCTTCCAATCTCCGGACGATATCTTAGCATTCATAGCGTGCCAAAGAGATCAGCGGGACATGGGATATATATATAGATCCAGACAGATTACGGCGTACGATGCGTCCCGTCAAGACGAAAACCGGCAGTTTACTTCCACGAAAGCTGGGATGCTTCCTGGGATGTGAAAGCCGTCGGTGTTCTCTATCGATTGATATATATAGCAAAGATCTTCCACAATTTCCTCGCAAGTCTCGAATGATTCCATTCGAGTACCATAATACGGAGAAATAATATTAACCGAAATAACGATATTCTCTCGGTGTCGTTTATCATTGCGATTACAACGATTACGAGCGCGCTAATTGGACCTTCCCCCGGCGCTCAAGCGCGAGTGATGTATTCCCGCGGTCTTTTCAACGAACCGAGTTAATAAGCACCGTTGTAAATCGCGAAATGTCCTTCTTCGCGACGAGACTTAATTTCGTCCACGGTGTATCGAGGAGACTCAGGTGCCAGTACTGTAAATGGCGTAAATCAATCTCCACCTGGTTCATCTTGATTTATTTATGAGAAAATCACGCTGAATTTCATGGGGATTTTCACTACGCTCCTAAAGCCCCTGATCCGCGCGCGACGGTGCTCGCGCGGGTTTTCCTTCACGAGACGTGTGCGCCATGGAAGATACCTGAGAAGATTCTGACGCTTTGACGGCGCAGTCTTTATCCGCGTTGAGTCGAGGAATGTAGGGCAGCTATGCATAATTAGAGCGAGCCGAGGAAGCCTGATTTACGATGGGGGGAAAAGAAGGTGGACGGTCGAAGGGAAGAAAAGGTAGTCGATAGAGATTACTATCGCTATGCTACTCGATGTCTCGATAGTATAGTATGCGTATGCGAGACGGAATTGTCAAAACTAGGATTGACGAGTAAAATAATCAACTTTTTAAGACGTTTTCATTCATTTCTAGCATACCCCTAGGACAGGCGAAAATATGTTCACTTCATTTGAGCAAATTTTTATCTCGACGTATTAAAAAAAATTAATATGTAACTCGTTTAGTGCACTGAAAAAAAATTTGCTTCATTCAACCACCGCTCACCGGTGAGGTTGAACACTATCTACTCCAATCATCTAATATTTATCTTGACAATATAGAGAATTTTCGAACGCAATATCCGCTAGTAACGTGTACTTACTTTATACACACCTGAAATATGTTCGAAAAGAAGAAAGTTACCCTCTTAGAGGTATGCAATCTCCTAAATAAATTAAAGGTGAGTTATGAATACATCAGTTCGTATTGGAGTCGCATCTGAGAAGTCACATTTCATACCCAGAAACAAGCAAACGGGTACCTTACGAACAAGGACCTAGAAGAAGCAGGCTTCGCCGCATACATTCCAAAGGACAAGATCTTTCAAAAAGGGGTGATTAAAGACATCCCCCAGGAGTTACCATGGATGAAATTCAAAAAGAAATAAACCGCAGTAACATCGACATATACGTGGTAGAAGTATTTCGTCTGAAAAAACGAAAAAGGAGATATAAACCTGGAAGACCAGAAAACCAAAATAAGCCAGAAAAAGCAGAATCGAAAGAATCTGGAGCAATCTGCGTGACTTTCAGAGGACCGGCCTTGCCAGAAAGGGTGTTTTTCTGGCAAGCCATCTTGAGAGTGGAACGATTTATACCAGCAGTGAGACAATGTTTCAGCTGTGGACTCCTAGGCCATATAAGCAAATGGTGTAAAGAAGAAAGGAAGTGTCTGAAATGTGGCGGGACACAACACAACTCAGACAACTGTAAAGCTGAAACCAACTGCATCAACTGTAATGGGCACCACCTGGCAGCACAGAGGATATGCCCAGTGTTAGAAAGCAGCTGAAATTAACAAAGTAATGGCAAAGGAAAATGTAGGCTTTATAGCAGCTCGAAAGATGGTTGATGGGATCTTCGAAAACTTGCGAACTCAGCAAAAAAAGACCGTCTATCGCCATCAGGAGATAAATCAAGAATTTCCACAATTACCACCTCCAAGTCATTCACCCAAGATGAAAGAAGTCAATATCATAATACCGGCCCTGAGAGCTAAATATTAACCAAGCAATTTGTAAAATTATTAATTTTATGTCTCTAAGAAGGAAATAAATAGTTATATTTGGAATATCGTAGTGCTAGCCGAAATTAGTGACAGAACTGATATTGCTAATTTAAGTATGCGATTTTAGAAGTATGCATGAAACTCTCTACCTAGTTTTCTATTATACCCCGTTATAGGAGCTATACTTTTTTCCAGAGTAGATGCGATACTTATATCATGATCCGCGCGGTAGTATTATTCCCGACCCTCTTTAACAAATCATGA
Organism: Xiphydria camelus; assembly: GCA_963678675.1. Taxonomy (NCBI): domain Eukaryota; kingdom Metazoa; phylum Arthropoda; class Insecta; order Hymenoptera; family Xiphydriidae; genus Xiphydria; species Xiphydria camelus. The sequence goes on along the minus strand of OY783195.1, from coordinate 22,334,502 downwards.
ATTCTACGATGGATGTTACACTGAAGAAATATAGTTCCTAGATATAATATAGTTACCTATTTCTTATCATGTAAAAAACGGCCTATATTTGAATACATTCTCATAAAGACATATTTAAGACTCCTCCTTGATCCCAATAGAGACGAAAGCTTCGAGATACCCCCGTCTCTTCAACTACGAATATGTGCTCTACCAACGCGGCACACCACGTCCTCCTCCACCTAATGAAGAGAGCGTGTCGCGAAATAGCACGGTACACATTAGCCTCGGCGACGTAATCCGGTTACACACACACACACACACACACATTGGAACTATAGAGGCGTTCGTACGACCACGTTCGGGCAATTAACTAATTATTGAACTAGGAGATCACGACCAACGGGGTGGCGTTAATTATCAGATCAAAGGAAAGTCTTTCTTGAATAATACCGGGAAAGGCGGTGGCGGAGAGGCGGTGTTTTTATAAATACACATCCCCACACCAATTAAACGAGTTTTACATAACGAGTAATCGCCGCGTGTTCTACGTACGATAAAGCATTCTCGGGGAGAATAACGATTTTACGCTAATCGAACGCTCGATTATTACCCCCGTAAAAATCCGTCGAAGCGGCGATGTATAAATACGCGCGTGTGTTACTTCGATATGCGCCCCCCCTCTATTTCGTTCTCTTCCCCCGGGGCAACGGATCCGTCACTCTGCGAAAAAGAATTTCCGTTTCACCGCCCGATACCCGCATTGAAGTTGTCCGTGACGCTCGGCGACCTTATCGTCTCCAAACAGGAAATTGACGGTAGACGTGCCGGCATAAATTCTCACAAATTCAGGATCGTTGATTGGAGCGAGGGGCGCGAGCAGCATTATGCGGAAGTTGATTATGTAATTCTCGAAGCGGAGCCGCGCCGATCGATCGTTGCTGATTAGCCGATTTCCGGCGTCTTGCTCGTAATCCGCTGATCAGGTTTATTCACGGGGGTAGTAGCTCTTTCAATAATGTCCCACCCCAGCGGGTCTCGACAACAGCGATGCGCTCGAACTACGAAGAGAATGAAATGGAGCCCGCTTTCGAGAGAGAATGAAAAGAAACTTTAGACGGTGGTGGGTGGGATGGATCGCGTATGTGTTGGAGATCGAACACGAGCCTCTCGCTGGGAATACCTTCGACTGCAACGAAAAGGCGATGGGTATATGATTCTATACATTTAGATAATAATTGTCATATCTCGAAGCGAAATACAGATTTTTCACTTATTATATATTATAGAAAATCCAATTTCATCCCTGGTACTTCGAATATTTGTAACGACCCTTGGTAATCGCTATGGATCTCAGTATCCAGGGAGGAACCAAAATGCTTATAGTAACTTATTTTCAATAACTGTCATAGAAAATGATTTCAAAATTACTAGGCTTTCACTATTTCGGTGACATTTGTTACACAATATATTATAACTACTTTTGCAATGCACCATCTGGTTACTATAAACAGTGATAAAATATATTAGAACTCTGTTCTCCGCATACATTATATTCCCTCTTTATTACAAAAGAATAATAAACTAGACTTCGCTCTCGTCTAAAATATAACGGTTTGAGGAGGAATGTTCAATCTTCCCGAATTTTTATAGGTACCTATAGAACACCCATGTACGAGTAATCTCTTTTTCCCTCTCTTTCTACCTTCTCTTCTTCTCTCCACAGTGTCTCTCTCTCGTCTACGTAAAATCTCTTTACGTGCTGGACCTACCGAACTGCTTCCGCACAGTTCCACAGAGATTTATGAAGTCCTCGAAATCCCATCTCCGTCTTCTCGATTCACTGTAACGAGTAGGTACGTGGGTGGTTAGTGGAACAAAGAAAGAGAGAAGCGATCAAGGGGCGGAGAGATTTAAAAGTTACAGGATAAACCGGATTTCCTCTTCGGACGCGAATAAACGCGTTCGTCACGCGTATCATGAACCCGAGGTAGAGAAAAAGTACTTCCACCTGATCGAACTCGAATGGACGAACCTCTTAGTAACCATCGACCACGACTTTCTTTCCTTCGCTCCCACATCTCTGTTTTACGTTAGCCACCGGTGGGCTGCGTTCGTCTACTGCAGTTAGCGGTCGATATTCCTGTCCGCTTTCGTCGTAACTATAGCAACGCGTACGCGAGATGGAACTTCTAGTTGAGTAAGCGTTACATATTTAATTATAATCTCATTGCAATGCACTCTAGACAATCATCATATGTGTATATACTAGATTCTCTGTATTCGCTTTGAATATCGAATGCAATTGGTTTGTATGTTAGACTTAACATTCATAATATAAGTGGGATCCTCTCAAAACTTATTTGCTCAATAGATTACATTAGAATTATTTTTTTAATTGAGCCTTTGAAGATTAGACTGATCTAAGTCAAGAAAATTGACTGTAAAAAATGGTTATTCGAAGCTTATAGAATGATATTGTTTGTCAGTTCATAAAAATTAACATTTGAGTTGTCTATAGCGAAATAGCGAATCTGATGTAACAGAGCAAAATGTGAAATTTCAACATGAAGTTGAAATTTTGAAATCATCGAAAGAACTAACATAACGCATTTTAGATTTCGATCCGCGATATTGCCTCAATTATACCAATTTTTATAACATTAACATTAGATTCAGAATTAAATAGTCAAAAAAAGTTTAAAGCGCTCGTAGCTGTCGAACATTGATTTTAAGATGTTGTATTTTCCGTTACAAGCTCAAAAAACACATTTACACATTAACGTATTTATTCTTTCCTTCTAGTCGAGTGATAAGTCATTTGAGCGAACGCTCAAACTATTAGGGGGTTGCATTGAAAGCCGCTGTTTTTTCTTGTTTCTAAAACATTATGTCGTAATAAAATGTGTGAATACCTCAATCGAGAAGTAAGTATTTGCCTTTTCGGAAGCTATAACTTTTTCCCACTTTTCTGGCAGAAATTGAATTCCGCGACGAAAGAATTGTCTACTTTTTGAGCTAATTCACTCAGCAACCCAATTTTTGACTTCTTGATAATTATGGAAGTGTGTACCGATTAAATAAATGATAATCACTCAGAGCCAGGTCTGGAGAATACGCTGGGTGCGAAAGAACTTCCCATTCAAGCTTCATCAATGTTTCTTTCATGGCTCAAGCAACATGAAGCCGAGGGTTGTCGTGAAGAAGAATCACTTTTTGGCGATTTCATGCAATTGATGCTCGATTTTGGTTGATGGTTGTTGATAACGTTCGGTAGTAATTGTTTCATTCGGGCACTTTTCATGGCATGATTGAACGAATGTAATTAATAAAATTAAAATTTTGATCAGAAAAGAGGACAGAGAGAGAGAGAGAGAGAGAGAGAGAGAGAGAGAGAGAGAGAGAGAGAGAGAGAGAGAGAGAGAGAGAGAGAGAGAGAGAAAGAGTTATCGTTACTGTAGCCATGCAACAAAACTTATTTCGACTACATTTATGATCTGCTTAATCGTAAATATAGTACTAGCTAAACCCCAGGAAAATTCAACTTTGCGATTATAGCTAATTTTACTACCACTTTTCTCCCATTAGATATATATATGTAAAGTAACGAAAATATACTAGGGCGAGAAATCAAATATTGAGAACACTTGAGAGAGCTGTATTTCACAGGAAACATTTATATCCACGCAAGAAAAGCAATTTACTTGTTTATGTGCCATGTGCATCTCTCTGAAATTGGAAAGCAGGACGATTATTCCGCATCACGGAGTCGTAACGCAGCGTTTAAGGGTACTTAAAAGGCTCGTTATTTTACGAGGTTAGCCTTCCTCGTCGAAAAATGAATTTTCCATACAATAAGTACACGTATACGTTATTTTTCCGATAGTAAAACAGAGATTTGTTGCGTTACAATCTCTTAAAAAGTGTACAAACTTCGTTAATTGAAATTGGAAAGTGTAAGAAACTGTTGCTTCTAAATTCACATTTTTTGTTTATACGATCTTCTGCTTCTAGAAGCGCGATATAAAAGCGGTATAATTTGCAGCAATCGTGATGTAGAGAGATCAATTCCCTACAAAGACCAAGAACCATTCCAATTTCCGAGAACAAATGTAAACTGGTCAAAGTAGTGTTGCCTTTGCTGACTTCAAAAGTAATTTTAAGTTGGCCACATAAGGGAGAATGAAGTTTTCATTTCCCTCCATCATTATGGAGGTCATCTTACTCCACATGCAAAATCCCTCGAAGACTGTAGAGGAGGTAAAAGGCTTCACTTCCTCTTCACGAACGCCACTTTTTTAAGTGGGGGGGGATATAGGTATACATAATATACAGGGTGAGCCAAATGTATGGAAACGGTGGAATAACTTTCGAGGGAGACATTTTGAAGAAAAATGTTTCAAACAAAACATTTAGGATTTTTCCCTGGCTGTCCAATGGTGACCTTGAATCTGACCATGAACTCGACCTTGAAGGTCATTCCAAGGTGAAGGTCACTTTTTTAAATGGGAACCCCTATTTTTTATGGCGGATTTGGAAGGAGCGGAGAATTTTACGTCCGAATATGACCTTTCACCTTGACCTTGGATTCAAGGTAAAGGTCAACGATCAAATAGGAAAGTTTTAGGTTTTTTCCCTGGCCATCTAATGGTAACCATGAATCTGACCTTGACCTCGACCTTGAAGTTCATTCCAAGTTCAAGGTATCTTTTTTAAATGGCAACCTACATTTTTTATGGTGTTAGCAACCGGCCACTTAAGGCAAGGTGACATGAGCACAAAATTTTGGATAAATCGGTGGATATTCCAAAATTTTGCCACTATCTTGGATCCGTCATCTTGTATTGAAGTATTTTCAAAATCTATCTTCAGAATCGTAATCAGCAACCCAAAAAAACCCCGTACCACCTAAAACTAAAACTTTCCTATTTGATCGTTGACCTTTACCTTGAATCCAAGGTCAAGGTCAAAGGTCATATTCGGACGTAAAATTTTTCGCTCCTTCTAAATCCGCCATAAAAAATTGGGGTTCCCATTTAAAAAGTGACCTTGACCTTGGAATGACCTTCAAGGTCGAGTTCATGGTCAGATTCAAGGTCACCATTAGATGGCCAGGGAAAAATCCTAAAAGTTTTGTTTGAAACATTTTTCTTCAAAATGTCTCCCTCGAAAGTTATTCCACCGTTTCCACATACATTTGGCTCACCCTGTATACGTATCTAGGAAAGTTAATTCCTTTAACTTTAAAATTGACTTATATAAAACGCTTGACGTACTAAAAGCTGAATGAATTCTGCAAATGTTAACGGGGTTACACAATGCGGTGAATATTCAAATTCTCTCGATTATTAATAAGACGATGTCCTTTTTTCAACAGATTCTGTAATAAATTTAACGAATTTTTAATTCTTTGATATTCTTTCTCGTACCCTGCGTTGGAAGTTACGAATTTCTTTACTTTCCTTCGAGGAACTTAAAAACTATATTTAAAATAACGAACGATGCGACTGAGAGTCCTGAAGAAACTTTATTTCATTCATAACGGAATGATTAATAATTTGACCCGTCCAATATATGATTAAATAAAAAATACCATTTGAAGAAACTATTGCTATTGTACTACTGAGCGAATCTTAAGTTTGTTATGAAATAGAGATTTTTAATGGGAATAATTATGAAACTATATCAAAATATCCCTTTCGTCACTCAGTGCGTAAAACTCGATTTCACGGGCATCCTCAATCCCGTCAACCTCGTATTTCACACTTACAATTAGTGACAAAAAATAGAATTCGTTATAAGGGCGTTTTGCGTCGTTTTAACTCGTGTGATTGCCGCACTCGCTTCGCTCGTGCGGAAAACTTCACACTCGTTAAAAACGGCGCTTCACGCCCTATAACGAAAATATCTATAAGAGTTCTCCATCTTAAGGTTCAAAAATTGCTTTGGTGAACTTTCATTTCAAACTGCAAATGAATTGAACGATCAGTTACCACTTTAGTAAGTTTCCCTCATCGAAGAAATAATATTAGAAGTAAAGAAAATTTCAAAGAATGCGAATGAAGGATAAGTATTAATGATGAATTTGGACTTAATAGATAATACCCGAATACGTTATATATTATACTATATATACGAACAACTAGTATTTCTATCTATTTAGAATTGTAAAAACAATAGTTAAGGTACCTATCGCATATGTATTCTATATTGTAAATAAAAATAGAATCAGTAATACCAACATCGACCACCAATTTTGATAGCCAACCCTCAGTACTCTAGCCTACGTAAAATTCTCAAAATCAATCTAAAGAGATGAAGCTAGAAAAGATAACCGTACCATTTTTTAAATTCATACGAAAGTATCATGAAAAATTTTCTACAAATATTTGTGCCTATATCGACGAACGAATAAAACTAATATCACGAATATCTATTCCGACGGTGACCTACTGACGATTCCGCGGTCCTTCATAAAATCACCCCGAAGGAACTAAACGAAGCTCCGTCGAATTACGATCGACACTCGTGGGGTCACCGAAATACCGAGCCCCTTAATCAAAAAAAGAAGAACGAAACAGGCATATCAATCGCTTCCACTCATGTGTTACGATCGATCCCGTACAATAATCATGCGCGACATTTCGCAAGGGGACTCGCTTGATTAAGGCTTCCCAAATATAGGTGCATTCACTTAATTGAACCAGTTCGGAGATAAGACTCCCGACGCTAGAATACAATAGTGCTGGATCACTGCGTGCGAAATTATCTGGCATTGTGTCATATAGCGAGCGCTATCTTGCCCTCGAGATTCAAGATGGGATAGGAAGCAAGAGGCGACTGAGGATGAAGGGGGAGGGGGAGGCAAGAAAGGGGACGAGGACCGACGTAGGATGAGTCGCCCAGGGAGAAGTTGGGGAAGGGGACTGGAAGTTCAGAGACCAGAGACGGGAGACTCCTCGTTTATCTGCAACAGGAATCCATAAACTAATTCCATTAACTTAGGACTTCAGATTAATGAATGACGTACAGCTACGTAGACCTAGACAAGAACCGTAATTAGAGATAGCTGTTACCTCGGGTAACATTAAGTCCGAAGGCAAATGGATTCAATGGGGACTCCAACATCCTCGTTTACCTATAACAAACAGCGCGTCGTACCAATAACGTCATCTGGCAAAATCGGTTCCTCCTAACGTCTTAGATGTGATTCGCACCGCGCGATGTACGAACCACGATTATGCGATATACAGACTGGACCAGAAATGCTGTCCTAAAAATAAATTGAAATGAAAATATGAATGAGCCATCAGATACGCATGGCACTTTTCAGAAAATTAGAGGAAGGCTATAAGTTTCTGAGCGAGCATCGGTAGTAGCGACAGCAAATATGATTCAACCTCATCGAATGGTAAGTTTGAGAAATGAGGTCCGGCCGTATGGAGCTCCAATGTTAAATTCCGAGTGGATGAAAATTATTTGTATCGAAGAGTGGTTCCAGGAGTTTCGGAATTTTTGTCCATTTTTTCATAATAGGGATAGTACACCCTGGTCGGGGGGGATAAAAATATAACTTTTTTTCGGAATCAGCATTGTTGATTTAACTTAAAGTCAAGCTTTCGGAGTTTTCGTTCATTTTTTTTTGCAATAAGGATAGTCGCCCCTGCTCAGAGGATACAATTGAAGCGGCATATGCAAAAAGGGTTCAACTACCATGCCGCTACCATGTCGCTTGAACCCTTTTTGCATATGCCTCTTCAATTACGAATTTGTAATAGTTATCAATGGTATATTCAACGTGGTCAAAAACCATGAAGGGACTTCGATACGTAATATCAAATAATTTTCATTTACTCGGAATTTAACATTGGAGCTCCATACGGCCGGACCTCATTTCTCAAACTTACCACCTGAAAGGGCTAAATATTTTTATTTCAATCTACTTTTAGGATAGCATTTCTAGTCCAGTCTGTATGTATACACCGCTTCGCGAATGCACCGCATCTAGGTAAACACCCGATAATATGCCAAACTGTAAGTATCAATCGATTCTAAAAAGATGACATCGACGTCGCACGCGCGCGCGCGTGCTTACTAAACTATCGGAAATTCTCGCAGAAGCTTGGGAGGAGTCAAACGCGATACGATAACGACCTGCGGCAGATTTAATTATCGCAAACTCAGACGACAAATTCCTCGCTAAAAGTTGCGGACACTTTTAATTTAAATTGAGCTCATATCGAAAGAGGCGGAGGGGAGATATCGGTGCCGACTAACATCGTGTCGATCAGCCCATTAATTAAATTCCTCGAAGAAGTTTTGCAACGACACTCGAGGAGCGGAATACCGGTCATTGCTGCTAATTCGCGTGAAACGAATACTGACGTTTGCCGATGGGAAAATAGTTTTGAGATCCGGGAGTACTCGATCCGGAAGATATTAGTGAGAGGGACTTCACCGGTGCCGTCGGCGAAGTGAATTATTCAGTCGCTATATTCGACTGAAATAAATTAAATACATTATTGGAACAATTTTAGTTTTGTCAACTGAATACTGATCGGCGCTAAGAAAATGTTCTCTTCACCAGAGGCATCTGCAATTCTAGTTGAGTTAACTATTTTTCTTCTTTGGCATTGTGGAAATCCTGGACTATTAGCTGAATAAGAGCCCAACTAGGCCTATTCAGTCTTCCCATAAAAAAATATTCATATTTATAAATGCAATTTGTAATTTGCACACAGAGGAAAAAATAGTAGATTTGACTAAATTGGCGGTCACGGGTGAGGAAAGCTGAGTTAGTTACTTGAATTAAATAATTTGGTTATAATGATTGACATCTATTTGACGGAAACAAGCGATAGTCAATTCTTCCAAATTATTGATTCAAATAACTGAATCTGCGTTTCTCCGCCCGTGACTGTTAATTTAGTCAAATCTGCTACGTTTTTTCTCAATGTACATATTTAATATCACACAAAAATGAAAATGTCCGAACAAATAATTATTAGCAAAGTTACAAGCGCATGTCTTTATAACGTTGTGACATCACCGAAGCGCAAGAGAGACACATTTATATCAAGCAACGAGTGCGAGATAGATAGGTTTACAACATGATGACGTAGCTGAATCTTAAACTGCCGTTATCGAGCTCATATAGGGTCGAAAATGAAAAATAAAAAAATACGGGGTAAATAATTTTGTCTAACTTTTTCGAATCTACAATAAAGAAAATTTCTGAGGAAACCGAATTAGGATGTATCTAACGCCCAGAAGCTAACCAAGGTCTATGAAGTACTAAATTCATTTATGCTATGTACTTGTAGTTCTATTTCTATCTACGAGCAGACTTTTTCAGGCGTTACACACGCGACCTCGTTGATAGCGCAGGGTTATATTCGACGTCGACGGAACGATTCCAGTCCGTTAATCGCACGATTACCCGGCAGATCCCGACCCCGTGGGAGTGGAAATATTTAAATCTCTGGTGCCTCGTGAGAGCTCCTGACGGTCTTATTCGGTGTAGGGCAAACGATGCGCGAGGGAACCGCTCCAAACTTAGCAGAACGGAGGTTGGCATAATTAGCATTCGCTTCCTCTATACTTTCAGACGCGTATTCGTGCGCCCGCGCGTCGATGTCCCATGATAAGGCGACTGACTCCGTTGCGAGATACGACATCATTTTGGGACACTGAAAGGTCCGCGGGAACACGGAAAAAAGAACGTTGTACAAAGTGATATTTCACATAATAGAAGTTGTCCTCAGGAGCGACAATAGCACAGAGTATCATTAAACATTGTAAGAAATACCCATCAACATAGTAATATTCAAGATGTTTCACAGCTAGTACCCCACTAATATATTACATACAACAATATAAAGTAGCCCCTAGACGGTCAATATATTGATTCAATATGTATTGCTCAAAATATTGAAGGTCCCATGCCGTCAATGTGTTTGAAGCTCTCCTAAACGATCAATATAGCCTTTCAATACGTATTGATCAATGCATATTGAATCAATATATTGACCGTCTAGGGGCTACTTAAGCTTGGTACGCTGAATTATAGTTCTTGCAATGAAAAAGGGGTATTCTTACAATGTACAACGGTACTCGGTACTATGTCGCTTCCGAGAATAAGTTCTGCTGTTTGAAATATCACTAATTACTCCATTTATTCAGTACTTTGTTCAACATTCTTTTATCCGTGAAGGACTGGGGAAAACGTAATATACACGGGAAGAGAGTCGGAATATGCTCAAATGTTTATTTTCTGGCATTTTCCGTCTCATTTCCTTTGGCTTGGTTTCGTATACATATACCTATCATTTACCTCTCCGTTTAAACCTTGAGTTAAGGTGCAACCAGTTCGAGTAGATGCTTGCAGTGACTGTATAGGTACCTTTGTACGAGAGCAGCATCTGCTCCAAGAATAGGAGTTGACTACCTTGCCCCGTAAAATCAGAGAAATAATTGCTAGTGCCGAAAAATTTTTCTTGAATCAAGAATAGGGTGACTTCGCTGGTTAGCCGACCGCACCCTGTTTTCGATCAGATTTAAAGAAAATTTTTAAAAATAAGAATATCAGCGCATTTTTAATATTTTTGACTACGCCACTGCTTAAATCCACCATTCAACTACACTTATAAGAGGTGGCACCCCCTTGCGGTTTAAAACTAATAGGTGGTCGAATGGGGAAAAACAGAATTTTTTATAATATACATATTTTTTAATTTTCAGAAAGATTTAGATACATTTTTAACATTTAGGCCAATTCTATAGTTCCTGCGGATACATGTTGGACTTGCTCATTGTTGGGAACCAAACTAATGTAATCTGGTCGAAAACCGGCGAAGTCACCCTATATGATTTTTAAAATTATTAAGAATACAGATTCTTGATCAAAGAATATATTATATTCTTGACTCAAGAATACCGTCACGGAAACAAGAAATTCTTTCTACGCAAAAAAAAAACAATTAAGTACTTCAGCCCAATTAAATATTTTCTTGTACGAAGAAAACCATGGCTTGATCCCAAAATTACATCATGTTTTTGATTGAAGAAAACATTTTTTTGGCACCAGCAATTATTTCTCTCATTGTAATGGCAGTGGGATACGGAGAAAGTGAGCCTTTTTTCCCTTTCCTGCCGTATCTGTCCCATTAGACGAAACAACAGAACCGACGCACCGTTGGATAGACCGTTTGGTCAGAGCTCCTGAAAGCTTCTGATACATTCTATGATATATGTATACCTAATATATTACATTTGTTCCAGAGGGTTGGAAAGAACGTTCTCACGTATGTCGAAGTCGGAAGACTGAGTACGTCATTTGCCATATGCAACTGTGTGTGTATGTCGGACGTTTTGAAATACCACGGTACGTAAAGAAAATTATAGTCGAGATCGTGTTTTACTCGTTTTTCATACTACTGTCAACTAAAACCATAGCTGGGACTATCGCTGTGAGAAAAAGAATGATTAAAAGTATATTATACAGGGTGTAAAAAAAGTCCCGGGACGGTCGAATATTTTGAAAAATACGCGCCGCATAGAAAAACAAAAAAACACGTATTCAATAGTTTCAAAAGTTCTATCCAGCCATATCAAACTCGACTCCCCTCCCCCCACCCCCACTGGGGGGCGGGGGGTAACTTCAATATTTTAAATGGAAACCCCCAATTTTTATTGCAGATTCGGGTTTTACGTTAAAAAATAAGAAACTTTTGTCTGAAATATTTTTTTGTATCAAGGGTAGATGGCGCTCCAATCGATGTGGGAAACATACAAATACGAAACCCTAAAAATTCATGGAAAAAACTTCAAAACGAAAAACAAAAAATACGTGTTCAATAGTTTTAAAAGTTCTATCCAGCCATATCAAATTCGACTCCCCTCCTCCCACCCCCGCTAGGGGGCGGGGGGTAACTTCAAAATTTTTAATGGAAACCCCCAATTTTTATTGCAGATTCGGATTTTACGTTACAAAATAAGAAACTTTTGTCTGAAACATTTTTTTGTATCTTGGAAAATGAAATGTGGCCAAAATGATAAGGGCCCCCATCTATCCAGTAGGGAAATCGTGGAGTATAACCATGAAATTTAATTTTAGGCATTCGTATTCTCACTCTCCCATTGATTGGAGCGCCATCTACCCTTGATACAAAAAAATATTTCAGACAAAAGTTTCTTATTTTGTAACGTAAAACCCGAATCTGCAATAAAAATTGGGGGTTTCCATTAAAAATTTTGAAGTTACCCCCCGCCCCCTAGCGGGGGTGGGAGGAGGGGAGTCGAATTTGATATGGCTGGATAGAACTTTTAAAACTATTGAACACGTATTTTTTGTTTTTCGTTTTGAAGTTTTTTCCATGAATTTTTAGGGTTTCGTATTTGTATGTTTCCCCCATCGGTTGGAGCGCCATCTACCCTTGATACAAAAAAATATTTCAGACAAAAGTTTCTTATTTTTTAACGTAAAACCCGATTCTGCAATAAAAATTGGGGGTTTCCATTTAAAATATTGAAGTTACCCCCCGCCCCCCAGTGGGGGTGGGGGGAGGGGAGTCGAGTTTGATATGGCTGGATAGAACTTTTGAAACTATTGAATACGTGTTTTTTTGTTTTTCTATGCGGCGCGTATTTTTCAAAATATTCGACCGTCCCGGGACTTTTTTTACACCCTGTATATGACCTCGGCTATCTTTCACAATACATTTAACTCTATTTTTAGTTAAGGCCATCATATAAAAAGTATTAATATTTTCTCTTTTTCTGGTGGCAGGTATTTTCGTGTTAGTATTAGACACGTGTGACATGATGTGTGTACAAATGTTTAGTAAATCAGAATAATTAAATGTGAAGAAAAATCATGATTACGCTCTAATATAAAGACAATAGATGCAGAATCTCCTTCTAGCACTGTCTAAAATACAATATGAACACGGTTCAACACAGGCTACCCTCGATTATTCGCAGGCTCGCCAATTCATTTCCGCGTACAGCTGCTGTAAACGCATGGATCTCTGTGCCGGTGGGATATATCCCTAACTCCGGATTAACACCGTCCAAAACGTACGCTTTCGCCCCGCTAGAATATTGATTTCTAATTAGTCCTAACTGATACACCGTTCAGCCCCCCAAAGCAATCAACGGTCAGAAATCGCGCGCGGTACCCGCGTGTGGGTTCTCCTCATTGCGCCGGTCTCGTCAACTTGGCGACGCGACGCCATTCCCCTTTCAGCCTTTCATAAACTTTACAGCCCTTTACATTTCATCGCGCTAAAATACACTTTCGTCGTTTTCACCGGGTCTCGCGATAAAAAGAAACTATTAAGCTTTTGAAACTGACGTAAATACTAATTAGTTACGCGGTAGTATAATTCCGCTCCCGCGGATATATATGGCTAGGCGCTGGCGAACGCTTTCAGAGCGGCGAACGGCCGTAAAACGAGAAAGAAAGGCAGAGGGAGGGAAAAAAGAGGCAGTGGACGCCTTTTTCAGGGTGGCGTGGATGCGGCTCGTTTTCGAAAAAGAGAAGGAAGACTGACTCGCCTTCGAATGTGGGACGAAGGGGCGCGTGGCACTTGACGATGCTTGCGACGCCGTGGGGTCACGTGAAATCTCTTGCACAATTACGGGGCGAATGGGGGGATGTCACCGCGCACCTATATTCCGCGAAATCTCCACACGACTAGCCTCCTCTCGACCCCTCAGGGCAAAATATCTACAGGTTGTTCATTATTCCGCTCGCGTTGTTCGGCGCACGAATGTGCCCCGCCGATTTTGTAAGCCCCCTCCCTCTTTCCTGGCTCCTTTCCAGCGCATTTACGCGCAACTATACCGCGCGGCGGAGACGTTACGAAACTTTCCGATCGCGCGCGCCGCATTTTAATTAAATTTCAATTAAATTCGTTTTAGATTCAATTGCAGTTAGCCTCCACCCGCTGCAATCGTTATACCGAGAGAGGAGGGGTAGAATTCAGGGAAGATATCGCGTGATTCACACGCGCGGGACGACGTGATCCAGAGATACTCTTTGGCAACACCTTCGTCGATAGCTGCCACCGTCCGCCCTCATCGCGTTACAATTTCGAGAATATTTTCGAAAAGTATCGCGAGCGAGAGAGGCTCACGTCGACGCGCACGTGGAGAAAAAGGATTATGTAGTAATTTTTTACAATGAATCCCAGTAACAGGACACCTCGAGATGAAACATTGAAGTTTTTAATGGACACGGCGTACTTTTTACAGTTCGCAACAGTATAAACCCGTAAACACTCAAAACATATTAACTGGAGATTGGTCAAGTTTACCGTGTAAACTGATGTTTATACTATTAGGGGAGAGGCTTGCAGGTTGCCACCCGTTAACTTTTTTGATCATAGCTCGTGATAAAATCAACGTATTGTTTATATATGATATACGTTGGAAAGAGAAAGTTCAGAGAGCTACTATTTTAAGCTAGATATCATGTGAATTCCTGAGAAATCAAAATTATGCAGCGAATTTTCGAGAGTATTGAAAATTGACTCCTTGAAATTTTGGCTTGCAGATTGCCACCCTTATAAAAAATGCTGAAAATGTAGAAAAACTCGAGTAAAAGCACCTGATTCATTGAACTAATGAAAATATATTTGATTTTATTTGTCGTACGTGGCTGTGAACATAAAAAAATAATTGGAAATTGCCATGAAAAATCAAATTTGCAAAATGGTATAGAATCATTCCAAATCGTCATCGGAATCACAATTTGGGCAAGTATAAACACTGAAACGCATATTGGCATATTTCGCGTGAATAGCTGTTCAAAGCTTCGCATATCGATGTTGTATGCTTTTGCAGTACTCTTCCTTGATTTATTGTCGACTTTGATTGCTTTGATTGCGACGAGCAACGCTTAAAAATCCTTAATGCCGTGCTCAAATTTTCTTCGTCTGCGCGCTGCCATGCTAAAAATGTATCTAACATACGAAAAATTAACGAAAATATCACTGAAATGCAACTATTATAGCGGACATACGAAATTACTTGTGTATTTGTGTGTGCGTATTCGTGTTTCTGAAAAAATGTCCCTCCATCCCTAATAAGAACCGTTCCTACGCCCCTGAGTAAACATTATTTATTCATGAAAAATGGCAATTGAGTGTAAACAAGCGAAAAATAGAGGGGTGGCAACCTGCAAGCCAACAAAGGTGGCAACTTGCATTCTGACGGGATTTTAGAAAACATTAAAAAAATATTGTTAATATTCATAATATGCTTGAATTCTGCTTGGATTATGCGAATAGGTTAGAAAAATGACACATCACGAATATTTACCTTGAGTTTTTGATGGAAATGTTCAATTCACAAGCACAGGGAAAACACACAATTTTAATAATTTGAATTCTTTCTGAACGATATATTATAATCTCTCAGAAAAGACAGTGTTTTTGTGTTTATTCGTTTCAGAAGTGGAACGAAAGTAACAACTACTCTTGTAACGTCGATGTCAGTCACAATTGAGGTTATGATACGGTTGGAATATCAAAATATAGCAGGGGTGGCAACCTGCAAGCAGTGGCAACCTACAAGCCTCTCCCCTACAAACTGTATGGTAAAAGCACTTTTTGGCCTAAAACTTCGATGTTTCGCCTCAAGGAGTCCTGTTACTGGGATAACTAAAAATTCATAGGTTCTACCATGATTATTTACTAATCTCTTTTGTCCGTGTACCGCGCACGTATTCGTCTTAAGGGGGCCTGTCAGTGTGTTAGGGATTTTAGAAATCCGTCACAGAAAATGTTCGAGCGGCATTTGTAAATGATCTCGCTGTCGATAAAATAGTGAAACTCATTGGCACAATAACACCTGAAAGAGCATATTATTCCTGAATACCATGGCCATGTAGATCCGAGAAAAAAATTGATCATTATACGCCTATGAGTGACATGTAGCACTTGTGCGGATGGTCTAAAATAAAATATTTACTATTAGACCGTCAGATAGTGACAGATTCTGGTGCCCCATTTTCGCATACAAGCCTCGAAGAGGGTTGAAAAGTACTTCGATGTTGAGTTGAATGAAGGGAAATTTACGAATGGTCCCTGGGGATAACATATGGAAAATTCGATTTTTTTTAACAAAAAATAAAAGGTGTCTCTTGCCCATTTTTTCACGCAAGCCTTGTTCACTAAATGATTAATTAATAAAACCTGGCTTCGAAAAACCAAAGGCTTGAGTGTTGCAAGTGGCTGAAGGGTTGAAATAAGGGCGTCATCTTTTAAGGAAAAATCGAGATTTTGACCGATTTTCCCACACAAACCTTTAGTTTTCCGAAGCCAGGTTTTATTAATTAATCATTTAGTGAACAAGGCTTGGGTGAAAAAATGGGCAAGAGACACCTTTTATTTTTTATTAAGAAAAATCGAATTTTCCATATGTTATCCCCAGGGACCATTCGTAAATTTCCCTTCATTCAACTCAACATCGAAGTACTTTTCAACCCTCTTCGAGGCTTGTATGCGAAAATGGGGCACCAGAATCTGTCACTATCTGACGGTCTATATATGTATAATATAGCAGAGAAATGATTCGTTACTGTATCAGTCACGCACTGACAATTAATAACCACATCCCGGTAATTACCTCGCATTCTCCGTAAGTATACAGGGTCCCAAAAAATATACGCCAGAGTAGCGGGTTGCATATCGGTAGACGCACCCGATCCAAGATGGCTCTCTAAAATTCGGTGGTAATACCGACAGCCCAGACACGAACCGAATAGACGTTCCAGTCCGAAAGACATCGATAATCTCAATAGTGGTGAATGTGACAGGCGCTCCGTATAGTTTGATAATCGTTTGGCGTGTATTTTCTGGGACATCCTGTATAACATGTCTAAAATAACGAAGAGTGTCAGTGTCTCTCAAATCAATTTCAAATCTCCTCAACCATGACAGTTGTCAGTGAAAATCGCCTGCGATTTTAATAACTCGTTAATAAATGTTCAGTCGTAATATTTTATTAAAACCTATTTCCGGTATGTAATCGATCATGCTAAATGCTTCACAATATATTTTATTGCGTAAAAGTCAGCAAGAATGACATCAATGAAAGTGGTACGCGGAACTTTTAATGTGTTACTAACTGCAACAATCTTGACAGACCCCCCTTAACCCTATAATGGAAACATTGAGTAAATCTTAATCCTCGCCATCTTTAATTGGTAACACTGGCAGAACACGTATAGGTGGTGCCCCCTTTTCCATGCTATACTTTCCTCAAGATATCTAGTCAGTAGTGCTAGAGCAGTGCTCTTTTTGCCCATCTTCATTAAGACGATACACAACTACATTTTGCAAAGGCCTGTAAGAAAGCCATTTATGGTAATCATCAAATCCAATCTTGCAAATACTGTTCATAATTTTAAGTTCATAAGTTCATTTTGAAATAATAACTATTTCATTATCTAATTAAATTTTATTATAAACTGAAGTACCAATGTGTATGTGAAATAGTCAACAAAAACTACCTTCTGGCAGTTATTGTCATATTTTATTGTAATTTTATACTTGCCCTACATTTACAATACAAAATCAGTTGATTACATCGTTATTGGTTGTTATTCACCCAAATCCATAACTATCCAAAGAAAAAAATAGGGACATATATATAGGATTTTTCCACATGGGAGTAAAAATTACTCGATGTTTCCTTTAAAAGCCTAGGGGGGTCACGTTTCCATTTTAGGGTTAACAACGACAGGGAAGAGAATCCACGATGACTTCGACGCCGAGGCCGCCGACGCGAAAAGCTCGTTGAAGCTCCGGGCACGTTGTTAACGCATTCGCGATGTCCAATTGAACTCTCGCCCGGGCTCTTTCGCTCCCTCGCTCGCTCTTTCCCCCGTCCCAGTCGATCAGCCAGAGTTCCCGTGCGATAAACCAAAGTACCCATGTAATGAAACGCGTATGGGAAAAAAGGCACGTCCGTCGCGCGCTTCGTCAAAGGGAGGATTAAGCAACCGAACCGAGCAACGAATTCGCCCGGACACGATTTCGTATTCCGTTGCGTGTCCGATCGAACGAGTCGTAGTCGTAGTTGCTCTTCAATGAAATCTGACGGAAATGGCAGCTCGCCAAGTAACGGGTCGTTTAGCGACGGAATTTAATGGCCGTTACGTGGGAATCTTGCCTGATTCGGAGAGAAGAACTGCCGCCGCAACGAGAGCGACGGTCGACACGCGGTATAGCGAGAGTGGGAAAACGTGTGGTCGATCTTTGAACGGGAATGCGTGCGGTAAAGGTCCGCGCGAGGACCGGCGCGGACGGAATCTTTCTCCCCGCGCGAATGCCACTGTGCGGCGTTCCTCGCATACTCCGACTTTACAGTAGATCGACCTTTTCCTATTAGGGATGTAAATGCGGCAATTCCGCGCGGTAATTACTAGGGCCGGCATGAAAGTAATGCCTTTGAACGAAGGCTCTCGACTGGGTGTATACTGACCACCGCTACCACTCTGAAATTACCCTATTGGATGGCCCGAAAGCTTCTGCGTTTTCTGGATTAACGTTTCAGATCTCCGCCGGAACCTCAATCCCCGACTCGAGAGCGCCGCAACTAGTACTCCGCTCTTCTACGGTTTTCTCTCTTTGTCTCTCCGTCTCCGTCGAGCGGCGGCTTTGGCTCGAATGACTGTTGTAACTCATCAGTCGAGGATTAAGACACGGCACGCGTATAATGAGCATCCACCAAGGGGGAACTTCGAATCCTGGCTGTAAGCGAACGCCAGCGCGGCGCTAACGAAACGGATCAACCGATGTTCCGGAAAACCCAGGGCCGTGTGCCGCCTGAAAATCGAGTCTATTATCGCTCCCTGGCCAGGTTACCCAATACCATCTATATTCGTTTAACGCGTCATTTACTCGCGAGGAGGGTGACAAACAAGGGACCAGCGCAAAAAAATGTCAAATTTAACGAACGCCATTGCGCGGGAGCCTCCGTCTCTAGCGGAAGAAACGTATTATGGCGTTACGAGAGGCGAAGTGAGAAATGGTAAGGATATTTTTTTTTCTTCGAGATTCCACAGCAAAAGGTTCCGTGGATGATTCGCCGACGGTGCATGAAACGGAACGGCAGCGATCTTTCAATCAACGATGAAGGGGTCTCTACGTCTTGCAAATTTGTCATCCTCCCGTTATTCGACGGCTTTTCTTCGGACTACCAGCTGACGACGGTATACTCTCGAATAAGATACTAATTCGGATATCGATTGAGTAGGTATCTGCACGGGCGCGAGAACGGTATCGTTACGCAAATGTCGTTTCGAGGAAATTGACTTTATAATTTAGTAACATTAGAGTATCTGACAACAAGTATCGGATTGACCAGAATACAGAAAATTCGTACCTATAGTTTTGAGAAAAATTCAAAGGCAACACATTTAAATTTAGATATAGGGTTACATCATTTTGTGCATCATCGACATTGAACCAAAGAAGATCTAGTTCTTATTATTCTCGACAATCACGACAGTCACATTTCCCTAGATGCTTATCATTTCTTCCGAGATAATGGTATCATCCTCTTATCGCTAACACCACACACGTCTCATAGTGTAGCCTCTAGACGTAAGTTTTTTCGGTCCACTGAAAAGTGCATTTCAAACGGAAAGTGATAAAATTTTGAAGAAGACAAAAGGGAAGAAGCTTACGGGTCGTCCATTAATCACGTGAGGTCCGAAAGGGGGGAGGGGTTCGGCAAAAATCACGAAATATCACAGGGGGGGGGGGGGAGTGCAGTGAGATATCACGTGTATTTATTTTTTCGTTGAACGCGCGATTTCTAAACAACCTTAATGTCTGGACATTTTTATCACGGTCCTTAATTTTCCAGAATTAAATTAGATTATACTTACCAGTAATTAAAGATAATATTCTAAAATTTTTAAGATACTTTTTATACTAACAATAAGAAAATACACGTGATTTGGGGGGGGGGGGGGGCGGGATTAGTCTTAAACCTCACCACGTATCACCAGAGGGGGGGGGGGGGTGTTAAAAAATGCTAAAAAGCATCACGTGATTAATGGACGACCCCTTACAGTCTATGAGTTAGCTTCAGCTTTTAATAGGGTAAAGTCGGGAGAAATGGCGCAGCGGATGAGACGGCTCAGTCAAATAATTTCTTTGGCTGTGTGGCAATACTGACTCAGTTGGCGATACAGATGATTAGTGCGCATGTGCAGTAAGTGTGTGTTACCGAACGGCTGTTTTTCTCATCAGAAGATAAAATAAATATAACTGTAAGTATATTGTATTGGCCCTGATTATTTTTTTGTGTAATAATAATTAGGCATCCAGTAAGTTATTATTCTGATTTGAATGTATTTGGTTTGGTCATTTCACTTCATAAACTTGTAAATATTGTTCCTAACCTCAAATTTCGTTCCGTGCTTCATGTACAAGAAAGACAATGACTGCAACATCTAACCCAAAGAAGTCGAGTGAGTTGGCGCAAGCCGTCTAATCCGACTGTTCGGGATGCACCAACTATCCAAATATGTATTTGCGATGTGGCAGAAAAGCGAAATAACTTTGACATGTTATTATTAAGATTTATTACATTTTAAAGATGTTTTAAGTTTATGTGGTTGGAATGATTATTTAATACCGGTAGAAGTCGAGTCGGTAGTTAGAGTTGGTGTCAATTCGGGTGATCGAAGCGTCTAACCTCGAAATTGTGAATTTGTGAATAATGGTGAGTAATTTCCATTGTTCACAAATTCATAATTTCGAGGTTAGACGCTTCGAACTCTCGAATTGACACCAACTCTAACTACCGACTCGCGACTTCTACCGGTATTAAATGACTCGAGTACCGACCAAGCCTGCCCGAAAAAAATTTCAAACTGGCCAATACAGAGTGGGACATACGGTATACCGCATACCGTATGTCCCGTCCAGAACTGCACAGTTACAGGGACCTTGAAATTTACCTTCGGCCGGGCTTGGTCGGTATTCGAGCAATTTTTACCGGTAGAAGTTGGTGTCAATTCGGGAGATCGAAGCGTGTAACCTTGAAATCGTGGATTTGTGAATAATGGTGAGTAATTTCCATTATTCACAAATTCATAATTTCGAGGTTAGACTCTTCAATCTCCCGAATTGAGACCAACTCTAACTACCGACTCGACTTCTACCGGAAAAAATGCTCGAATTTGCCCCGGCCACCAAGCTCGGCCGAAGGTAAATTTCAAGGTCATATGGACATCGGTCATACGGACATCAACATACGGACATCGGTTATCGAAATAACCGATCTGAACTTGCTGACGACGCCAACGCGGATGACTACGCATGCGCATTCACGGTTCTCCGGTGATTCTATTGGACGAGGAGACCCACGGGAGTGCTCAAGCAAAACTCGCAATTTTGCTATGGTCTGATTGATCGCGGACATACGGTACACGCATATAAATTTGTGCAGTGTCGCGTGTGCAACTAGATTAGATCCTAAGGCCGTACAACCTTCAAGGGTTACTAGATTTTATAGCGGTAAAATTCAAATGTTCTATACTAATTTAGGATTGCTATTCTATCGAGAAATAACGAGCGGATAAATGGAATTCGACACAATGGTTTGCATCGTTTAATAGTATCACAGTCATAAATACCTCGCCAATCCTTAGCTAATCCTAAGTTCTCCGAAACGGCATATTCCGGGAATGTAAGCTGCGAACACCACGGTTTATACCTTTCCTGAAAATCAATTATCGGACGGGTCGTCACGAGCCATCTAATGCAGTACCCGGCTTATCCAGGTACGAGAGAAAAAAAACAAAACGAGTCTGCTAGTACTCGAGACACTGATGTGTAAACATCTCGTGAACGGTAACTATGGAACGGAAATGTGATTGGGATTTGTGAATATTGGTATCTGTATAATCGAAGTAATTTCAAACAATTTTAAATCTTATAACTGTAGAAAAATATTTTTCATTTCATTTTCATTTAATAATGCCGCGCTTGACACCATCGGCTTATGATAGCTAAAATAAATAAGTGAGTCGGAGTAGAGCCGATCGACGAGGAGTTACTCCGACTCACGTACTGTACATGGCAAACACCACTTCCATACAACATTGTTCTGCCAGATATTTATACATCAATTAGTCATTCTAACTTGTAATTGATGTGTAAACATCTAGCAGAACAATGTTGTATGGGAGTGATGTTCGCCATGTACAGTAACTTTTGGTCGTTCCTTTACAGATTCCTATATTTTATTGTTCGCTCTATCCACATTATCAATTAAGTATTGCTTATCCTACAAATATAGTTTTTGTACCACTTTAAAAAAAAGGTTCGTCATCTCTCCCGACTTTACCTTAAAGCTTATATCAATAGTGCTTCCATGAGAAATGCAATCTCAGGCTTCGAGGCTTCAGGCATATGGCCAGTGAATCGAAATAAATTTTCTGACAAAGATTATACGCCTACTAAAGTATTGTTAGCGATGGAAAACAGTTCTAAAGCGTCCGTGACTAAAATGCTGACATTTTTCCAAACAATATATTGGAAATGGATCTTCCAGTTATCATCCACAATGGTATTGACTTCGAATATTTGAATGAACAGCTTTTCAATGACAGAGAGCAAATTTCTACACAAAATTCTGATCAGCCAATGGCAGAATACAACAATGAAAATGTTTTTGAAACGAACAGTTCTGAACTCTTCTCATCTAGCTCGCTTCATACCAACATCTCCATGCCAAATATGAACGATTCTGTTAATATTGAAATGGCTGAGAGATCTGAGTTAAATGAATCAGCAAATGTTCAACAGGATCAGTCAACTACGGAGTGTTTTGCAGAGACCCTAGATATAAGTCGACGTAGCATCTCTCGACGTTCAAAATCTTGTAATTGTTCGCCAATGGTAGCTGAAACCATGACATCAAAAAATACAATGTTAAAATTAAATCTCCCACCAGCGACAGAGGCAGTATCTTCTGCGCCAATCTTGCCACACTATCAAGCTCGTGTTCCAACTCCTACACTGATGACCCCAACTACACATCAATTATTATCAGAATCTCCTATAACTCACATCCTAAAATCATTCGCGCCTTCTCCAGCATCAAAATCTTCGGTGTCTCCATAAATTAGTGTTCCCAACCTGACACCTTCGACATCAACACTGAACAATAAGACTGTGAATGCACCACAGAAAGGTGCTCATTGTCAGTTGCGTACTGGACGAAAAAAACAACGTTCAACTATCTTGTCTAGTTCTCCCATGAAAGAAATTATGGAAACGAAGAAACGCAAACCAGTAGAAAAAGACGAGAAACTTGAAGAAATCAAGCAAACGATTAAACGTATAAAAAAAGAAAAAGTAAGTTCTTTGAAACTCAACGAAAAAAAGACTGAAAAAACACCTAAGAAGGATAAACCAATAAATAGTAAGTATTGAGATAAATAATTTAAAAATAATAAAAAAAATTATTATTAAAATTATCTTAATTATTATTGAAATTTGAATTTTGAATTTTACAGATAAAGATAAAAAGTTGAGCAATATGCTGCTGCAAAGTCCAAGAAAAAAATGTTATTAAAAGAAAAAAAGGAGTCTGAACAATGTGTGGAGTCAGAGTGTCCAGTCTGTGAGGAGTATGAAGAAGATGAATTTTGGTATCGATGTCGCCTATGTGCTATAAATCCCAATAAATTCATATGTGATGGGTGTGATAATAAAAATGAACAATAAGTCATTTTAGTTCATAAAAAGATGTGATATTTCAATTGCTTGGTGATACTCAACACAATGTACAAAAGTGTATATATATATATATAATCTATTTATATTTTTTAAAGGTTGTAACGCGTGGATTGCAATAGCGTCGGCATGCGCTAGCTTCCAGAGTCTCACTCGAGCTTAGCTAGGACAGTATTTGCTAGGCGAACATCGTAGCACTCGAGAGCTGCCTAGACGCATCCGAGCGTTGATAGTGGAAGTATTTGCTACGCGAACACCACTATCCCCCCCTCGGAATCCCGTCTAAGGACTTGCTGGTGGAAGTTTTCGCTCCGCGGACACCACCAGCATACGACCTTCACCGGCAGAGAGCTTCGAGTCCCGGTAGTGGCAGTATTTGCTACGCGAACACCACTACCGCCCGAACTCTGCCGAGGCATCGGACTCGAGTCTAGTTAGCGGCAGTTTCGCTCTACGAACACCCTAACGCTCGAGGCCCAGTCGAACGACTCTTGCGACCGAGAGGGCAGTATTTGCTACACGATCACCCTCTCGCTCGTAGTTGACCGACGCTTACGTCGACTCGCCTAACCGGCAACCCTCTACGTGGACGAGCCACCTTCGCCTCCGGCCTGACGACGACACCCGGGACGCGAGCAGCACCCGGCACGCCAGGACTGACGCAGCCCTTCTAGGAGACGACGCTCCCGCACCGCCTCCGAGCAGCCCGACCAGCAGCCCCTTCGCCGCTTCTCCGAGTTCGATCCCTCCTGGGATCTCTCTCCTCGCATCTGCACACTCACACCATTCCCACATGTACTCCCATATCACGAATAAACTCTAGTTATAGTCCATTCGTGCTCTGTGCGTATTACCCCTCCTACAACTGGCGCCCAACTTCCGGGTAGAATCCTAACCCAACCTCCGGGTAGAATCCTAACCCACCACGTCCCCACCCAGGAGAAGCGCGAGGCTAGCGGAAGGCATGGCGGTCCAGATGACGAACGAGCAACTCACTATGCTGCTCGAGAGGATCAACTTGCCGCAACAGCAAGAAAGGAGACGCGCTATTTTCGCCTAATGTACCGCAAGATATGATGGAACCAGAAACCGAGACAAGGTGGAGGAATTCATAACGGCAGCCACCATCTTCAAGGAAATAGGCGAGATCAGTAACGAAGACGCGCTGAAGGGTCTTCCGCTACTACTAAAGGACATCGCAGCAACATGGTGGCAAAGCACGAAAGAAAATGCAGGTACCTGGACAGAAGCAATGGACCTCCTTCGGACCGCTTTTTGCCCGAAAAGGTTGGCGCGCCAAGTCTTTATCAATCTGTTCCAGCAAAAACAAAGTAACGAAACAGCCACGGACATCTTTATCTGTAAGGCACGAGCTCTGCTAGCAGAACTACCGTATCGGCTACCGGAACGCCAGCAAATAGACTTGGTATTCGGTCTCTTAAGGCGACGGATCCGGGAAAAAGTTCCCCGAGACGAAGTAACAACGTTCTAGGATCTACTACTCAAGGCCCGGGAAATAGAGGGCTTAGACAGGGAATCGTCTACCAACAGAGAAAAGGCAACACCGCAAGGGAAGGGTAGTATAGAACCCAAGGAACCTAAATCGGAAAGAGTCACTCGACCACGATGTGACCTATGTAGGCGTGTCGGCCATACCGAGGAAGTCTGCCGCTTCAACAAGGAAAAGCCGGCAGCACAAGTAAAAAAGGAACCGTCGACATTACAGTGCTACGGCTGCAACCGACCGGGAGTTGTAAGGAACAAATGTCCAACCTGCAACCCGAGCAAGACAGACGTAGCACAATTGGACTTTTGCGCTGTAAATATCAATATCCCGCGCCTACGCCCGACCATCAAGATCTCAGTTAAGGGACTAGTCGATAGCGCCTGTATCGATACAGGCGCAAGAGCGAGCGTTGCTAGCTACAGCCTCTACCAAGCTTTGTTGAAGAAAGGACAGAAGTTCACCAAAGCAGCGAAGCAGATCACCCTCGTGGACGGAAACCCTCAGATCCAGGAGGTAACAACTACCAGCGTGATCATTCAGCTGCAAGGACGACAGATTCCCACGAAGCTTATCGTACTGCCGGACGCCAAGCATAACCACACTCTGCTAGGAGTGGATTTTATGGTAAACGCCGGCATCGTGATTGACCTTCCACAACAAACGTGGTGGTTCAATACAGGATCCCATCAACGCTACGACTTCTTGAGGTTACCAGGGGAGACAGCCTTCCCTCCCCAGATGTCGGAAGTATCGGCTACAACGATCGTGGCAGCCGAAAAGAAGAAAGCCAAGATTGACCCATATACGTATCTCATAGACATCCCAGAGGCCCTCAGCCCCTTACCCGCCTCCCCTCAAAGGACGGAACCAATGGACTACTTGGACGAACTTTTCGACCGATGCTACCAAACAGCGATCAATGCCAGACAAGGGGATCCCGAGAAAATCGACCTGGCATCGGTCGACGTCACTCTACGGCCAGACGAGGCCGTGGAACTGGGGAAAGAAGAAAAAAGTCAAATAAACGAAGTGCTGAGAGGCTACGCCAGCCTCTTTGAGCCAACAGGCCCACCAACAGACCAGGCGGAACACCACATCGATACGGCAAACCATGCCCCTGTGGCGGTTCCCCCGTACCGGCTATCGCCACAACGAAAGAAGATATTAACGTCGGAGCTCACCAAAATGCTACAGGATGACATTATTGAGGAATGTGAATCTCCATGGGCAGCACCGGTAGTGCTTATTCCAAAAAAGGACGGCAGCATCAGAGTCTGCGTCGACTTCCGTCAACTTAACGCAGTAACGGTGACCGACGCTTATCCATTACCTAGAATGGACGACCTACTGCACGCCGCCAAAAGCTCAAGATATATGACGACATTGGATCTCCAGTCTGGATATTGGCAAATCCAGATGAAGACGGAAGATAAAGACAAGACTGCATTTACAACACCATTCGGCACGTACCGCTTCAAACGTATGCCATTTGGGCTTAAAAATGCACCAGCCTACTTGGACGATCTGATCATCCTATCCGCTGCCTTCTCACGGCACCTGGAGGATATAACGGCCGTCTTCCAAAGGTTGCAATCCTTCAAATTAAGAATCAACCGGAAAAAGAGTAATGTCTGCTGCACACAGGTACGGTACCTGGGCCACCTCATCACTCCGGAAAGATTAAGAACTGCTCCTGAAAAAGTGGCAGCTATTAAAAAGATGCCCCCACCAAAGAACAACAAACAACTAATGTCATTCTTGCTAACATGCTCCTGGTATCGGCGATTTATAAAGGACTTCGCGAAAATAGCGGAGCCACTCACCCGTCTTACAAAGAAGAACGCTGAGTGGATATGGAAGGAGGAACAAGTAACACCCTTTCAAGCCTTAAAACAAGCATTGATGTCAGACCCTCTTCTCCAACAAGCGAACGCAGAGAAGCCTTATCACATCAAGACCGACGCCAGCGGAGTGGCCATAGGGGCAGCTCTCCTCCAGGGGGAGGGGCCGGAAGAACACCCAGTCGAATATGCCAGCCGACTACTCACCACGCCGAACAGAACTATTCCACACCAGTACGACCGTTACGAAAGAGAGGACGGCCCCGCAAGCAAACGCAGCAGCCATCCACGCAGGATCCTGGACCCTCGTCGGGACGTCGTCAGGTCCAGAGGGGGAGACTGTAACGCGTGGATTGCAATAGCGTCGGTATGCGCTAGCATACCGACGGTCCAAGGGTCGGAGTGCGTCACAAGGGGCGCACAGGTAGCCAGAACGGACACGTCACCCGAAGAACGGTAACGCTAACGGTAACCGGTCTTTCGGCAAGGTCCGCCAAAGGGATAGATAAGACGGCCAGCGAGCAATCGCCGGCACAGTCTTACCGGAGCGCAGTCTTACCGGAGCTCTCGCACCATTCGGACGCTTCTGAAATCGCTACGCAGTTCAGGATAAGGAAGGTCGCTGAGTGACCACGACCCTCTTCACCCACGGGCCCCACCCCCTAAAGGTTCAGGCCCACCGTGGCGTGCTGCTGCCACTCTTCCATCTCCACTCAGGTACGCACAGGTATACAGCGGCTGCCCCGCCGGGCGGCAGTCGCCGTTCACTCAACTAGCCCTTCCTAGGGCTCTACAACTCTAATCCACCATTGTGGATCGCCTTCTTTTTCACCTCTCCTCCCACTAACCGATATGAGTATATCGCAAGATACGCTCACCCCTGCTTCCACCGCTCAAACTGAGCTCTCCCCTCCTACCTCGGACAGCTCACCCTCTCCAACCGCCGAATCCTTAAGCGCGACCCTCAGCCGCCTCGAGGATGATAGATCCCATATCCTCCAAGCTCTTGCCGACTCCGACGCCCAGATCGCCAAAGTGAAGGCCCTCCTGCACTCCATTCACCAAAGGTCCTCTTCCTCCTCCTCGCCGATTGTCGCGACGCAATCCACCCCCGCTATGGAGATCGACGGGAATCCCTGGCTAACCCAGTCCCGAAGATCGGTCAAGCGGAAGAAATCTAGCACTCCAGCAGCCAGTTCCTCGGGGTCCGACTCCGACTCCGTCTCGGATTTGGAGTCCGAGGAAAATGGCTCCTCCAATCTCCCTCCCATCGGCATCATGCAGAAATCCAAATGGACTTCCATTCAAAAATTCCTGGCGGAACAGGATATCCCCTTCCGCCGCGCGGTCAATACTTCTGACTCGGTCAAAGTATACCTCCAATCGGTTAACGATTTTCGCCGCCTGACTTCCAAGCTGGACGTAGACAAAATCCAGTTTACTACCAATCAAATCCCCCAGGACAAAGACCTGACCGTAGTGATCAGGGGTGTTCTGGAATCCCTCTCTGAAGACGATATTCGCTCCGAACTCGCTACCAAGGGCCTGCTAGTCAAGTCTGTTTACCGCATGAAGAAAGGCGATAATATATGGCCTGTTGTCTGCGTCTACCTCGACGCCAAATCCCCATCCGCTAAATCCATCTATAACATAAAATCGCTGTCCGGTCTCAGCGTAAAAGTTGAACCGAAAAGAAAATCTAAGATTATCCTGCAGTGCCGTCGCTGCATGAAATTCCGGCACACGGCAAACTACTGCCATGCCTCCTGGGTCTGCGCCTTCTGCGCTAGAAACCATGAAACTTCTACCTGTCGGTCCAAAGACAAGCCAAATAAATCGCCAACCTGCGCCAATTGCGGCGGCCCGCATCGTGCCACCTTCCGGAGTTGCCCTAAAGCTCCTCAAGCAACCTCGACCTCTACACGAGCATCTCCCCCCACGCCCCCGGCCACCGCTCCGACCGCGCTCCTACGTAGCCGCCCTGGTGACGAATCTCCCTCGGCCCTAACCGCACCTCCTCCTCCTCCACCACTTGCTCGCTCGTTCGCGCAGGTCTCCAGTGGTCCCTCCACCTCCCCTGCCCCGCGCCAACCCACTCAACAACCCCCGGCCCCAGCCGCCCCGCACCAAAACCAGACTCTTCTAGAGCTTTTTCGCGACTTCGCCACCAAATTCACCTGCGCACTCCAACAACCGGAGCCCCAAATCCACTAAGGGTCACCTCACCATCCTTAACTGGAACGCCAACGGCATCCTTGCGGCCAACAAACATAGAACGCTCCTCTTAACGCAACTCATCAACGAGTCTTCCATTGATGTGGCCTGTATCTCGGAAACCCATCTACAACCCCTTCATAAGCTCTACATACCCAATTTCTCCATCTATAGACGCGACCGTCCTAACTCCAAACACGGGGGTGTAGCTACAATCATCCGTAACTCCCTCCGCCACAAGGCAATCAGCACTCATACTCCCTCTCTGGAGACCTGCGGCATCGAGGTCATTCACAATAACAACCCATTGAAGATAATTTCCTGTTACTCCCCCTCGGTGTGGAGCAGGCAGCTAAGTGCCCACGCTGGTAGCAGAAAGAAACTGCTGGCGATACAAAGGCGAATGGCCCTCAGAGTAATAAGTGCCTATAGGACACTGTCGTTAGAGGCCACTCTACTGATGGCTAGGGTCCCGCCCGTGCACCTCCTGGCGGAGTGCCTCAGGAGAGTGTACGAGCGGATCCGGGTTGTTAGGGAGACCGGCGTGGAGGATATAGAATCTAAACGCGAGATCGTAAGAGCGGCGAAGCTGCTCACGCGGGTGCAGTGGGAGCTCTCGCTGAGGAACCCGAGTCTGTCGGGGGGTAGGGTGCGCAATGCCATCCTCCCAAGTTTTGACGCGTGGTTAGATAGAAGGCATGGTTGCATGTCCTTCTATCTTACACAGCTTATGGGGGGTCACGGATGCTTCGGGGAGTATCTCTTCCGCATCAACCGGGAGAGGTCTCCTCGATGTCATCACTGTGATGAAATCTTGGATTCGACCGAACACACCATTGGGGAGTGCGAGGCGTGGGGAGTTGAGAGGGTGGCATTGCGCTCGGCAATTGGAGAGGACACAGAGCTATCGTTCAGGGCCATGATACCCCGGATGACAGCTGATAGGGAGGTGTGGGCGGCTGTGGCAAAGTTTGCCAGAGCTGTCCTCACGCGGAAAGAGGAGGCGGAGCGCACTAGAGAGAGGGAGGGGCGTAATGGCTAAGAGGCCATTGCGTACCCGGGTAGGTGGGCGCGTCGGTTGGCCCGTGAACTGGATGATTCCGTTCACTGGTGGAAGCCCAGCCTGGCGCTTTGGTAGGCAGTGGGCCGTGTAGTGAATGGGTGAGTGTGTGTGGTGTGAGTGGGGTGGGTGTGTATGGGTGAGTGTATGTGTAATAGGAGGAGGGTCGGACCAATCCGGGATGTCTGGTCGAGCTTCCCGGCATCTCTGGAGCGGTCGGTGCATGTTCAAAGCATGCGTTAAGTGGCAACTTCGTGTCACCGGGCTAGATCTTGTGGGGTGACCCACCACTCCATTGGGAGTGTTTCTGTCCCCCGGCGGGCACAGGGCACGAAGCGCATGAGTCAGGTGGGGTGTTTGTAGGGACACATGGGTTGGGTGAGAGTTTGGAGGAGTGGTACCGGAACCAGCCTGTGAGTCATGGGTTGTGCTGCCCCCGCGGCTCCCGAGCTGTCTCGGTCCTCCCCCGGATAAGTGGGTGGTCCCAAGGGTCTGTTGGGTGGCAACAGACACTTGGTGAGTGGCTCTGTTTGTTTTTGGGGAGCCATACGTGGTACGCCATAAAGTAAATGGCGCAATAAGAGGTCGCGGGCACTAGACACGAGGAGAGCGACGAGCTCATGCCCAGAGGGAGCTTCCTGCAGCAAGACCCTTGCGGTCGTTACCAGGAGCTCTCTCATCATCTGGGCGATGAGGACGGAGGTTAGGTTTAGTGGGTAGGGGGCCCTCGCATTGCACTCGCAGGCATTTAAACATGCTGCGGCGAGGTGTCTCGAGTCCCACACTGCCCGGGCTTTGCCAGCCTGGGCGTGGGTAAAAAGCATTCCCCCTCCTTTAAAAAAAAAAAAAAAAAAGTCTCATCCATAGTGGAATTCGATACAGCAGTTTTGACAATCTTTGTGGTTGCATAGACATGCCGTCAATGAGTAGAAATACTTTCGAGTATGATCAGAAGCGAGTGGGAAATACAGTTGAACAAGTGGCTTACGAAAACTGCGAGAAAGTGGTACAATTAGAAAAGCAGTTGACAATTCAAAACCTTGATGAAATCGTCAAGATTTTGTAAGTCTGAATTCACTTTTGATTTTTTTTCACAATTTTTTTAACAGTTACCTTAAAATTTTCGTATTTGTACTTTATTGTACAAATCCGGAAATTATCATTCTTCCAATCATTGCTTTATTTATTTTATTTTTACTTAAATATACAATTTACGATATTTTAAATATTGCCTTTCGTTATTTACAAAAGTTTTAACGTATACAAAAATATTGTTGATTTATTTTTAATTTTTTACATTTACATGGCGTTCGTCTTTTTTATTTTTATTTTAATGGCATTTTTGTATTCAGAAACTAATTAATTTCCAATCTTCTCTATATTTTTAAAAACTATGAATTCACGATTTGAATGAAATAAAAAATTTGGATAAAAATAAATTAACAAGTTTTTCCCTTTCAAACATTAAATTTTTTTTAACCTGAAATATTCCTGTGAATCCTACACTATATTTAGGCCGAAACACCTGGAAGAAGACTTCTTGGTATTTCCCACGACGACGCAAGTACCAAGAGAAGAATTAACGCCGAGTGATTTAATGGTCCGGACTGATGGTGTCTTTTGATACTGCTTGGCCTACACGAGGGTCGGGCAGTAGCTACGATAGTTTGAGTGGATACGCCACTTTTTTCGATACTCAGGGTGGAAAAATCGTTGCTTACGGTACTGGCAATCGCGCTTGTAAACGATGTAATGCAGGACATCCAAAAGATGACCATGATTGTCGACAGAATTTTACAGGCACCGCTAAAGCTATGGAAGCTCATTTAGCAGTTATACTCGCAACATAAAATGAAATTTTTGAAAAAAATAATGTACAAGTTGGAATTTTCGTTGCAGATGACGATTCTTCTGCAATTTCTGCTTTAAAAAAAAGTTCGAAACATGACATTATAAAATTGTCAGATAGGGGGCATTCAAATAAAAATGTGAAAAAAGGTTTGTAGAAAATAAGTAAGGAACAAGATCCAGAGAAAGAATTGCATGAAAACTCAATAAAGTACCTTCATCGCTGTTTTAAGTATGCAGTGGCACAAAATGTTGGTAACGTCGAAGGTTTAGAGAAATCTATCAGGGCAATCCCTCAACATGCGTTTAATTTACACGATCAGTGTGATCCAAGTTGGTGTAAATATATGACAGATGCAACCCCCCAATTATACTCCCTCCACAATTGGAGATGGATTTCACAATAAAAGTTTGTATCAAACGTTAGCAACTTTCTTTGGATCTTTAGCTGACGCTGCTGAAAAATTTGCATTTTCTGCTTCAAGTCAAGTAAACGAAAGTTTTAACGCATCTGTAAATCGAAAGGCTCCCAAAGCAATGTGCTATAATCTTTCTGCTGCCTTGGATTATCGAGTAGCTGCCACAGTAGCTGAGAAAAATGAAGGAAAAATCTATGTAACGCTTGTTTATGATAAATTGTTCATTAATTACAGCGAAAACACGACAACGCACACAGAGCGCGTTGAGAAAATTTGTAAAAG
The DNA here is from genome assembly GCA_963678675.1 of Xiphydria camelus. NCBI lineage: Eukaryota > Metazoa > Arthropoda > Insecta > Hymenoptera > Xiphydriidae > Xiphydria > Xiphydria camelus. Next base: position 22,301,584 of record OY783195.1, on the reverse strand, counting down.
GGCGGCTGAGTTTCGCAGCACCATTGCAGCGAAAAGACGAAGAATTGAACTCAGTAACGATCGTGCTGCACTTCGTTATAGAAAAGAGCAAACTGAAGGAACGTCATATCAATCTGGTATGGAATTATTAAATCCATCAACAAGAAGACAATCAGAACAAGAAGATGAAATCGGCGATAATAATGACACATCGCGCGTAGAGGATATTGATATTCCCCACGAAGAATACCATTTTATCCATTTTGATCTGGAAACTACGGATTTTTCAAAGCAATGCAATATTATTCAGATTGCTGCAGGACATAAGACAGCAACATTTGAGAGATATATTAAGCCAACTCGAGCTATTGATGCTAGAGCGACTGGTGTACATGGCTTACGCTTAGTTGGATCTGAATTGAGACATGATGGAGTGCCAGTTAACACTGTATCACTGCAAGATGCAATGAGTGATTTTTTAACTTTTTTATCACAGTTTAAAAAGCCTTGTATCTTGCTTGCTCATAATTGCAAATTTGATGCCATTCGTCTACTTATAACTCTTGAAAAAGTTTCATTAATAGATAAGTTTAAATTATTAGTTGCTGGATTTGTTTGTTCGTATGCAGCATATAAAAATAAGCATGGCACGGAGAAGTTTAAAGCAGGAGACTTAATTTTATCTACACTTGCTAGTAAATACATTCGTATTGATACTGAAAAACGGCATAACGCTGGGTACGATGTGTATATGCTAAAACATTTTGCATGTAACGAGTTTACTGCAGATGAATTGTTATATTCTTTGTCAACAATCGAAGATGAAATTGAAAAAGAAAATCGTTGTAAAAGTGCTTTAAATCCACTCAAAAGTGTTCTGACCCCTTCCATGCTTTTTAAACTTGCAGATGGAAATATTATTTATGAGGATTTAATGAAGGGATTCAAGCAATTTGGAAAACCGGGCATTCACAAAGTACTACAATCATTGAAGTTACGTCAAAATACCATTATGAAAATATATACTCATTTCGAAAACAGTTCAATGTAATTTCTCTCTTACTTTTCATCATTTAAGAGTTCATAAGTTGTTCATTTCGATATTTGTCCATCTTAAATGATTCAAAATGGAATATGAGTGTTGGCCGATCAAAGTTGTTCATTTCAAATTTTCAAATTCCGCGCGCACTCTTCTTTCTTAGCTGGCCGTGGTGTCACGACACAGCGTTGCCACTGTTTTGCAAATGGCTACCGCATGTGAGAACATTTTCATTTTGTTCATTACATTTATATTGTTTTTAGAAATTTGGCTGAGTGAAAAATCTTCAAACGCTCAAAAAAAAAAGTTTATGTTATTGGTCATTGTTTGAAACAATTATTATAATTTTGTATTGTGTTAAATTCTGTTGTTTTGAATCATAAGTGACGCGTCCATAAACCGCATGTTAATTTGTTAATTTTTAATAATTTATATCAATAAAATGGCAGAGTCAATTTTTTTTGAAATTTGTTGCGAGTTCTTAAAATATATGAAAGTGCATTATAAAAAAAATCAGTGTTTCATCGTATTTCAATTTTCTGATGTTCCTCCTTAAGCCTCTACGCGTATGCTTTTGCACATAGACCCTTTCCAGATGTATTGGGGTTTGCACTTACGACTGTTTTCAAGCAAAATATATATTTTTGCAAATATGGCACATAGACTAATTAGAAGTTCCACTCTTCAATTCTTTTCGTGCCACACTGATAATGAAATTCAAAATAAATGATAAAACGCTGACATACGACTTTTTTAACTTAACAGGATAACAGAACTCGTGTCAGACTTGTATAAAATGTAATAAACTGAAAAATGATTTTTTTGTAGATACGCCCTTTTAACTTAAAACGGCAGTACACATGCCATTTGTTTTTAACCATTCTGATACATTCAGACCTGTCCTAATGCCATCTACTGAAAACCGGCACGAACTTTCCGGACAACCCAATACATGTGTACGGTGAAGGAAGCTCTCATTTTTATTACAAGTCTATGTAATACCTGCGATTTAGTTCAGTATAAGTTCGCAAGACTTATTGCGAATTCTAGTCATCAGAGGCAACGTCAGGCGAGTCGTATTAGGTATATTTAGTGGCGGTTGTTCCATCCTTGCGATAAAATTTATCTTCACGATAAACCCCCCTCCTATCGACCACTCGGAGTGGCTGCTAAGAGGTTTATCGCGAGGATAAATTTTAACGCGAGGATGGAACCAACCGGCCACGGAGAAAAAAACAAATTACACTTTCGCGATAAATCTGTTACTTTGGTAACGGACGCGATAGTTTTAGCAAATATTACCTACCTACTGTAGTAATTTTTACTAGAATTGTGACTGTTATAATTATAATAAAACACCCGTTCCAAAAATACGCTAAATGCAACAATAGTTTACTTTTGCGCTTTAGAACTTTTTTATGTGAAACTTATGAGATGAGAGATTATGTATTGTTGCATTAAAGAGAAAATATTTAATGGATGCAGCAATGTCACTGGCTGCCATGGCGACGGCAAGAAATATTACTGAATTCACTAACTAATTTTTTCAGAGTATTTTTAACTGCTAATTAATCAAAGAAACTTATTGAATATGTATTGTGATTGAAATCACATATTCCAACAAGTACAGAGCATATCGTTTAAAAAAGCGAAACTGTTTCCAACAAAAATTCGAGCCGAATTTTTTTAGTGTGCAATTTCATGGAAATTCTTCTTTCCGGGTGAAATAGTTTTTAGCATCAATATCGAGAACATTCCGAGATACGTGCTTGAAGGGTTCAGTCGCATCTGAATAAAATCTTGAATAGCTCAGGTATTTTAAAAATGATGGAACGCATCTTCAGAATATTTCCTAAGCATATCAACGATTTTAAAATCATTAATCTTTGCCGTATAAGGGAAATAACGCGACTACTCATTTTTGTTAGTTTTGTCAACTTTGGTAATTTTGCATAAGGGTAAATGGAAATTCGAAACAGAACGCGATAAAAATGATCGTAAATAGTTATAATAACGGTTCAGTCAATTTAACTATAAGTCCAGACATCTATTTAATGAAAATATCACGTTAAAAATTTTGAAAAATCTTTGTCATTTTAATGTCTTGTTAAGTGGAACATATATTCACATAATTAATTATCAGACCAATTTTTCCAAACTTCAATAAACCCACTTTCTAATAAATACAATGTATTCGAATATAATATTGAAGACGTTATTTACCTACAATTCCTATACATTTAACAGTGAGAAGATAAGACGAAGCATTTCATTTGTCGACGCGAAAGAGCAACAGACGCATTCGCAATTTTCAGATGGAGGAGTTCGAGTCAGAGTTCACAGAACCGCATATAAAAGTACACACACGGTTGTACCGAAGTAACGACATCGAGGGGGAACGCCTCGCTTTTCAGCAAGAATTACACTTCAATTTTTCATCATTTCCCCATCTTTCGATTCGTTTACGCACCATTGGTTGACCAATCTTCAGAACGAGTAGCGTATAGCTATTCCGTATACCCGCGTCTCCTGATATAACTCGAGAGGAGATAGAAAGAGAAAAAGAGAGATAGAGAGCGAGAAATGCAGCTTCCAAAGGGACAGACGAGTAAGCAGATATCAGATAAGTCTGTGGTGTATAGACGGAGGAGATATTTCGACACTTGGACGGCTATCCCACTGTGCTACGTATATTACGTATATCTATATTCTATCGACTACCCGTTAAATGGCGATATTACCGAGCTTCTGTTCATGCCAGGCTATACGAGCTGAAACTCAAAGTACCTTTTTGTCGATTAATGAAACAATGGAAATTCGGTGTACGAACGAACGTTGGAAAGAGGAACAGATACAGGGCAATGCGGGGAGCTTCCGTGTACATAATCTGTTCGACATAATGGATGTTAATATGTATAAGTGTAAGTAAACAACGCGGTATGGATCGAATAAATTAAACTCAACGCAGCGATATTCCAAGGATACTCCGAGATTGTTACAGGCAATTTGAATTAATGTATTCAATGCAGTGAAGTGCACATAAGTGTGTGTATGTAATTGTAGTACAACGATGACCCCAGTACCTCATGTTACTTCGTATGTTAAAATCTTCTAACTCTTTGACGATCGCCAAAATTAACCGATACATTCCGAACAAATATCCTTAATTTTTCCTAGGAGGAATATACTCATGTACGGAGATGCCTTGATTGCGAATTCTACTGTAAATACAAATCTCTCTGCTGTGCGACGGCTCGAAATCACGATACGCTTCATTAAACGAAGCCCGTTGTCTGAGAGAACTGCGTTAAGTTTCGATTTTGCCTGACGCCTTAAACGAACCGAAATGTAATTTTGTTAACTGCGCAAGAAGCAAAAAGTGATCACGGACCTCGTCGGCATTGAACATTTCACTAGGATAGGAAATCCTCGTTCAAGCTATAAACCTACTTCACGAGACATAATATAAAGAACGACATTAAATATTATTTGTTATCATAAATCTGAAAGAAATTCGATACGGGAAAGTAGAGGAATTGTGCGTAGTGGGTAATTGTGCATATATCGCGGTTTTGGTCAATTCTTCGATAGAAGGAAACGTTAACGAGTCGAAATGTTGAAGCAAAACGTAATTCTTTATTATATAACTGTAAATTATATCGATTTGAAGCATTGCTAATAACAGAAGTCGAAAAGATTGAGGTCCTCTGCTTTGATGTAATTTTGGAAGTCTAGAAAGTAAGGTGGTAAATCTGTAATTTTAATTTGTTTATTTAACTTAGGTAACGCATTTTATGAAAGTACGTTACTTTTCCTCACTCATGCCCATTTCGAGGCCTTCTCCAGCCTATTTTTAGACTGTTAGACGGCATTTTTCCCGCGTGACACCGACCGGGAGTCCGCAGGCCGGTAAACGATTGCTTAGTCCGAAGTGGGACCTTTTTCCAAACTGATAAACGCAACGTGAAATGAGCCGTATATACTTGTTTGTTTTGTTTTGAGAAATGGACATTTGTGAGAAAAAATAGTATGTCATTCGGCTGAAATCCTCGGATTTTTAAGACTGTGTGTTACGACCTAATTAAACGGTCTGAAAAAACCTCGGATTTCCGCCTAATGACATAAGATACTATTGCGTGTCTTTTGAGCTATTGTTAATTTCTTTCCAATAAAACATCTATGAGTAATTGCTTTTCATATCTAATTAGGTCGCAGTGGATAATTATAGATACGCATGCATTCTCAAATACGCAAAATTACTTCTTGTGCACATGTACATGACTATTTCTAACTGTTTTCGCATGTTCACGGATTATACTATTATTGGTCCTTGAATAAGTTCTCGCTGTTTTTTTTGTGAAAATTAATGCTTTATTTAAAGTATGTGGTACAAAATACGTCACTCAAAGTATTGCCCATCACTGGCCACTACTTTTGCCCATCTTTCTGGCAGCATTTGAATTCCCCGTAGGAAAAACGATATGTCCTTTGACGCTATCCAAGAATCGATCCATTTTTTGACATCTTCATAAGAATGGGAGTGCTGCTCAGCCAGGCCATGTGCCATCGAACGGAATAGGTGATAATCGGAAGGGGCTATGTCCGGTGAATACAGCGGGTGGGGTAGGACTTCCCATTTAAGCGTTTCCAGCTATGAGTTTTCACTGGTTTCGCCACATGCGGCCGTACGTTGTCGTGTAACAATATCACCTTGTCGTGTCTCTGTTTGTATAACGGCCGTTTTTCCTTCAGGACTTGGCTCAAGCGCATCAATTGCAGTCGATAACGATCTCTTGTGATAGTTTCTTTCGGTTTGAGCAGTTCATAATTTTCATTTTTCATTTTCGGTGCACCAGAGCGTTCTTTATCTCCAAGGTCAAAATCATTATTTTTGAAGCGTCGAAACCAGTTTCTACGTGTCGTTTTCGACAAAGCATGTTCACCGTAAGTTTCAACACGAATTCTGTGTGCTTCAACTGCAGATTTCTTCTGAATAAAGTAGTGCAATGAGATTCCCCGCAAATACTCTTTATTTGGCACAAATGTCGACATGTTTGGAACCAAGTAAAAAAATTCTGTTTACACTGTGGCGAACTAACACACACTGAAGTTCCAGCTTACCGATAGTACTTCCTTGTAGATGCGTTACCATCTGAAATTACATGCACGTAGTTCTGGTAATGCCATAAGTTAGAAAACAGCGAGAACTTATTCAAGGACCTATAGAACAAACGTATCTACCTAAAGAAGGCAAGCTGATGGAGCTAAAAATTATCTACATCTGTGATTCTTGCTTCAGAAAATAATTTTCCTAATTTTGTTACTAATTTACAATAAAATAAACATTCGCTGAATACATTGTCTCGTCTCTGTATTAATATTCTATAAAACATTCATTTCATTCAGTTATTTCCTATGTCTTTCGTTCTGCGTACAGTTACACACGAGACAGCCCGACACACGAGATTTTTCCTGTTTGCAAAATAACATATCAACTAATGAAAAATTGTTCAACATAAGGATGTATAATAATGAAAGAATATTTAGAGCTTCTATTACCATACTTATACTCGTATTGATTTCAATTCTAAAAATCACTTCATAACAATGGTTTTGCCTTAAGTGCACACAATTTGCTCACTCTCCCCTACACGCAACAAAAACCAGCAATTTTTACAGTTTCATCCACTAGCACTGTGATTCGAGCTGATTTTCAAGAATTTGTACAGAGGACACATTTCTATTTACAAGTTTATAATTATACAAATACTAGTTTCATCAGTTTAATATCTGTGTGGAAAACGCGATGGAACCTTTTTTCCTTTCTTTTACTTTTATGCGCGACTATAGCACCGACGCGACCTCTGGAGGCGAGAGCGCTAGACTCGAGCGAGAGAACGGGGGTAAAGTAGTTAGTTAGAGACGGGACTGAGGGAATATGTAAGAGCAGCGTTGTGTTGTATAGTTTACAATAAATATCTCTTCCTTCAAATAATTCCGAGTGTGTCAGAGTGTTACTATTAAACACCACCACCCCTGTAAACAAGACAATCTGTTTCTACAGGAATTTCTACCGGTTCCCCAGGAACTTCTATCGGTTCCCCAGGGAAAACCCCCAATTACTGTGTAATTCTGTAAAATTTCCTAGACTGAATCGTAGTTTATACTATAGTCAAATTGTAATCGTGCGATTCCTTTTTCTCCGTGTAATTTGACGGTCAACATATGGCGCACGGTCCAAAAGGCTAGGTGTGAAAGTTACCCCAAATTTCCAAGTAATTTCCGTTTACGGTATATAGTCGGAGTTCAGAAATATATTTACCGCCAAAGAGGAAACTGAGGAACTTGTCGCCGAACAAGAGCCAAAACACGTGTTTCGTGAAAAAAAGTTTTTACGGCCAAAGCACGTCCCAATTTCATTGCTATTTGCGCCAATCGCACGCATTGTAGTCAATTTCGGGCAGATTTATACCTTCCGATTGGTACCAACGGTGGCAGTTATTATTATTAGCTCGAATTTCCCAGCGATTCGCGCGTCACTCCGGTCGAATATATTCGAGCTCTTTACGAGTTTACACATGCGTATATGGATGTTTTACGAGGGGTCCTATTGATTTATACATTTCAATTCTCCAATACCAGCATGCAAAATTCCTAGCGTTGACGGGAACCGTATATAGCAAGTCTCATTTTAAATGTCCTAAATACAAGTAAATACCGTGAAAATAAAGAGTTACAGGAATAGGTTTTAAATAAAAATTATTTTCATACTAATGTAGAAAATCATATGTTAGAAATAATTTCATCATTTTTAGGAAAAGGCATGTTAAAAAGATTTTTTAAAAACAGATAATTTGTTTTAATAAAAAAACTCTTATATATAAAAATTCTAGTGCTACCAAAAGCTCAAATAATGTTTGCATTAAACTATTTCCTATCAAATTGATAAAGAAAATTATTTAAATAATGATATTTTAAGGTTATTTGTTGTCGAGAGAATGCCATATACAGGGTGTTTCACCTAACTTGACCACCTCAAATATCACGGCAGTCTTTGATGATATGACAAAGTATTGAGAGGAAAAATTGTTCGATACAAAGGGGCAAATACTGTTATTAGAAAAAAATTATTTTCTAATTATTTTTTTCAAGATATCAAGGTCATCGATATTATTTTAAATGGGTCAACATATTTTCATTACCACAGTCTTGTAGCTTATAAGAGGAAAAATTCAGCAACTGTTAATATGATGACCTTCACTTGACCTTAAACGAGAAGAATCACGAAATGCGTGCCATGAATTCCAATACTTGTTCGAAGACGATAAATGAATGATTTGTGCTTTAGTGCAGAACATTTATTTTAAAAGGTGTTCAAAATGAGCGCCATTAACTTCTGTGCGCATCGAATAGTGTAAACCACGCGTATTTCTAAGTTTAGTTCTCTTAAAATTTTCTGTGACTACGTGTGCTCAAAGAGTATTCAACTCGCTCGTGTTTCCAAACCGGATCGATCCTTACTTTCTCCTTCCTGACGGAACAAGATACCGTGGAGGTTTGTTCATAAGCATCAGAAACAATAATATTTCACACAATCCCAATGACATTGAAATTCATTCATTTATCTTCTTCGAACAAGTATTGGAATTCATGGCACGCATTTCGTGATTCTTCTCGTTCAAAGTCAAGTGAAGGTCATCATATTAACAGTTGCTGAATTTGTCCTCGTACAAGATTGTGGTAATGAAAATATGTCGACCCATTTAAAATAATATCGATGACCTTGATATTTTGCAAAAAACTAATTAGAAAATAATTATTTTCTAATAACAGTATTTACCCCTTTGTATCGAACAATTTTTCTTCTCAATACTTTTTCATATCATCAAAGACTGCCGTGATATTTGAGGTGGTCAAGTTAGGCTCGGTGCCCACGAGCGTACCTATTTTGACGTGATGCACCGCTCGGCGGTGAAACAACGTCGGGCTACGTCGACGTTCCGTGTAAACTGCTCCATTGGAGCCAGTGTACTTCTGAGACGTGCGTATTTTTACGCAGCGTTACCGCACGTCAAAATACGCTCGTGTGCACCAGGCCCAGCGGTACCGCAACGTCGACGTTTTATTGCTGCAACGTTGACGTTTTATTGCCGCACCGTCAAAATACGCACCGTGTGGGCACCGGGCCTTAGGTGAAACACCCTGTATATTGGAATTGTAATCTTTCTAGGCGGCAAACACGTGGATGAGAGAAAGCTTACTATGTCTCACGATTTACTGTACATAAAGAAAAATGTTTCAAATAAAAGCTACATAGTTTTAATAATCCTGTAAATTATTTAAGAAAAAATCGATTTATATTGAAAAAATATTAAGAAGCTCAAGATCTTTGATTTTTTCGTCTAGAAAAAAATTAGTTCTATAATATAACAATTCCCTCGATGCCAAGTAACTTCAACCTAAAATATTTTCTGACTCTTTTCTTTCTCAATATGTGTATCGTTCTTACTTCAAAAATGGGGAACCCCCTGTACAGGAGTTACATTTGTATGAGCTTAATATTTGATTCCAAATATATGCATATCGTAAGAGTTAAGTGCACGTGAAAACACGCGCGCAGAAAAAATCTATAAAGGAGTAGCGTAGCCTTCACGCACTGTTTATTACGAATGAACGAATGAGAACCGAACCTTCTTCCTCCACTTCCTTTCATATCGCGTATAACAACGATAAAATATATAGAGACAGGTATTCTCGTAGTAATATCGACATGCACTTGAAAAAAGCAAAACAGTCTCCCTGAAGCTTTAGGAAAAGAGGGATATAAGGCTCTCTATACATACGAGTATGTATATAGAGTCAAAAAAAATAATAGTCCCAAACGGCGCCTGCAAGGCGGTTCGAATATTTTTCGAGACTTGAGCATCGTTAGTTTTATGGTCACGCAGTAAATTTAAATGGACTTCATAATAGAACGAGGAAGATGACGATAAATTTTATATTCTATTGCAAATACATTCCCCCCCCCCCAGGCTGCCCCTCCACCGGCATCTTGTATTTAATGGATGTTCTCGAGTCATTCTAGTACCGACGTGGAAACCATTCGGCAAGTCTAAATTCCGTGAAAAGATAAATGTTTCAACCCAACTTACGAATTCCTCCCGTTTGTTTCGATTAGAGGATCGATTTATTTCCTACATTTCTACACGATAATCGAATCCGTTATTCGAGGGGCCCATAAAACGACTAGTGACTATAGCATTCGCGGTGACTCTTTTGAAACACAAGAGATTACCACTTATACATATAATTTTCAATATCATCACCCTAATGAGAAAAGCTTGTAAATCCAATTCACAATCTTGAAATAAGGACGAATACTTCGTATATCCACATTAAATTGAAAAAAGTCATAAAAACAGTAAATTCTCTTAAATATCATTATCTACTTCTTTACTTACAATATACCACTGATATCAGAATTATTTCTGTGAAAATAACCGAAATAAACAGTTTTTTATTGGCTCTCCTGAAAACTTTATCATTTTGAATTTATGAGGTTTTCTCATTAGGGTGACGATATTAACAATGCAATATCGTTTCACAAGTACCGTAATTTCAACAGAAACGTACAAGTCATAAATTGGTGCCAATTGCAAATTAATATTTCTTTCACTACCATTGTGCTATAGCTTATTAACCCTTAGCCGGCACACTGGGGTCGTTCGTGGCAGGGCTTAAAACTTTTCAAATTTCCCCCCTCTTAATGCCCGAAAATTGAGTTTGTGGCGCCATCTGTTTATAGTCGAAGAGTTGCTCTTTCACCTAGTATGTCTGCCGAGACGCCAAGTGCGTCAGTCTACACGTAGCGGTCTTCGGAAGTTGAGTGGTGCCGTCAGCGACCCCAGTGTGGCGGTTACAGTCGTGGCAGAATTTATTTGTGAATTTTTCTTTCCCCGTGTTTTGTGATTCAAATCGAGAAAGAAGGTGAGTACATCATAATATTAAAGTATGATTTTTTTCCGACAAGTCACGTCGTTTTTTTCCATGTTAGATGCCCTACAATCTTCGTCATCGATCGATTCGCCAAAATCTACTCGACAAGATTGGTGAAGCGACTCCTGAAGATGACGTCTCTCACGACAGTGGTGAGAATGAAAATAACGACTCCGATGAACAGTCTTGTGAGTCTGAAAGTTCGGGCGGATCGCAATCAGATGCCGAAATGGAAGACGCCTCTTCGTCCAATCGTGATTTGGAGTCTCGAGCACCCGGTCGTCCGTCTACCACACTCAAAGGAAAAAATGGCCACAAGTGGAAAACAACAGCTCCTGAGCGTCAGTCAGGTTAGTAAATACGCAATTAGAGAGAGATACGAGAGGGGGGGGGGTAGGAATGAGATGGATGGCGGGATGGAGAGAAAAGAGGGGGGATTTAAAGGGAGTAGAAAACGAAAGCGAAACGAAAACAGATAGAAAGGGGATAAAAAAGAGAGAGGGAATGAAAAGCGAGAGTATATAGACCACATTATGAAATAGTTATTTTATTTTTGCAGCACGCATGAGTGACGTTCCTCCTGTTTACGTTCCTGGTCCTACTGGTGATGCTGCAAATCTAGACACCATAGAACTGTTTTGGGATTTTCTTTTTAATGCAGAAATTATCAACATCATCGTGGAAAGTACTAATACAAAGATTGAAGAGATTTGCCTGCCTTTGACTCTGGACGATGAAGCCCAAAGCTATCATCATTTAACTGACGCCGACGAAATTAGAGCTTACATTGGTGTATTATATTACCAGGAGCTTTGGAAATCATCTAATGTCGACAATGACAGGCTGTGGGAGAAGAAAAATGGTATAACCCTGTACAGATGTGTTTTTTCAAGGCAGCGATTTACATTTTTAGCGTCGTGCCTCCGCTTTGATGAAAAGCGTTCAAGAAATCCCCATGATCGTTTTGCACCGATCCGTGATGTTTGGGATATTTTTATTGGCAATTGCCAGCGCTACTATACGCCGAGTAACAAATGCACAGTTGATGAGCAGTTATTGAGCTTTAGAGGTAGATGCCTATTTAGGATGTACATGAAAGATAAACCGGATAAATATGGATTAAAAATTGTAACTCTCAATGATGCAGAAACTGCATACTTGGTAAATATTTATTCATTTATTTTTTGACTCAAATGTACGAATTTTATTTTGAAATTTTTTTGCATACCTATAATTAATTTTCAGATACATGGAGTACCATACTTAGGTAAAGGCTCCGTTGTTGTTGGTAATGAGAAGATACACGAATATTTTTTTCGTGTCGTTACTACTCCTATCCATGGTACTCATCGTACAGTAACATGCGACAATTGGTTTATGTCGGTGCCATTGGTAAAGCGCATGTTTCCTGCACCATACAATACAAAAATGACAGGAACAATAAGAAAAAATAAGAGAGAAATACCAGCTCAAATGAAGATTCCTTCAAAAGAACCACCGGCCGCACAGTTTTGTCACGATGATAATTTGATACTTGTCTCTTTCACTCCGAAAAAAAATAAGATAGTGCTGCTACTTAGTTCCTACATAAATTCAACAGAATTGACAAATAGTAAGCCCGATATTATTCATCACTATAACGAAACAAAAGGTGGTACTGACACTTTTGACCAGCTTTGTCATTCGTATTCAGTCACACGAAGGACAAATAGGTGGCCAGTACGGATTTTCTATGGTATCCTCGATCAAGCTGTCGTAAATGCGAGAATATTGTTGAAATGCAAACTCAACGCTGCCAATAGCAAGGAAAAGGTTTCTGCAATTACATGTTTAGAAAAACTCTCGTTGCATCTTATCCGACCTTATTTGACGAAACGATACGAGTTGCCTACTTTACGTCGAGATTTGAAAATCGGAATTGCTGGAATCTTGGGCTTAGATATTCATGAAGCAAAGCGTTACGAACGGGTAAAATTATTGAAAAGAATGAGATGTGCTGAATGTTCTCGAAAGAATGACAGAAAAACTAATGAGGCTTGTTCGCATTGCAAAAGACCGATTTGCGAAGAATACCGCTTGATGTTTTGTGCAACTTGTGTTAAATACGAATAGTTATGATATTTTCTATTAAATTACTCTCAATAAAAGATGTTTCTACATTGCCTAAACTATTTTTATTCATTTGTTGAACTAATTTTATTTATATTCCCTAAAAATGACACTCATATTTAAAAATGGTAGTTTTAAAAAACATATAAAAATCTCATATTCATTTCGCAAAATAAATACCTTTTTTTCAAAGGCCACAATCCTACTATTTTTTTATGTAAAGTACTATGTCTAGTTAATCTGTGATTAAACTTTTAGCGTCTAATTGTCAAAATTGAAAAAGATATGAATTTTTAAGTAAAACAAGTAATTTTTCGAAATTTGTTGCAAATTATATTTTATTTAACATATTGAAATGAAAATTTTTTGCAAGCCACAAATACTGCCTTCATAGACAATAGTTAAAGATTAACTGTAATTTTTTTTATTACACAAAAGTGAGTGGTGTCCTCAAAATAAATGAATATGTGGCTGGGGTCGAAAACGTCCCAGTGTGGCGGCTACGGTTGGCGCCAGAAGTGTGCCGGCTAAGGGTTAACATAGATACGAAATTTATATTTCGCTATTTTATATCAACCTGTAGGGTTGTAAAGCTACATTTATTTCGGTTTATATTAAATGAAAGCGTTCCACAATGATGACAAAAGAGATTTCAAAATATACAATTCATACTACAATATATTTCTTTGAAAATATTTCCAGAGAATTTTAGTTGAGACGTACAATGCACGCTAGAGGAAACAAATTTCTTGTAAGAAATAAATCTGCAGAATCTTTCCAGATCTGTTCGACTTTTCAATCAGAAAGTCGAACAATAGCATCAACCTGTTTAGGAAAACACTCAGCGCGAAAATTTTGGGAACAGTATTCGCGACGACTTACATCAAATATATCACGCATCAAAAAATAGTGCGTTAAAATCTTACGATAGATTACACCGTCAGAATTTGTTCATCAAATTCGTCGGCCAACGTGTTGACCTACCATCATTGGGCAATGGAAATGAAAAACGATGGAAGCCAATAAGTTATCCGACGAATTGTTGCAAGATCGATCTGAGCCCCACAAAAGTTTTATTTTTTTGGTATAGCGGTATAGCGCTAAAACGCGGTATAGCGCTATACTGAGAATAACCATAAGGCTTATTGCTGGTTATTCTCAGTATAGCGCTATACCGCGTTTATACCATGTTGGTAAAACCGGCCCTTAGTTGTTAATTCATCGATGTCCAACTTTAAAATAACAACGAATAGATTGCTAACTCAGTATTACATTTATTTATTAAATAACCGGAGGCTATATTGCAGTTTTATAAATAAACTGAAATTAAAAATTGTATGTTACACATGTACGATATGTGAACAATAAAATGATCCCTAGATTGGTTATATTACACGGGTAATAAAGTACATTTTTCAATCTTTGAAATTATAGTGAAATCATTCACGCACTTATATACAGGATGTTTGTGCGCCCAGGCTCCGATAGTGGGTGATATAACCAGTCTAGGGATAGTGATCTATGCAATTTGGTCTTCAATTAATAAATTGCCACAGTGACAACAGAGAAGACTAACCGAGCCATTAATTGGTTTATGTGTGCGGCATATTTAAAATAGGCTTCACACACTCTCGGAGCATGGGCGTGAACACCCTGTATTTCTAAGAATGATGCTAGCATAAAATTAGCAATATAGCAGCACAGATTACCCAATAAATTTCGTAATATATCATGTCAATGTACACAATCATATAAGCTGAATACAAATAGTATTAAAAATATAGAACGTAGCTCAAATCCAGCAATATACCAATAATTTAGACCTGTTACACCGTGCAGCTGCTATATTCAAACTTTCCGATAATTAACAAATTCTTTTACAGGAAAACCCGATCACGGTATGCTCTTCATGACTAATCGTTGCTGGTTTTATCGCGTTCTAGACCCATTTGTTTTCTCTTGGTATAACTCTTGGTTCAATTTGTATGTTATATTTATTTATCGAGAGCATTCATCCGAAACAAAAAATAACGCAAATAACACTGCTTTAATATCATCGTAATGTATCAGGAATGGAATTCTTGTATAATATCTATGACTGCTCAATACAACTTTTATTGTTGGAGGCAAAACGCGGATCAATTTATGTAAGTAATCAGAAAATACTCGAATACCTCTTCAAGTTTTAATCGCTAATAGAGTATGCCACTAAATGCAAGCATTATTGGCATAAAAGGTGCCATAAATGATTACCAACAAATACTGACGATGTAATCATAATTTACAACATATCCAATCAATAAAAATATGCACATGCATAAATATTCACTCACCCGAAGACGCTGATCACTCACGGTCCAAACTCGGCTGGCATAGTCGTTGGATGCACCCAAAATCAATGCTCCAGTTGCGTCGAAATCCACGGACATGACTCCAGCGTTGCTTCCAACGAGCATTCCCTTGCTCTCGAAAGTTCCTATAATTATTTAATTCCAGACTATTAATAATGCTGTCCACTCTCCTTGTGGAGGCTAATTAAATTTAATATCCTGTCAGTTCAATGTATAATACAAATGCCGATTCGGAGAGGCTATACGGATAGTTATGCCCACAAATATGAGTCACACTTGACCTGTAAATTTACGTTGAATATATCATTCGGTCAAAAGTTATCTCGTACAATTACAGCACGGAGATCATATGTATCCGATAGCCAGGATAAAGACAGAGAGAACTAGAGAGAGCTAGTTCTAATAGGATCTATCGTGAGTTATACGACGACAGACTTCTTGATTTTCTAAACGAGAGAGTTATATCGATTTGATATATCGAAAATCACATAATTAATATTTTATCATTATAATTTATAAGTAACTGATACTAAGATATATACGTTTCTAGTATCTACCCTTATCGATTAACGGAAATTGATATACCTTCATATTTCTCATACGAGAAATTTCATATATTCGAATATTTTCCCATATTTCATCAAAAAGTATTATAAACATTTGAAGCATGAGCTATGGTACTTACAAGAAAAACTAGATAATGTATAAGATGTAAAATTAGCGATAAAATTATTAATGATTTATGAGAACCGTAAAATGCACTACCTTATAAGCATTATTTCCACATCTCAAAAGCAATCGTTCTAATGTTTCATGTAAAACTGCATGTACTATAAAAATAAGTTTCTCTTCATAGTGCAGTAATGGTTCACAATTATTGATATATAGAACAAATATAATGCTGCTAGTAATATAAGTTTAAAGCATCACAGTGTAACAAAATAGGTAGTTTACGATTACCAGTGTATCTGGTGTTCACAAATCTGCTCTAAGTCTGGGCGTAGACCCCGCCGAACGCGCAAACAAATAAGTACATAGCTCGGCCGAGTCCCCATGCTAATACCCAGCCGCACTCGATAACTCTAGGTATACTTGGTCCGGTGAAAATTAAGCAGCAAAATTTAGGCCATATCCGCGCTATTGGTTCACGCATTCCGCAGTCCACGCCCATATCGGAGTAGATCCGTAAACACCCGATAGAGAATGAGCAAATACATAACGCAACTAATAAATTTTTTTTTGTTTATTACCTTTTGTTATATCCCATAATTTCACTTTTCTATCAGCCCCACCTGTCGCTAGGATTCTGTCTAGGGGAGACCATTTTACAGCGTTTACTTCTCCATCGTGCGCACTCTGTAAGAGTTTACTAAAATATATATACGAGCGTTATATACATTCCATGCATATAATGCGAAATGCTTTTAATAAATATTTGTACGTCAAAGCAACAATATTCAATATAAAGATAGGCGTGTCTATTTCCAGTACGATTATATTGTTCTTTATGAATTCTAAACTCACATTAGTATGAAACTTCGAAAAAAGTATTCTACCAACTTCGGTTAAAAGTTAATACATGATGAGGTTACCATAATTGAAATGGACAAGTCTATTTTGACGTTAATTACAGCGTAATGAAATATAAGCCATGAACTATGTGTTACTATTTTGATT
Source organism: Xiphydria camelus (assembly GCA_963678675.1). Taxonomy (NCBI): domain Eukaryota; kingdom Metazoa; phylum Arthropoda; class Insecta; order Hymenoptera; family Xiphydriidae; genus Xiphydria; species Xiphydria camelus. The sequence continues at coordinate 22,284,433 of OY783195.1, read as the reverse complement.
ATTTTGTTTAATTATTTTCATTGCAAAAGTCATTGCCACTTTCAGACAATCAGGAAGAAGAGCAATCTGATGTTAATTGCTTGCATATTTGACACAATTTTGAGAATTGATTGATGCCTATATAAAAATATGTAGCAATTGCATATTTACATGTATAGAAATAATCAAACTTCTACGAGTTAAATTTTTGAACGGAAACGTTAGCGGCCTAGAAATAAAATATTTTAGGTTCTGCCTTGTATATTATTGGTACATTAAAAGGAATTATTATATTTAAAACAAGCAAAAAAAAAGCATTTAATAATAATTAATAAATACCTAATCCATTGATCAAATAATTTCCTTGTATTAAAAAGTCTATCATATTCACTGAGTGCTACAGTCGCTAATCTGTGACCCGAATATTTGTAATCTATTATGTTTAAGCTTCTAGATAAAAAATATATAAATTTATATCGACTAAATATTGACTATTATCAAAAAACTATCAAATGTAGAAACAACAAGGGAATGGATAAGAAATAATTTGGAGAATACACAATTAAATGAAAATATTTAAATTAAATATGGAAATATTATCTCCACTCATCGGCAGAATTGCAAATTTCATATTGTTAATCGCCTAAGCTGAAAATGTAGAGCTCAGTGAAAATAAAAAAGTGGTAATGTCAATTTTGCATTTATTTCATTTCGGTATATGTATGCATCTGAATACCCATGAATATACGAATGCATGCATATAATCAGTGAGATGATACATGACACAGTATAAAATAACATAACGTAGAATAGAAATATAAACATTTTTCACGAACATAAATGTTAAAATTAATCGACACATTACATTCTCATGTTATAACGTATTTATTACTCTAATGGTTTACTTTCATGAATTGGGAATAATTAATCTTGCTACGTTATACTTACAAATATATGCAATTTTTATATTTCTAAATATTAAATATGAATTTTTCAAGAAGGCATATAATTGGATGAACTATGTGATGTATGTAATACTATAACCACTTGACACGTGACTATGTGCAAAGAAGATGCAGTATATAGAAGTGTACTTCATTTGCTACTAATGATATACCCGGGATTTTTCTTGAAATCGCATCCCTCTGATAATTAAATAAATAATTGAACCATGACTGACTATGCCTTAGGTGACTTTTATAGTATACCAAGCAATTAAAATTGAAACGGATCTTCTATGTACTCTATCTTCTTTGTCATATGCGAGACACCACTGACTATCACATAATAATGACTTGAAGTCTCAAATGTATGTATACAAGATGAGTTTTCTAAGGTCCGCTATATGGGCGTACCTAACGCGGCCAATGGTGAGTCATCCCTCTATTTCCCTCTACGTCGAATACACCGTTTATGACCAGTATTGCTCTCGGCACACCTCAGCCGCTTATGGCCCAGCCAACATTCGCGAAAAACACTGAATCCAACACAGGGGGAATAGGGTGGTATCACGTTATTGGTCGCGTTAGAGACCTTAGAATACTCTCCCGGTATACAGGGTGCAGAAACTAAGAAGTTCTAAATAAGAGAAACCCCATTCTACATTCACTGACCAATGGCATTTACTGGTAGTTGGCGTAAGGGAGCAACTGCCAGTCACTCCATTGGTCAGTGAACGTAGACTGAGACTTCTATTTCGAACCTTTGTCTCTTACACCCTGTATACAAGGACTTAAGGTTTATTAATTGTTTATGGCGAAAGGAATTCAATATTTCTATTGTAATACTACGACATCATATAGAACCACAAAAATAACTAAAAAAGAAACATGAAAGTAGCCCATTATTCTTTTTTATGCCTATAACGTAATTATGCTAGTCCTATTCAGGTGTTAATACAGAGTAAATTGAATTAAACATAATATGATTTGCGTAAATAAATCAACTGTAAACTAAATAATTCAAGTAAACTTTTGTGGCTTATGGAATACGATTCTTCTAGATATATTTTAAGTAAAATGAGACATTTCGATGTAATTCTGAATGTGGCCTACTTAATTAACGCCAATGAAATATCAGCTAACTAATAGTCTGGAAGTGATAAATAAATTAAGAAGTGTATCGGTCTATATACCACCAAATATTAATTAATGAAAGTATCTATAATCATTTAATTATTCGTCTTCTATCATGAATTATCTACAAGATTTAAATAAAATTCATAATTTGACTAAAAGTATTTATTTATTAGATATGAATCAATGCAAATCATAGTCTCACTATAGGTTTGTCTCCATTTAAATTTTTTACAAATCAGTAAAATAATTTAATCAAGAGGACAAATCAATACTGATCGACTGCAATGTATTTTGAAAATTATGCGTCATATTATTCAAAGTAACTTCTTATTTGAAATATTAAATCTGTTTAACTTGTATATAAATAAATTCAAAAACATTAAATTTGTAAGAAACCTCTATGTTATCGTAATAGACCGGTTAATAAATAGGTAATACTTTGTTATAAAAAGTATTATCTTTATCGAATCAACCAGGTAAAGAATATAAATAAGCATTAATCCCAGATAATATAGAGAATTCTAAAAGAGTTCCTTTTGAATTTTTGTATTTTAAGTCGAGTTCTTTTAAATGCGTCAAGGCAGTCCCAAATTTATTCTTATTGCTTAATAAAAGAAATCACTTTTATGTCACTAAATACGAGTTCACTTTCAGACCCAGAATAAAGCCCCTTTATAAGTCAAATGAAGTCCAAAAGTCTTCAGAAAATAATCGCAAAGTATTCAAAAAGTTGCCTAAAATAATTCTTTTAGCGTTTGGCGAGAATGCGTTGATCGAAATCAAAGTGCGGCTCAAGATTGCTTTGGAATTTGGTTTTGTTCTCACGAAAATGTAGAAATCTCAAAAATATAGACCGCGCCCTACGGTGCATAAGAGAGATGTTAATAAGGTAGACGCACTCTGAACGACCTATAGGAGGAAAACAGAGTCTCAAAAAGATCGTCCTGGTATAAGTACTGCCTCTCGTATGCCTTCTATCTGAAATTAGTCATGCTCTGAGAGAGGAGGACCCGATGTCGTCCGAGTCTTTTATCAAATCGTTTCGCACTTTTATTCACTCAGAAAGACCATGAGCTCTTTCTAAACTCTTTATGTACAAATAAAAACGAACTCTTTTGAAGCATTCATAAAAAGCCTAAAAGTATTCTTATATAATAATCTTTTTGCATTCTAAAATACAATTCTCTTTTAACTCTTTATGAATAAAAATAACGAATTCCTTAAGAAGCCTGCAAATAGAATTGAATTGTTTTAGAACTCTTTCAGATTACTCGTGCTATCTGAGATAATAATAAACTAATATATTTTAGATAGCAGTCAGATAGCATAAAAATTATCAGAATGTCTAAAAAAGGATGATAACTCTGCATTTATTCTGCCATAATTTAGGGCCTCTGTTAAAAAGAATAATAAAAATAGTGTATATAATTCTAAATATGTAGATATCCGATTGGAAATTTTAAAAGCCTGCTACATTTCTACAAAATGTTACTCAATTATAATAATTTGTTTAAGTGATATAAGAAATATGTATATTATAATAATAATTTTCAAATGGAACCAGAATTACTGCTTCCCGGAGGCTCGATGCATTGCGTTTGCTTAACTTTAAAATAACATTCACCTTGATTTGGACCATAAGTCTAAAGAATTATACGAGCTAATTTAAACTTGATATTAACTAGACATATGCTTTTATAAAGCCTTTAAATAAGTTCTCTTTCCACGTGAGATATTCTTAAGAAATACGTTTTCCTCGTAGGTAATACTGATTGAATCCAATATTATTCTGAAATGTTGGAGGTTCAAAAAATAAATATCGCGAAACCGATTACACACATATACGAGGTTACTTTAAATGAAATTCGCAAATATAAATATCTCTTGTTGCCTTTGAAATATTCAGCCGTAATGCGTCATTCACCGATCTCCGCCCTGCGCTTATGCAGATTGGTGAACTGAATACAGGATAGTATAACGAGGATGCTTGCTCATTGATGCAACTGTATTGGGCTACTGACATTTATTATATACAATTGATTAATTATACATAGTAAAACTTTACAGCGTAAATTGATTCTTTAAAGTTTTCTCACTGGTTTATCAGCAACAGATCAACAATTTTGTCAACCACCAACTTCAGCCGACGCAACGTGCAAACAATCCACAATTCTTCTGTTACGTGCGTATTCAATGAAGCAGGCCATACATACATATACGACAGCTGACGATCAAAGCCTAACTGTATGTAATATTGGATTCAAAATATTGGAAAGTTAAGCATAACGCAGCATGCGTTTATAAATTACAATGATGTATAAGTAAATGAAAAATTGTATAGTCCCTTCGAAGTTTAGATTAAGATTTAGATCCTGATAATAATTCTAAAATGTGGGAAATGTGTGTGTGTGTGTGTGTGTGTGTGTGTGTGTGTGTGTGTGTGTGTGTGTGTGTGTGTGTGTGTGTGTGTGTGTGTGTGTGTGTGTGTGTGTGTGTGTGTGTGTGTGTGTGTGTGTGTGTGTGTGTGTGTGTGTGTGTGTGTGTGTGTGAAAGAAGATGTCATTGTAGGATCAACGTACAAACTTGACAGACACTTTAGTAGGTACGGCGGCAGGATAACCAACGAGCCCTTCCTTCAAATTCGTTCGATCAGGACTAATCGCCCGAGTATCGCGCGCCGCATCCTCCAACTCTTTCTGCATCTTGGCTTGCCTCTTTCTGAAAAATGACAAAACCTCGTATGTAGACAAATATGCAACATTTTGCGAAAAATTCTTGTACCATGGGAACAATAAATATACGGGAGAGAAACACCAAGAATATTTACGTAAGTATTATTTCTGTTAGATTAAATACAATATTCCATGCAAGCTGAATTCACAGCTAAGCATTTACTTTTAGGATAACACGTAAAAGTATGTATCTTACATAAAATGTGTTATGCGTATAGAATCCTCCGTCGAATTATTACATAAAAATAGGCATGGCTGAAGTGCTTTCGTCATAGGCTTTCCAATTCATTCAAAATAATGTACTTCTCGATAATGATAAGAAGAAATATATTCGAACCATTTTCATTTTCTCGAATAAAACCGATTCAAGTATTACTAGCTAGTATTACTAGCAATCGTAATATTTCATACAGTTAAAGGGTTCATTTATGTTAATTGAGACCATAATTGGTATTTAGATAGTTAAACCATATATATACGTAGTCAATATTCATACGGATACAAAATTGTAGTTGTAGATAGAGGAGATAGAGAAGTTATTTATAATGAGCAAATACCATCCGCCATATCTCTCCCTACCTACCTGACGATATTATACCGGGTAGAGCACGTAAAGCGTAACACATTAAATAGTTCCTACTCAGATAGCATACACCTTTAGGTGCCCCACCTGGTATATTTAACATATTAAAAAATGTTTCTGTACTGTTTTTAATATTAAAAATGTGACCTACTTCCGCAGTTTTATATTTTTATAACAAGTTTACCTAGTTCTTAATCGCAGAAATAAACTGTAAATTAGAAATGCTTTTTTATGGCTACAATTAAGATTTAAATACTGTCCCTTACGTTTATTTCCACTGAAATATTTTCATTCGAATAGGTACAGTGTACAATAGAGATAAATAGTACGAGTAGTAATAGATGCAAACTTGATTATAACTTCTGTTTTCTTATACATTCTCAATTGATATGGTATGTACCCACATACATACACTCTGATTTTATAGTAATACATGAAATGTGCACAACCAGAAGTATATCACGAATATCTTCAAGTTAAAATTTAAGACTATTTACAAGCAACGAGTACGAAAGATACAACAAAGAAAAAACGTATGTGGCACATGAATGCACGTTGGAGCAATATGTCATGACGACCAGCCCAAAAGCTATGCAGCATTAAGCAGAGTGTTATCTCTTCGGTTCTTATAAAACTTACCCGAATTTTGACATGGTATGCATCAAAAAGGCGGTCGGGCTGGTAAAAGTTTCGCTGAAAAGAAAATGTCAAGCGGTGTGAAGTGGCTAGTGTAGCAAGCCTTGTAGCAACTAGGTGTTGTCTTTTTGTGCATCTCGTTTATGTCGGCTAATTATTAATGTCTACTGAATGCCTCACGCCCAAATGATCATGTGCTATTTTTTAAAATAATTCCCGTATTGTACAACTAAAATATGAATTTCCCTTTTAAAATTTAACCATCTACCAATGAATCTACTTTTGTAGAAAGTTGAACCCTACAGTATACAAAGTGAACCATTCATTACAATAACAATTTAAATCAATTTAAATCTTGATTAACATAGCACATAAGCTTTCTAATGGATAGAACTTTCGTCAACTTAAATTGTTATTGCAACGAATTGCTCAAATATACTAAATTAGAATCACGACTTCGTCAGACATCCAAGGTTTGTATGGTTCTTGCTCTCGTAATTATATGAACACTTTATCGTTCTTTAAGCTAGTATACATACAAGGATGACTACACTACCTTTTTTAATGTATACGGCACTATACGCGTTTCATAAACATCGTAAGTTACGCTACATTATTTGCGATGAGTTCTCTTCATCATTTTTATCAACGGTATTCAATTGTAAAAAATCTCCGTAAAAAAGCTATACGCAAAATATATATGATTAATCATAAATTGAATGAAGAATTTGACTTTAAGTGTTTAAATTTTTTCAAAATTCTAACATCAATTTAATTCGTCTGCCTAAATGAAATCACAGAAGTATAAATACATGCAGACCAAAGCTCGATTTTCGGATAAAGATTAAAAAGATTTTAGAAAAAACCTAGCACCATTTTAGTCGACTTCTCTGTTTCGCCTGAAATCGTGTATGAAAATATACTTTCGATATAATTTATCATGCTTATATGCAACAGACAAAGTTAAAATGTGTTTAATGATGGTAGGTAGTAATAAAATGATGCGAAATATAATGCCGCTTTGTTTTGCAACTTTTTTATCATTTATAAAGCCAAAATGCAGGTTTGTAATATTAATGCTTCTTGTGTCAGGGGAGTATACGAATATACGAGGTCGAGACTATAGCGTACGATATATGCTGTCTACTTTATAAATTAAACACCAATAGCGGTAAGAGTACAGCTTAGGATAATCACCACAGGAACACAGTTTAGAGTCTGCTAGAGCATGATATTGTATGCATCCTTGCGTTAACATTGAAATATTAAGTATATAGGCCCAAATAGACATCTAACGGCATATTGCCACCATTATGACGAGATTATATAATGAAAAATGATAGCAGAATCGTGCATAGATGCGTCCGCGTATTGTATACATTTTGCCGACATATAAAAACAGCATAAAATGCTTCGAAAATCCCCCCTTTATGCGTAAAATTGAAGCCAAGTTGCGCATCATGTTTGCATTACTACACGATTAAATGTCGAAAGTATGCTGTTTATTATTTTAATTGACATATTTTCTATAATTTAGTAACACAGAGCCACATCATAAATTTTATAGAGTTATAGTGACATCTTAATGCGAAAATAAAATTTCTAAGTAGTATTTTCAGCATTGTTGTCTATCTGGGGGGCATTCTTTTGGTATTATGTTTGTAATATGATGTTATCAAAAATGATTGTATACTGTGTAAGAAATATCATAAAATCTAAGCAATAGCCAGTAAATGAACAAAACAGAAAAGGCTGAAATTGATAAATACGACCTAATACTCAAACTGCGATAGATGAATACACATAAATTCATAATAGTAATTATGAACAGCGTGAAACACATAATAAAACAAGAATAAAAAATAACTATTTTAGTGTAATATGTTTGGGAGCATACAGTGAACGAACAGAATTAATTATAACATACAAATTTAAGAATAATATTTAATCCCATCAACATTTCAAAGGCTTATACTGATTGCTTTTTCCTACATTTCAAAATTAAATGTATCCACTGTATATAATAAGTGAGAGAAATATAGTTTTCTACTAATTAAATTAACTGTAAATATTCTAATCAATAAGTGCGTCCAATCTGACGACAGGTACGAGTGTGAATGACCTCCAATCATATTTATCGAATCAAGCTAAGCTCACGGCTGTGTCGTGGCATTGGCAGCCAATTTAACAGATTAAGAATGATTAACTATGTAGACTAAATACGTGCTATAAATACATTGTCATGACAACTAAATAAAAATATTGTATCATAAAATATCGTGTAGGATTAACGGTTCTATCAGTTAGTCGCTCACAGTACAGCACTGACTTAACGAATACGGATACAATACTACAAAGCTTGAATACGTTAGAGATGCATTTGGCGCTGAAAAAAATCTTGAATTACTAGAAATTCCAACTTTCTTTTTCTTTTCAAACATTGGTCTTTAAGAAACGATTTTAAATAAAATATACGTAACAGCATTTATAACATAAATAATAATTGAATTGTTTTCTACCCTTCTCGATTAGTCCTTTATCAAAACACAGCGAGATTAAACCTTCAAAGAGAGTTCCAAAATAATCTATTTCGAACTGTTAATTTTTAATAGAATTTTAAATATTATTTATCATTTATTTTTGGCAATAAATCCATTCCATTATCGCTGATATTGATTAATGGCAGAAAAGAGGTACAGATTTTTCATGTAGTCGAATATTAGTCTCTATTGTACAGTATGTCCCATTGGTAAAACGCAAGTATTTGAATTTCCCTGACATTTGACTTTGATAGTGCTTGGAACGGTGCTGTAGTTATAGTTGGTTTCAGAAGAGTGCGCTGCGTTCTTACGAGCCGTGTTTCGAGAGCGAAAAATTGATTTCCCGAGAACTGTCAATTCGGGAGATCGAAGCGTCTAACCTCGAAATTAACTGAACTTGTAAATAATGGTAAATAATGTGTAGAAGTGATGAGAAATAATCATACAGGTTTCGCGAAACACGGCTCGTAAGAACGCAGCGCACTCTTCTGAAGCCAACTCTAACTACAGCACCGTTCCAAGCACTACCAAAATCAAATGTCAGGGAAATTCAAATACTTGCGTTACCAATGGGACATACTGTATACCCGAAGCTGTCCCATTTTATGAATTTTACATGGTAAGCTCTTAGTGTCAATCTATATTCAGGTTGTTATGTCGTATGATTTTCTTACATGCATTGCTATTAAAATTTACTATCTAAAATCTTCGTAAAAATAAGAAGTATAGTGGCATATCAATAGAAAAAGCCTGTTATGATAAAATTCCGCGTGCTCAGAAATATTATACAACGTGTTCTACTTAGTATAGTAATCTCTTTTATTTCCATTATTTATCATATCACGAACAGATGTTTTGAACAAAAACTGTTTGGTATCAAGGAGGATATAGGTATAATGCATGCAACAAATTCTTATTAACATGCATTATTTACGAAATATGAAAGTTACCTTCACTTTTTTACATAAAACCTAATATTTTCATTCTTCCAACAATTTTAGAGTTTATGTGGACTAATGGAAAAAATATAAGATGAAATACCCATCCACTGAACCTTTTGTGAATATTTCCGCCCAAAGTACAAGAGCAAGTTTCGCTTGACGCTGGGAACTTGGTCGTTCCCAGCGTAACTTACTCTTGTATTTTATACAGAAATATCTCACAAACCGTTCAACGGATAGTTATTAAATCTTATAAATTTCTTATTAATCTCAATAAACTCTATAATTTTTATGAGAAAAAAATATTGAGTTCCATATGAAAAAATGGAGATAATTTTCATATCTCGTAAACAACTTATATTGGTAAAAATTTGTTGCATGTATCATATGTCCTCCTCGATACCAAACAACTTATATTTAAATGATTTGTTTGTAAAATGGCAAATAATGGAAACAAACAGAATTATTATCCTGAATGGAATACCCTGTATACAGTATGTCCCGTGGATAACGCAAGTATTTGAATTTCCCTGACATTTGACTTTGGTAGTGCTTGGAACGGTGCTGTAGTTAGAGTTGGCTTCAGAAGAGTGCGCTGCGTTCTTACGAGCCGTGTTTCAAAACCTATATTATTATTTCTCATCACTTCTACTCATTATTTACCATTATTTACAAATTCAGTTAATTTCGAGGTTAGACGCTTCCATCTCCCGAATTGACAGTTCCCGGGAAATCAATTTTTCGCTCTCGAAACACGGCTCGTAAGAACACAGCGCACTCTTCTGAAACCAACTCTAACTACAGCACCGTTCCAAGCACTACCAAAGTCAAATGTGGGGGAAATTCAAATACTTGCGTTATCCACGGGACATACTGTATACAGAATCACAAGAAACCATACATAGGGCAATACGCTGTAGTAAATTCTAGACATAGTCCGACTTTTATCACTAAACGTGCCCATTGATCGTCAGTTGTATCGCTGTTAAGATTTATGTATATGCCTCTGCTGACAGCGTGCGACCAAGAAAAAACAGAACGGCGCTTTTAAAAATAAAAATAGGATGTGAATACGAGCCTATATGTCAATATGGGTCAAAGTTCATGGGTAACGAGCTAACGAGATAACCTTGAGTAAAAAGAATGTGCCTATGTTGATGTTCGTTGTTTTCTTTAGTTACTAATACATGTATGTATAGGTCGAAACTGTAATTAATTTTGAAACTGAATTGAAATTCAAGGAGCCTATTCACCATCTTATTGGTGGTTTTTCTGATATTGTGCAGATGATTTCGACACGTTCTTGCTGGCTGCGTATGAACCTCCATAACAAAAATATGAGAGAACGAATCTATAGGTAGTGAAAGAGCAGTTTATTTATAGTAAATAATCGTACACTTAAATACGACAAAATAAATATCTCGTTTGAGTAAAAGGAAATATGCGAATTATTACAATATTCAATTCACTCAAAGTATTATATTTTTACAAAATATTTATTTCTCGGATATATAATGTATCCGAATTATTGTAATAGTTATATATATAAGTAATACTTTCATTTCACCAATTGAATATTTAATTTGCCGTATCTAAGTACTCATTTATTAACTACAGATAAATCTTTCTCTTGATATCATCATTGGAGTCACTGTCAAAACCATTAATAAACCAGAAATCTTCCAAGCGAATATACCTTTAGATTACTGATAAAAACATGATTCAATATTGAGCTCAATTCATAATAATATTGAAATTCGAGCACTCTGAATGACCCTTAATTTTCGAAAGGAAAATGTTATTGTAGTTTTTTGGTAAGAAACACTAGATTAACTCATGAATCTAATAGAAATAAAAATTGCTTATATCTATGTCAGTATATTTTTTTTCGTCTTAAATCATTATCCCATGAAATTAAAGTAGCTAGCAATCCTGCTTTTCCCATTCCCAAGAATGTCTGCTCGCTTTTCAAATGAAAGGCTTCAAAGTTCAAATTATGACCTTACATATTTTGTGCTCAGTACATTATTCTACACTGGCTCTTCATTTACTTGGCGTCATGGATCTTATCTAATTCATTCTTTGCAAGAAATTTGATCCTATCTACATGCCGTATATGTATACACAAATTAGATATCTACCTATAAGCCAGGCAATTTTATCTCCATCTATTTTTAAACATGCCAATGAATAAATACAGTATATATACACAAATATCATTCATGTTGTCCGCGGACAATCTCACTGTGGTTCCATAGTTTGAAATGTGAGCCTGGCAGACGTAATATGCTTCAAGAATGTAAACCGCGATATACCGAGCAGGCTTGTTAATGAGGTTGCATCACAGTAAAGCTCGTCGCAGATAGCGCTAGAAAGCTAATTGTAAGAATCATCATGGCGACTCACTAATTCACATAAAATGTTTGTGTAAATACGTGAGCATATAAATGAATATAAAAAAATAAACTCTAAGTAAACATAACTTTGCAAATAACTTCAATATGAGACGTCTGGTAATTGAGTCTAAAAGAAAAAGATTGAAATGACGAAAAAATGCCTTCGAATGATGCCGAGATTAGATTGTGGGCCAGAAGTAAAGGATGGTTTATGTGCTCATCACTCTAAAACAGAAGATATTTCAGAGGAAAGTCGTCATGAAGAAGTATGCATTTTTTCCTTCAATGATTTACATATGTCTACTTCATGAAAGTTCTTTTAATTTATGTTGATGTTGAAATAATTGTGACTATTTTCCGTTATTATCTCTAATTACTGCGGAATTTTGGAATCAGATAAACACATCGATTTACGCATATCATGTAAATGTGTTCGTATGCCACCATAACAGCTTTTAGCTTCCTAATGCCATCTGCGAGGAACCTTACTACGATACATTCCTATAAGATAATAATATAACAACCCTAGCTATTTGCAGAAAGAACGCCACACTGGACTAGAAAAACCCTTAATTAACTTTATTTAGCGTCACCATTTCGCGGTTGGCGACATCGACGTGACGTCTACTATACAGTATGTCCCGTGGATATAACGCAAGTATTTGAATTTCCCCCACATTTGACTTTGGTAGTGCTTGGAACGGTGCTGTAGTTAGAGTTGGCTTCAGAAGAGTGCGCTGCGTTCTTACGAGCCGTGTTTCCGAAACCTGTATGATTATTTCTCATCACTTCTACACATTATTTACCATTATTTACAAATTCAGTTAATTTCGATGTTAGACGCTTCGATCTCCCGAATTGACAGTTCCCGATAAAACAGACGTTTTACACTTTTCGTTCTCGAAACACGGCTCGTAAGAACGCAGCGCACTCTTCTGAAGCCAACTCTAACTACAGCACCGTTCCAAGCACTACCAAAGTCAAATGTCAGGGAAATTCAAATAATTGCGTTATCCACGGGACATACTGTATACATAACATAGAACTCGTCAGAATACATGAATGCCCCCTATGAACATGAAAATTACACTTCTGTAATACAATTTCAAATAGAACTGTACAAAGCAAATACTTTCTAAATACTGCTTAACTCACATTAGCCAACCTAGCAGCTTAAAAAGCATTTAAAACATGATAAAATATGAATATTGAAAACTTACTTTAAGAAATTGTCGTTTTCTTCGTTCATTTTTTCCGCATCTTTTGCCTTGTATTTAATCAAGCGCTCTACTAATTGTCTGTTTTCCTCCTGTAAAAAAAATGTTTATAGATGTAATAGACATCAAATATACATAATTTGCTTTCGATCTTAGAAAAAGCAGAATTTGTATATTTAATGGAACTAGTGTATCGTCTAAGGATACTATTGTAATAAAAGAAACTAAGTAACTTACCTGGGCCTTTCTTAGTTTTTCTTCCAGAGAGGCAAATGCAAGCTGCAAGGCTTGATGTTCATCCTTCAACATTTGATTTATCCCTTCTAATTCTCGTTCTTTAGAGATATACCTTGATATATCCGATCGTAGGCTCGCGTTTATTTCCATACTCTCTGCAAGGCTGCACACCAAAATTTCATTTCAATTAACAATGAATCAATTTAATAAGAAATGTAAAAGCTCCGTTGATGAGGATAAGCAGCAGAGTATCTGCAAATCAAAAGATTCTTATGAAAGTAAACTACCTTGCTTTCTTGGATTGAAGCTCCTTCATCATCTGCTGTAGCTTATTGTTAAGATCGACGATCTGCTGCGTATGTTCTCCCCTTCTTCTGTGCAGAGTTGCCAATTCCTCCGCTTGTTCGAGTAAACGAGCTTCAAGCTTGGCGTTTCCTCCAGTACCACTACCTCCGGCACCAACCTCACAACGTAACTTTTCATTGGCAATGGATAATTGCAGATTCTCTCCACGCAATGTATTTGCATTTTCAAATAGTCGATTATCTATCAAACGTGAAAACATTGGATGATAATTAATATCTTCTTGGTTATATAATTTTAAGAAGCACATTATTACTGTTATCAAATAAGCACTAAGCTGTTTACCGAATATATGAATGTAGATTAATTACTATACATAGAATGATAACTTTTTTTATATCAAGAGCTTGAATGACTCTGAACTAAGCAAAATGTCTGAAAAGAATAACGTTCGTATTTTCTCAAAGTTGTTTTCCATTATGACACCTCGATCCAATTTATCTGCTCTATTGAAAGTACGCACATGGATCAGTCTCTATTTTTGGATCAGACTCAAAACAACTTTGGAACAATTCGAATACCCTTCAAAACAAATTCTTTGCCAATGATCATATGCTATATGCAAGATAAAATCACTTTATGCAAATTAAAAACTTTATAACATGAACTATATTAAAGAAGCAATACATTTTTGCAATTAATTCAATAAAACTTAATATTTCCATATTCAAGTATGTTTTATAAAATAGATATGAGTAATTAACAATAGCTAATTTTTTAATTTGGACATTAAAAGTGACATAGGTAAAACAAATTGTTAATCTTATCATGTAAAGGCGTATCTCAGTTTTGATGATTTCTCAGGAGAGCGATTTGAAATATTTTACAATTTTTCATTGTGAATAATTCCTGCAATTATTTTTATAGCTTGGTGATTTTTTTATGTCTAAAATTATGCGCTTGAATGCCTTTTAAATCACACATGTGGGCCTATCCTAAGTTAGGCCTATACGGGAGATTTAAATCTTGATTATATTTTGAGATACGACGAAAAAAATATATAGGGAATAGCAAAAGTATAGAATGTTGAGGTACGCCGAGTCGTGAGATAAAAATATAAGGCTTAAGAGCAACCTATTGGCGGTCTTAACTCAATTTTCAAATTTTCTGAGATACACCCTTACGTGATAAAATCGACGAAATGTAACCACCTTCTTCTAATAGTATTGTTGTCTGCTAAAGTTAAGATAACGTTTTATAACAACCCCTTAATTCTTCGCAGGCAGACCTTTCCGAAGTTAGAAAAGATTTTGCAATCGAAATGTGTTACGAGCACTACAGTGATATAAACAAAATTATTTATAACTCACGTAAACTTATGAGATCGTAGAAGCAGTATGTTTGGGATCTATTCCTGTCCCGAAGTTGAGAAATTAGATCTTTCCTCCAGTTTGTTTCCTCTCCAGAATGATTAGGAACACCTGCTTCGCCGGTAGCCATTCTTATTACCGCAAAGTATTATTTTCAACAAAGGAATCAATTTCTGTATTTAACTTAAACAATTAATAATAAAAGCACTAAAAACTCGTTCTGTCAGTCTCCACACTACAATAATTGGTTACTTTCATACGTGGAAAAATCTGGAAACCTTATCAAAGCTTTCACTTAAATTCCAGAATCCATTCACATACCGAAGTGTTCAAATAATCACATGACATTTCAGTTTTATAGTGAAAATTTTTAATTATGAAGTAGTTAGCCTAACCTAAATGTGCCAAACACTGGCCAAACAAGAGACACTACAAACACCGACACACACTACTGAATCAGCGCGGTAAAAGCGGAGAGCGAACATAGCACGACCATGAATAACATAGAATAATGAGAGGAATGCAAAGCTCACCCGGCGTCACGGATTATGCTTCAGGCACAGCTTACCAAACAACCAGCTAGCAAACCCACCGTCGGCACCTTTAAGGCCATCACACGTGAAAAAACGTAAGCAGTAACAGTAAGGATTGACCAATCAGAAATATCATTCTTACGGAATTATGCTTAAACAGGCTTTCTGATTGGTCAATCCTTACTGTTACTGCTTACGTTTTTTCACGTGTGATGGCCTTTAAGGCCATCACATGTGAAAAAACGTAAGCAGTAACAGTAAGGATTCACCAATCAGAAATATCATTCTTACGGAATTATGTTTAAACAGGCTTTCTGATTGGTCAATCCTTACTGTTACTGCTTACGTTTTTTCACGTGTGATGGCCTTTAATCTCACATGAGAGGGTCACGTTACGTTATCGGCGCCATCTTGGGTTAGGCCCCCTTTCTCGAATCACTCGCAAGAGAAACGTATACGTTTCTTAGCCAATCAGGACCCCCATCACAATGGAATACTTGATCCTGATTGGTCTATTGGCTAAGATGCGTATAGGGACCGTGCATTCAAGCGTCGGCGTCTTCTGACGGAACAAATTTACAACTTGTTGGTGACTGTACCGTATGTTCGCGATCATTTGAACCATAGGAAAATTGCGAGTTTTGCATGAGCACCCCTTTGGGTCTCCTTGTCCAATAGAATCACCGGAGAAGCGTGAATGCGCATGCGTAGTCATCCGCGAGTGTGGCGTCGTCAGCAAGTTCAGATCGATTATTTCGATTACCGATCTGAACTTGCTGACGACGCCACACTCGCGGATGACTACGCATGCGCATTCACGCTTCTCCGGTGATTCTATTGGACGAGGAGACCCAAAGGGGTGCTCATGCAAAACTCGCAATTTTCCAATGGTTCAAATGATCGCGGACATACGGTATTTGAGTTGGTTACGGGCGCTGTACGTTTGTTTTGAGTTAATTGTTAATAATTTATAAGAAATGCCGAAATCCACAATATTAATTTAACTTAATTTTCAATAGGTAATAATTAGGTCACTACGTCTCTGAAGAGTGTTCGAAGAGGAACCGAAACGTCAGACATGTATTGATTCTTGTTGTTATTTGGCCTGATTGTTACCTATTGAAAACTAAATTAAATTAATTTTTTATAATACGTGCATCGAAAGTGGTGCTTTTCATGCTAGTTTTACGGGACGAAAATAGCAAATTGCACGCTAGGATAGAAAAGTTGAGCTCGCGCATGCGCAGTTTATACTTGCTTCACTTTCGTCCCTTGGGTGAATTTTCGTTCACTTTCGTCCCTGATAACTAGCATGAAAAGCACCACTTGCATTCACTTGTTATAAAAAATATCGTGTGCAACACGGACAAAAGTTGGCGCCGACGAGTGTCATTGCAGCCCTCGCTTCGCTCGGGCAGCAAACTTCACACTCGCGCGTCGGCAATCGCCAACTTTTAGTCCTTGTTGCACAATATACTATTAAGCTCCCAGGTAGCACACTAACGTCGAAATGACGTTTTTTGAAGGTCAGTTCTGACGTCAGATGACGAAAAATATGACGTCATTTTAACGTCGCAAAGACGGCTTAATTGCACATCCACACGACGTCAGAAAAATCACGTCATAATGACGTTCTACCGTACGTTGTGATGACGTAAAAAATGACAGTTCTAAAAGGTTAGGGGGGTCTGACGTATACTTTTCATCGTGAGCGGTCACCCATCCAACTAGAGTGTCCGCACTTTTCGCTGCTTAACTTCGTTGATCGGTCGGTGTCCTCGAGTCCTTATCTGCTGCACGCTCCTGTGGTTAAGAATATTATTACTATTGGTGTTCATATGAAGTTTGATGAATAAATGTATATTGCTTTTCCTGTCAATAAGAGTGAGCTTGAATAAATAAGATTTTATAATTGTATTATTCTTTTCTCAACATTTTTCTAAATTTATGATTGTATCTTTTGATAAATATTTTTGCATAGAGGCAAATTGATATTAATATCAATTTGCGTCTATGCAAGAAATAAATAATAAATAAATAAATATAAATAAATAAATAATTATATGAATGTTTATTCATCCTACATTAATTGATTGTCTTTCATTTACTTTAATAATCTGTGCTTTTTAATAAACAGTATAGTTTATAACTTGCTCAACATACTCTGGAGATTCGAAATGAAATAATTTATTGATTTAATAATTGAAGAAATTACAATTTTTGTCCATTTATTCACAAATAAATTTTCAAGTCTCTATATACTATGCAGGAGACCGAAATTTTCCTAAGTCTCGTTCGTCATTAAAAATGACGGAAAAGTTCCGTCAAAAAGACGTTGAATTTTGACGTCCAAGGTACGTCGTAAATATGACATCCCTGTGACGTTAATATTACGACAACTGACGTCTGAACCCCTATACTGACCAAAATATGACGTCTGAGACGTTATTCTAACGTCAGTGTGCTACCTGGGCTACTACAGGCAACAGAAGTATTATCTTAAGAATTTTCTAATACCGGTAAAAAATTGTTATCATTAAAGAGAGAAAATGAGATTTCTCCAAGAAGTGAGGAACATTTATGGGGATAGAACAGGATCGGAGCTGTTTCAACTGATGAGGGTTTGGCATAATAGGATTGTCATTTTCGGGGAGCAACTTACGTTCTTGATTAGATGCAAGAAAATTAACATCTTGCCGGGACATATTACAGATAAAAACTTTTTAAATTTCAATTATGATAATTTGAAAGTTTTAACGAAGGCAAATAATTACTACCTATCGTAAACCGTTTAACAAAAGAATTCTGAATTTAGAGATTCAGGATGCTTCTACCAGGTGTGTCGGTAATTCCTTTCCGGTTTTCGTAACAGATGTCATTAGCTATAAGTATGAAATGTTATGATTTGATACATATGTGATTTTATTCTACTGACATTAACCTCAATACTACACAAGTTACGTTCCGCCAAAATAACAGCGTTATAGATTTATAATTTTTTGAAAATGTCGAGTTTTGTGCCTGAAAACGTGCATTTGCGGCACGCATTACTTTTCTTGTTTCATCAAAAGAAAAAAGCCGCTGAAAGTCATCGTTTGCTGGTAGAGACTTACGATGAACATGCTCCAACCATAAGAACATGTGAAACGTGGTTTCGACAATTCAAACGTGGTGATTTCAACGATCAAGATAAAGAACGTCCTGGTAGGCCGAAAACGTTTGAAGATGCGGAATAGCAGGAGTTATTGGTTGAAGACCCAACACAAACTCAAAAACAATTGGCAGAAAAGTTGAATGTGAGCCGAGTAGCAATTTGTGAACGATTACGAGCGATGAGAAAGATCCAAAAGATGGGAAGATGGGTGCCACATGATTTTGCAGCATGACAACGCGCCGTCTCATACAGCAAAACGAGTCAAAGAAATGTTGAAATCACTTGGATGGGAAGTTTTATCGCACCCGCCGTACTCTCCAGATCTGGCTCCATCCGACTACCACCTTTTCGCATCGATGGGGCGAGCGCTTGCAGAGCAGCACTTCGCCGATTTCGAAGAAATTAAAAAATGGCTCGATGAATGGTTTAGCTCAAAGGCGAAACTATTCTTTTGGAATGGCATCCATAAATTGCCTGAGAGATGGGCAAAATGTATAGAACGAAATGGCCAATACTCTGAATAAATAAATTTGAACTATCCATTGTAAGTAACGTGTTTTCTTTAACGAAAAAACCGGAAAGGAATTACCGACACACCTGGTATAAGTTTAATGAATTTACGGAAATCAGCTAAGTTTTTGGAAAATAGATTAAAACGAATTTTACCCGTAGACGTATTCAATAGGTTTGTGTTTTCTCAAAGGGGTAGGCTTAATAGGATCAATTATGAAAAGAGGGAAAAATTGAAAAATAAGTTTAAAAAGGTCATTACATCTCTGAAAAGGGTTCGAAGAGGAACCGAAACGTCAGACGTGAATTGATTCTTGTTGTTGTTTGGCCTGATTATTACCTATTGAAAATTAAATTAAATTAATTTTAAACTACTACAGGCAACAGAAGTATCTTAAGAATGTGAAATCCACAATAAATTTTTAATTCATCCATGACAAACGTTAATACTAACAAACACGCTACAGTTAATTGTCACCAAGGTTTTGCAAAAAATTACCGCTAGGAATCGCTGCTTTTCAGCTCGTGCATGGTCCCTATACGCTTGGCAAGTTCCCGAAAAAAGCGATGCACGCGCTGCCTCGCGGTCATTGTGCGCAACTCTGGGGGGGGAAGTCTCAGGTAATACCTATAGATTACAGTACCGTATGTCCGCGATCATTTGAACCATAGGAAAATTGCGAGTTTTGCATGAGCACCCCTTTGGGTCTCCTTGTCCAATAGAATCACCGGAGAAGCGTGAATGCGCATGCGTAGTCATCCGCGAGTGTGGCGTCGTCAGCAAGTTCAGATCGGTAATCGAAATAATCGATCTGAACTTGCTGACGACGCCACACTCGCGGATGACTACGCATGCGCATTCACGCTTCTCCGGTGATTCTATTGGACGAGGAGACCCAAAGGGGTGCTCATGCAAAACTCGCAATTTTCCTATGGTTCAAATGATCGCGGACATACGGTACATCTTACTGGTGTAATTAAATTTATTTTCTGAGACAGCTGAAGTTTTAATCGTGTAAAATGAACATGGTAATTAAGAACGGTTTTCAAGAGATTGATTTATCTGCCTTTCGACCCAAATCAATCTCTAAAGGCACAAAATTAGTAAAAAGTTATCATGTCAGTAACGTGAAAGAATTAATCCTCGGCAACGATAGACGCATCATTGGATCAGTCATTAGAGAAACTCCTGGAGCAAGTAGTACTCGGAAGAAAGAGAATATCTATTCTCCAGTTGTTCAGGTGATTATTTATTATTGAAAAATGATAAATTAGAGACTAAATAATTTTGATACTCATGGCACAGAAGATTGGTGCTCATATGGATATTATTTTTATTCGTAACTTCATTTTCATAAAGAATAATAATAATCTGTTCGATGAGTCAAGAGTTTTGTAGTACGCTGGTTGACCCTTTTCCTTTACTTTGATAAATCCCAATAGAATATGAAAAAAGCTGAGTGTTACACCTGCCACTTGCTTCACAGTCATGTCATCCTTTATATCTTCGTATCCGACACAAATCCCGATCTTGAAACGTTATCAGGACCAACACTGATTGTTCTAGTTTTTTTAAGTGCAGGTAATATTACTTTTGGTTTTAACGGTGGCTTGAGAGTGATAGAAGCTTGTGTGGAAGCTTCATGCAATGCAGAATCTTGCCAGCAAAGAAAAATAACTGGGATATTTTGGTTCATTCCCTCTTCATTGATGACTGGATCGGTTTGAATCGCAATTTCCTTACATTCAGGTTTTGAGTTCGAAACAGGATGACTCACTGGTTCATCTGGATCAGCATCTGAGAAAAAAGGCATGATAGATATATTCTCTCATTATAAAATATTACTAGGCAAACCTATCATAATCTTTATTTATGTTGGTTCGTGAAAGTTCCAATTTCCTTTTTCGAGCTCGTAATCGTTCTCCCCTTTTAGAATCCGTAGACGTTCGAACTTTTTTGTAAATCTCAGGGAAAATCGTCGGGTTGAATGATTCCTCCAAAGGATTATTAGATTTTACACCCCCGCGGAAATGATCACTACAAATCCTTGAATTAATCGTCGGTAGCCATGGTTTTCCGTCTACTCTAATAATGAAATAATGAAAATTAAAGTGGATTTGTGAAATGGATTATATTAAAACTACAAATCACTGTTACTGCTTTGTGATAAAAACAACACACAATACTCGTATATTCATTTACTTCCACCACATCTTTCACTTGAATTTCGGAATAAGTTATATATTTTTTAGTAAAAAGGGGATTACTTACTGATTCCGACTCACTGCTCTTATCCATTTTTTTTCCGTTCGGCCTCCCATGGACGATTTGGAAACCTATAAAAATACACTTCCGGATTTTGTTTTAGGATTATTGTTGCAATTCACAACACAACAATTACGTTTTGAAGATTTTTGAGCAGGCTCCATATTCCTTGACACAGCTTTTCAAAGTACCTTTTCAAACCTAAACGTAACCTAAACGCCCCCCCAGAGTCGCCACCACCGACCACTTGATGGCAGCACCAGAGCTACTTGCCAAGCGTATACGTAACTTTGCGAGCGACTCGAGAAAGGCCTCCCAGGGCTGAATTGAAGATTTTTTAACCCGGCATCGGTCGCACGCTGAGTGAGTAAAATAAAAGAACCCCTTTGTTGTACAGCACTGTCGTGATCTAACCCACGATGGCAGGATGCGCGAAGATCTGCGCTAACAGAAGAGTCTGTGAGCTATGGGGAAGCTGCACGAACCGGCGAACAGTGCCCCCTAGTGATCGCTGCTGGAATATAGTTGGTATAAACAAAACGTGTCAGTAAATTTTTTTAAGTCGGTGTTTTCTTCGTGTAATGTAATTTTTGAAGTATTTTGTGCATTTGTTTCCAAAAATGGACAAAGTTATTCGCTGTGGGTTTGAAAAAATTTATTTCAATAATAACACACACAGACCATCAGAAGTGCTAAAAGGAGAGAAATTATGTGAAGCAAAACATGTGATAAATGTTCAGGAAATAGAACACCATGGACTGTTTTTTTATAACTAGACGTTATAAGACAAATGTCTATCAATTTACAGCCTTATTAAATTTACCCCCTTTATAAAGTTATTTCCATCTAAAGAACTTTCAAACACAAAATATTCTTTATTTGTTTCGTAAAAGTCAAAACAACACTGTGTTTCAACACTACTTTTTGTATTGATGGGATGGATTATTCTTTCAACCTCTTCATCTTCATTGTCAGCTTGTATCACCTGCGTAATTTTAGGGCTGAAAACAGTTTCAGAAGTGCGGTCGATCCTTTTCATATATCTTTCAAAACGAGAAATAGCCTGCGTCTCCGCTTCTGTTGAAATTTGGGACCGTGTCGCAGAGAATATAGTTGGAATATACGCAGGATGAGACTGCATGGTACTTCGTTGGCGTTCGATAAAATGTGCACTACATATTTTTGAATATTTTGTTGGTACCCATAGGGTTCGTTCCAACGAACACGAAAACTGGTTCTGACCCAGGTAGCACACTGACGTTAAAATAACGTCTCAGACGTCATTTTTTGGTCAGTATAGGGTTTCAGATGACAGTTGTCGTAATAACGTCACATGGACGTTATATTTACGACGTACCTTGGACGTCAAAATTCAACGTCTTTTTGACGGAACTTTTCCGTCATTTTTAATGACGAACGAGACTTAGAAAAATTTCGGTTTCCTGCATATATAGGGACTTGAAACTTTATTTATGAATAAATGGACAAAAATTGTAATTTGTTCAATTATTAAATCAATAAATTATTTCATTTCGAGTCTCTAGAGTATGTTGAGCAAGTTATAAACTATACCGTTTATTAAAAAGCACAGATTATTAAAGTAAATGAAATTATCGAAATAACCGATCTGAATTTGCTGACAGGCCAACACTCGCGGATGACTACGCATGCGCATTCACGCTTCTCCGGTGATTCTATTGGACGAGGAGACCCACGGAGGTGCTCATGCAAAACTCGCAATTTTGGTATGGTAGGTTTGATCGCGGACATATGGTACACCCGGGCTCACGGAATCTGTCGCTGGTGACTTTTTTTAAATGTTATTTTTAAACGTACTAACCAATGATTAATCAATCCTCGTGCTTTCATTAACGAGAGTAGACGTCACCGTAGCTAATGAGGGCATGAGAATTAATTGTTCACTGGTTAGTACGTTTAAAAATAAGGTTTAAAAAAAGTCACCAGCGACAGATTCCGTGAGCACGGGTGTACATTATGAAACACGTTGCACCGTGCAGTGTACTACAAAACAGTGCATATTTATTTTTAGCTCCCCATCCGACAAAGTAAATAACAACTAAAGTTAGGTTTTTAATAGAACAATATAGTAACTGATACGTCGATTTTCTTCCTCATTTTGATTACTTGTTAAGTCTGACAACGCAGCTAATCCAGTTTAAATGCCTCAAGGTCACGGCAGCGTACGCGCGACATCAAAGGCGTGTCGCTTCAGGGTCCTTATTCTCGAGCTCATGCGAGAAACTTTCGTATACGAATCTTTGAATCTCACCAATCTCGTTTCGGCTATTCCATTCGGTCCACTATTTCATTGGTTACAACTAAAGATTCGTATACGACAATTCTCGCACATTCGAGAATAGGGGCCCTGGTACTCTGTGTTGGACGAGGAGACCCACGGGGGTGCTCAAGCAAAACTCGCAATTTTGCTATGGTCTGATTGATCGCGGACATACGGTACATAGGTATACACAAACATATTCAAACGTGCGATAGTCGCGTGGAAGTTGCCCTGATGAAGATTGATGTTATGTCGAAAGTGAACTTCAAACATCAAAGTACAAACGATCTTTACGATATATTTTTCCACCTTTGAATTTAAAATTACTACAACTTTAAAACACACGATATTAATGAACACCCAGGGACACGGCATCTGTCGCTGGTGACTTTTTTTAAACGTTACTTTTAAACGTACTAACCAATGAATAATTAATTCTCATGCGCTCATTAGCTACGGTGGCGTCTACTCTCGTTAATGAAAGCATGAGGATTATTAATTATTGGTTAGTACGTTTAAAAATAACGTTTAACGATACCGTGTCCCCGGGTGAACATAACGAATTTGTCCTGTAAATGCATTCAAAATTCGCGCTATTTTAGATAACTATTACGCCATCTGATGGAGAATAAACTACCCTATAGGAGGCAAAAAGAACCTCTCTTTCTTTTCTGTTCTACCATTTTCCCTCAGTTTGAGGCTTCTGCTAGATATTGCTTCTAACCTAGTTTTGATGTAGTATCAAGTTTTTGTGAATAAACATTTAAATATGTCTATAGAAATCGAATCTGCAGAGTAAGTAAATTGTATTTATATATTAGGTCGCTTTAATATGTTTATCAGAATACATAATATTGCAATGTTTTATTACAGCGTGATTCGTCTCATACAACAGTATCTAAAGGAATCGAATCTTGTCAAAACATTACAAACTCTCCAGGTAATTACGAAGACTTGCGTTAATACATACATTAAACTTCGATTTTGTACTGATCTTTGATTACAGGAAGAGACTGGTGTGTCGTTAAACACAGTGGATAGTGTGGATGGTTTTGTAGCCGATATAAACAATGGTCATTGGGATACCGTTCTTAAAGCGATACAGTCTCTTAAATTACCAGATAAGAAGCTTATAGATCTCTATGAACAAGTAACTATGATCTGTTTAGCTAAAGTACTATTAATTTAAAAAATATAAATTTAATAATGTCTTCTTTCTCTTGGTTAGGTTGTTTTAGAATTAATCGAGTTAAGAGAACTTGGAGCTGCTCGATCATTGTTAAGACAAACTGACCCGATGATAATGATGAAGCAGCAGGAACCTGAGAGATATATTCATTTAGGTAAGTACCAAAAGGATTAAATTCATTAACTTTTAAAGTCAGGGGGTGGTTAATAAATCAACCAGCAGTCTGGTCGAGGCCTCCAAATAGGAAATTTATTGATTTTATTTATAAATTTCACGCCTATCGACCTTTTTTAAACGTGAAATTTATAAATAAAATCAATAAATTTCCTATTTGGAGGCCTAGACCTGATTGCTGGTCGATTTATCGACCACCCGCGGACTCTATAGGTAAATCTTTTATTATTAGAGTTTTTGGACTGCTAAACTGCACGTCCTGGTTTTCGGTTATCTGTTATTGTGAGCATGCGCAGATTTATTCCCTGAACGTTAACACCATCTTGTTGAAATTAGTTTTTGATCCTGAAGAAGGCGTTACGTATAAAGTAAGTGTAGCGGACTACACTATAAGGCGCGTTCGTATAGGTACGCCCGGCAGCGGCGACCCTCGGAGACGCGGCCGCTTTATTTCAATTACAACGCTTACAACTGTCATCGGCATAGAGATATAAGTCATCGATCGGGCATGTGCCGCTTTCCTCTAGACCTCCAGACTCGGTCTTTCTTCTGACGCCATTCGTCCTTCTCCCTACTCCCTAGGCGTACTCTAGCGACAGTGCATTTCTGTTATCGCTTATTAAGCGTACCCTATTCTCCGTCTAATAAGGTATCACGTTATCGTTTAATAGCGTAATCGGTTATTATGAAGCCGCTGCGCATGCTCAACATAACGTTTTACGTTTAACGTTCTAAAATTAAGGAGCTCAAAAACTCCCTATTATTAAATGGATAAAACCTTGACGAATGTCATTGAATGTTGAATACTTATAAAACCAAATATTTAACAAAAGAACTGTTAAAAGTGTTTTATTTTAAATTGTTTAATTTAAAATTGTTAAGAATTGTTGTTTATAATGAAAAGGTATAATACTGATTTGCGCTTATCGTTTAGTACACATATTTCAGAGGAAATATTTGTTGAAGACTGATTGGTAATAAATAAATTCAAAAGTTTCATATAAATATTCTCATCTCAAATGTATGGCCTTTTTCAAAATCATGGTAAATAGCGGTCAGGGAATTCTGGAAAACCTAGAATTGTTAGGCAATTATGTGAACCAGCATCCGGGAAATTAAAGAATTTTCTACAATCTTTTGAAAATACTCAACTTTAATAAGATTACAAGATCAGAGGTTTCGCGATGAGAGTATTTTCTCTTTCTACAAATAGTAGGAATCTTTTGCTGATCATAAAAATCTCAATTATCAATGCTGAAAGAAGCCATCGAATAATTTTTATTAAGCGTCTTGTCCTGGTTGGATTCACTAGGGAAGCTGCCATATTTTTTCTAAGATTTTAGATCTCTTCTCATTTCTAGATAAAGAATGTTTCACTGATGAACCATGGTTCTTTTTTGATAAAGGAGACCTTCAAATTGTTACACGTAGTCTTAGTTTTGTTAATAAATGTTCCTTTAATAAAAACATAACTTCACGAAAAGTCCCTAGCACTCCCTGGATTGGACAAATCATTAAATACTGAACTATAATAGTTTACCGTGAAAAACGAAGAGTACGTGTAACAATTTGGTGGTCTTCTTTACCGGGGATACCATAGTTTATCAGTGAAATCATTTTTATTTGGAAATAAGAAGGAATTTAAATTCTCACTAACATCACCTGATGTTCATTATCCAAACAGACTCTGCATGTAAGAGGGTGTGTAAAACATGGCGGCTTCACCAACCAGGACAAGATCCTTATGTTTTGTAGCAAGATTTTGTTCTGCGTATTGTACATTGTACTTTATTGCTGCACTGAATTATGCTATCACTACACCACGGTTCATAGAGCCATCATATTTAAAGTAATACAGCTATAATTTGGCTTAATCTGTATTGGAGTACACAAATATTTTACTTTAGAATACTGATGTATAGTTGATCATTTAACATTGGATTAAAGAGACAGTGTTTATAGAAATTTATCAATTCAGATAGAGACAGATGGACTTATCAACACCTTTTAAAAATGCCTTTATGTACTTTATGATTTGAAGACGGATCTCTTTTCTTATATGTATTAGTGTAATAATGAGGAAATTGAACATAGAAATATGTTGCAATAAATTCTAAGTTATACACGCCATTAACTAACCATACTCCAATAGCATTTACTTCAATCTCTTTGCCAAAGGTCATTATAAATCCTAGTATCTGCTACAACATATTGCTCTATCTAAAATTTCCTCTAAATTTTATCCTGTATAAATGTTTGACTACTGCTATATTTTTGCAAATATAACCATTACTTGAAATTAAATGCCTAACAGTACAGTACATATGTCCCGTGGATAACGCAAGCATTTGAATTTCCCCCACATTTGACTTTGGTAGTGTTTGGAACGGTGCTGTAGTTGGAGTTGGCTTCAGAAGAGTGCGCTGCGTTCTTACGAGCCGTGTTTCCGAAACCTGTATGATTATTTCTCATCACTTTTACACATTATTTACCATTATTTACAAATTCAGTTAATTTCGAGGTTAGACGCTTCGATCTCCCGAATTGACAGTTCCCAGGAAATCAGACGTTTTACACTTTTCGCTCTTGAAACACGGCTCGTAAGAACTCAGCGCACTCTTCTGAAGCCAACTCTAACTACAGCACCGTTCCAAGCACTACCAAAGTCAAATGTCAGGGAAATTCAAATACTTGCGTTATCCACGGGACATACTGTACTATACGAGAGCGTTTTTAAGAGAGTACATTAATGAAAAAATGGCAAATTCATTTTAAGTGCAATACAATTTCTATGCAGAAAACCTTTTGGCTCGTTCTTACTTCGACCCACGTGAAGCGTATCCCGATGGAAGTACAAAAGAAAAACGAAGAGCTCATATTGCGACAGCACTGGCTGGTGAAGTGTCTGTAGTACCTTCTAGCAGATTACTCGCACTATTAGGGCAAGCACTAAAATGGCAACAGCATCAGGGGTTGTTGCCTCCAGGAACTACGATTGATTTGTTCAGAGGCAAAGCAGCTGTAAGAGATCAAGAGGATGAAAAATATCCGACGCAATTATCGAAGCAAATCAAGTTCGGTCAGAAATCGCACGTCGAGTGCGCCCGTTTTTCACCGGACGGTCAGTACTTGGTTACCGGGTCCGTCGACGGGTTCATAGAAGTATGGAACTTCACGACTGGCAAAATAAGAAAAGATTTGAAGTATCAAGCGCAGGATAATTTTATGATGATGGAACAAGCCGTGTTATCGATGTCCTTCAGTCGCGACAGTGAGATGTTAGCTGGAGGTGGTCAAGATGGAAAGATAAAAGTATGGCGAGTCCAAAGTGGCCAGTGCTTACGTAGATTTGAAAAAGCACACTCAAAAGGTGTCACGTGTCTTCAATTTAGCAGAGATAACAGTCAAATTCTCTCAGCGTCATTTGACACTACAGTTAGGTACATTATTACATATAACATGATTTTCTTTCACTTTGTTCCAAATTAATCTCTGTCTTCTATGTAGGATAAATGGATTGAAGTCTGGTAAAACTCTGAAAGAGTTTCGTGGACATACGTCTTTCGTAAATGAAGTAGTGTTTGCACCTGATGGACACAACATAATAAGGTATACTTCTTCTTTATCGGCAAACTTTACGTAGACCGTGTATATTGGATTCAGAAGTCTTGAAGTCTTTTCAATTGCATATTATGGTTGAGTTATAAAGTCAAACTCTTTTTCAACGATATTATATACTTAAGCGTGTAAATTTAATTCAAACGTAAATTATAATGCACCTCTGTTTATTGTGCAGTGCATCGTCCGATGGAACGGTAAAAATATGGAGTCTAAAAACAACAGAGTGTATAGGAACTTATAAATCATTGGGAGCGTCAGATCTTACCGTTAACAGCGTGCACCCGCTTCCACGTAATCCTGAACATTTCGTGGTCTGCAATCGATCTAATACGGTAGTCATCATGAATATGCAAGGACAAATTGTAAGATCATTCTCCAGCGGTAAACGAGAAGGAGGCGATTTCGTATGTACAGTAGTCAGTCCACGAGGTGAATTCATTTATTGTGTTGGCGAGGATCTGGTACTCTATTGTTTTTCAACGTCATCCGGAAAATTGGAGAGGACGTTAAATGTAAGTATATCTTTTCTGTGCCCCTTCTGCACCTATGATATTTGAAAATGTACAGAATTTATAACTCTTGAGTAATGCCCAGAGATCCAAACCATCGATCTTCAGTTGAAGATTTCAATCTCCATTTCATCACATATTTATCATTTCATTTCAGATTCACGAGAAAGACGTAATTGGTTTGGCACACCATCCCCATCAGAACTTACTGTGTTCTTACAGTGAAGACGGCCTTCTGAAACTTTGGAAGCCTTAACTTGTTCGTGTTACACGTTTTATGTGCAACATCATTTTAAGATGAAGTCAGATATGTTTCATAAATAAAATAATTTACAAATTAATGCAACATTTTTACAACTTTGCGATTGGTTATTCACATCAACAAATTTTGTATGAATAATGTAATATGTGCTGGTATATTGTCTTAGTGCATTGCCAATTATGTTAGACTCTGTAACTTTTTGGCTTCGAGACTATAGGAACGAAAAGTCTATGCTTAGGAATGGAAAGTTATCAAAAACTCCCATGGACAGCTCTTGACTGGCTAAGCCTCATCTCTTGTTTTGTATATGCGTGTGCTTCTGCATCATTCAAAGGTATGTGTTGAAATGTTTGCGTAGGATTTAGAGATTCTTTTATCACGCGAGTAATGGCGTGGCGAGAGTATGGAATTAGGTTAGTGAAAATACGTGTGTATGGAAGTGGAAAATTATCGAGAGTTTATTGTAGAGTTATTTTGCATTCTTTGACGTTATACATATATATACGTCGTGTGTGTATGAATGCATGTATGTATGTATGTGTAACGTCGGGTAAGGCCTTCCGCCCACGAGGCTACTGAGAAGCGACGCGATTAGAACCCAAATCGCCAACGAGTCGCGTGCAAGTTTCCGCCAATGCATTTAAATAGAAGTCCGCTCACGACGCAACTGCAAAGTGATTGGTTTGTGATGCGTTGGCAATTGGTTTCTAGCGACTCGTCCTGCTGGTCGCCAAGTGATTAGAGTTGCCGAGTTGCCGACGTTGTGCGTGGTAGATTCAGTAAAACAAGCTCACGGATACGAAACGAAACTGCAGACATTTTGGTCATTGCGTACCGACCGGTCGAAATCACGTCACTTTCGCGTTGCTTCGTGTGCGAAACCAAGGCGACTAGTTGCTAGTGATTCCAGTTACTTACCAGTTCCAGTTTCTTTTGAGTAGCCTCGTGGGCGGAGGGCCTAACTGTACTAGATTACCCACAGGTGCAGTTTATGCACTTATGCGAGATATTCTAAAATGTATACACAAGTAAGGTAAATACTTAGTCATAGGGGTGGCTGAGCGCTAATACCGGAAGTCGAATGAACTCCAGAGGGCTGTCAGGAATAGCGCTGTCCCTAAAACCAGATAACCAGATTACCGCGGTTATATTCTAGAATGTCTAGTATAATAAGTATTAAAGGTCGCGTAAGGCACACAGGTCAAATATTGCAATAGATTTTTACATAGTATTAAATCATGTTGTAGATAATCCTTACATTTGTAATGATAATGTTTTTTCCCCTCACTCATGCCCATTTTGAGGCCTTTTCCAGCCTATTGTTAGACCGTGGGATGGCGTTTTTCCTGCGTGACACCGACCGGGAGTCCGCAGGCTGTCAAAAGATTGCTTAGTAGGCCAGAGAGGGAAGTTATTTTTGATAACATGGTGCTCGTGGAACAAAATGCCCTAAAGCTGATTTATGCGGGATTATTTAGCTGTTTTGGTCCTGATTAACATACTAAAAGTCCCCATCCCTCCGAGAGTGCAAACAACCCCAAAACTACCCCTAAAGGTACATTTTTTAGTTCTTATCAAATATCTCAAAAACTACTCCTTTTTTTGAAAAAATGCAAGAGACCAAAATGAAAGCCAATAAAATTACCTACAATTTGGTGTATATATGTATACAATTTGAATAAACCAGTGGCGTACAGCAAGTGTCAAAAGTCATTAAATATTTTTCGGCCTTCAAAAAAAACACTTTTCTCAGCGTAAATGCCATCGAATTATTTTCCCATGTAAAAGTACTCAAAAATAAAGAACAAATAGTATTAAATCAATAAAGTTAGGTATTTTTTTTATTTCGAAGTGTTTCTGAAATGTAAGAAATTTTACAATCGGCCCTTCATTACGTAATATAGGCGTATGCTAGGCGGCTAAATGCAAGTGAAGACGGATAACATTTGGTCTTTCTCCAATTAGTCTTACGGTTAATAGACCACAACATGGCAATCATTAATAGGCCCCGATTTAAAAAAATGAAAACAATAAAAAGTTGTTTATTTCACAACTAAGCCAACATCTCGAAACAGCTGATATTAAAGTTTTTCAAGCACATGGGGATGCAGATACACTCATAGCGGAGAAAGTTCTTGAAGCAAGAAAGTTAGAAAAATCGGTAACATTGTTTGGTGAAGACACTGATTTAATGGTATTACTGTTATTCAAATCAAAAACGGACAATATTTATATGTTAAGACCCGGCAGCACTACAAAACCTAATAAAACAACGAACATAAATGCGCTTCAAAATAAGATAGATACTATGCGTGCTTCGATTTTATTTTCCCATACCGTTTTTGGATGTGATACTACCTCGGCAATTTATAAAAAAGGAAAGTTGTCTACATATAGGCTTTCAGAGAAACATCAGGACCTAAAAGCCAAAGTAGCCATTTTTTAAATCTCACTGCAGACAAGAAGGATATAATCGCTATTGGAGAAGAGTTTCTATTGGCTCTGTATGATGTCGGAAAGTCAGTAAAAACGCTAAATCAGCTACGCTTTTTTAAATTTCACAACAATGCATCAAGACAGAGTTTAAGTGCAAACTTTTCATTAACTTCTTTACCACCAACATCAGATGCAGCCGCTCAGCACAATTTGCGGGTATATTACCAAATCCAGGAATGGCTGGAAAATGAGTTAGAAGCTACCTCTTGGGGATGGAGAAAGCAGGGAGAACTTCTTTTACCAATAACGCGCAACCGACAAACCAATTACACCAGAATTCAT
Organism: Xiphydria camelus; assembly: GCA_963678675.1. Lineage (NCBI taxonomy): Eukaryota > Metazoa > Arthropoda > Insecta > Hymenoptera > Xiphydriidae > Xiphydria > Xiphydria camelus. The sequence goes on along the minus strand of OY783195.1, from coordinate 22,252,126 downwards.
CCTAAAATTGATATTCTGTAACTGTAAGACTGATTGTGGAAAGCTGTGTAAGTGTAAGAAATCTGGTCTAAACTGTTCAAATCTGTGTGGGCAATGTCAAGGACAGTCTTGTAGCCATATATTTCAACCCGCTGAAAACGAAGACGACGAAGAAGATTTGATCTAGATTTTTTATTGTACATATCGATGGCTTAGGCGCAATAGGTCATAACCCACAAAGCGTTTTTAACGCCATTTGATTGTAACCCTCAAAAGTATGTCCCTACAATACATCGTAAGCCTTATCTCCATTTAAAAGGCTCTCAATTTTATTATTTCAAAAGGTCGTATGCCCAGCGAATATTGTCACTGTGAAGTTTTGTGTCTCCTGTAAAAGTTACTGTTTCGGGGATACGACCTATTGCGCCTAAGCCATCGATATACTCTAATGTAAGTACGAGTATTGAATGTACATTGTTTCTTGAGCATAGGAAAATAAATATTTGATATATACTTTTAGTATAATAGATACCTACGATTCTTTAGCCATATTAATAGCCATTTTTGAATCGACTACACGCCCCACTGCCCTAATTTTGATTGGATTTTCTCCAAGTGATAAATAATTTAAACTTCAATTGTTCTAAACAGAACAATTCAAACCAATTACATCACTTTTGAGTATTGAAAAATCTGTATCGTTTTCGGACACTTGCTGCACTCCACTAACGTAACATATTTTGACATACATACATACATATATACCTATATATGTTTATTTTATATTTATATTTTATTTTTTATATACCTATATTTATATTTATTATAGATATATATTTTTTACTTTTTTCGCAATGTTTTAACATTCCATTGTCTTAAATAAACTAACTAGGAGTATTTTTACTGCGTAAAACGTAATATTGAGGGTGGATGTACGTTTCGCAATTTTAAACGCTTCCAGCCCGCCACTGCCCAGGTAGCACATCAACGTCGAAATGACGTTTTTTGAAGGTCAGTTCTGACGTCAGATGACGAAAAATATGACGTCATTTTAACGTCGAAAAGACGGCTTAATTGCACATCCACACGACGTCAGAAAAATTGATATTAATATCAATTTGCGTTTATGCAAGATATAAATAATAAATAAATAAATAATTATATGAATATTTATTCATCCTACATTAATTGATTGTCTTTCACTTACTTTAATAATCTGTGCTTTTTAATAAACAGTATAGTTTATAACTTGCTCAACATGCTCTGGAGACTCGAAATGAAATAATTTATTGATTTAATAATTGAACAAATTACAATTTTTGTCCATTTATTCACAAATAAATTTTCAAGTCCCTATATACTATGCAGGAGACCGAAATTTTCTTAAGTCTCGTTCGTCATTAAAAATGACGGAAAAGTTCCGTCAAAAAGACGTTGAATTTTGACGTCCAAGGTACGTCGTAAATATGACGTCTCTGTGACGTTAATATTACAATTGACGTCTAAAACCCTATACTGACCAAAAAATGACGTCTGAGACGTTATTCTAACGTCAGTGTGCTACCTGGGTGGTTTCCAAAAAATTATGCACTGCTATATACCATTTTATAGGTAATTTTATTGGCTTTCATTTTGGCCCCTTTCATTTCAAAAAAAAAAGAGCCGTTTTTAAGATATTTGAGAAAAACTAAAAAAATGTACCTTTAGGGGTAGTTTTGGGGTTGTTTGCACCCTCGGAGGGATGGGGACTTTTAGTATGTTAATCAGAGCCACAAAAGCTAAATAATCCCGCATAAATCAGCTTTAGGGCATTTTGTTCCACGAGCGATCTTAATTGCACTGGCCTATTAGTCCCAAGTGGGTCCTTTTTCCAAACTGATAAACGCAACGTGAAATAAGCCGTGTATACTTCTGTTTATTTTCTTTTGAGAAATGGTCATTCGTCAGAAAAAGTAGTATATATCATTCGCGGCTGAAATCCTCGGATTTTTTAGACTGTGTTTAGGTCGTAACACGAGGCATGGTGAAGGTAGGAGGCTCGCCGAAGGCCTCGCGCGCGTGCTACGACCTAATCCTCGGATACCGCCAAATGACATAAGATACTATTAATCTTTCGTGACTAGTTTGAAACTTCAGTATATTTGACTTTTCCACAATGACAAGTTTGTAGGAATTAATGCATACCTATAGAGGGACCGTGCAAGGCGAATAGAGCGCCATCTGAAAGTGTTGTATAAAGTAATTGGGAAGAATTTAACAAGCGCATAAAGGGCAGTTACAGTGAAATTCCTTTTTATTAATTAAAATTAAATATTTTTTTGTAAAATGCCATCCTCGAAAAAAACCTGTTGCATCAAAGGTTGCTCAAATACACCAGATCGTGTACGAAATATCAATCCATCAGTAAAATTCTATTTCTTTCCTACATAAGTAGTGTTCACTTGCCATGGAAGAATCACAAACGTGTAAAGTGGATTAATGCAGTTAAAAGTTGCATTAATCCACTGCTAGAGTATTCTGATAATATTATATACAGGGTGTTCGGAAAAAACACCGACATAGAAATAGGGGTGATAGGTTACGTCATTACAAGTATTTTGATATAAGGGACCTATACCCGCAAGCGCCCCCTTCTGGAGATATCAACTTTTCAAGTTTATAACGACCGAGGTTGATCAAAGTAGAATAATAAGAAACGTATCACAAGATGGTAACGAATATTTAATTTTACGAGATACAAAAACAATGTACTACAGCAAATGCTCAAAATGACGGCCACCCATGTTCATGCAACATCGGAAACGATTCTGGATAGATGTGCCACTGCGCAAACTGCTTGCGGAAAGGATAACGGCTTGGCTCAAGTCCTTGTACTTTTCGAAGATGATGCGGATACAAGGAGTTTTCATTTGTTTTTCAATTGTACAGGTAGACAAAAAACTCAATATTATTCTACTTTGATCAACCTCGGTCGTTATAAACTTTAAAAGTTGATATCTCCAGAAGGGGGCGCTTGCGGGTATAGGTCCCTTATATCAAAATACTTGTAATGACGTAACCTATCACCCCTATTTCTGTGTCGGTGTTTTTTCTGAACACCCTGTATATAGGTGATATACAGTAAGTTAAGTAAGAGCGTGTACAGAGTTATTCATAAAAAATGTATTCAACGCAATGTTTTTTCCACATACATACATTTGACATGTTCCAAGGCAATGCGCAATTATGTTAATAAGGAGTTCAATCACCCACCAGCATCAATAATCGCTTGGTATCTCCGAGGCATACTATCCACTAAATTTTCAGCGTATTCGCGGGGAAGTATCTTCCAAATGCGTCGAATTTCTCAGGATACATACATCAAGCAGAAGCTTCGAGGAAAACGTGTCTTCACTGTGAATTCACTGTGAAGCAGCTATCCTGAAAAATTCAACGCATTTGGAAGGCACTTCCCCGCGAATACGCCGAAAATTTGGTGGATAGTATACCTCGGAGATGCCAAGCGATTATTGATGCTGGATAACACAGGTTTACAAAAAAAAAAGTCCGGACTATTTGACCGGACCATGGTATTCCGAGGTATTTTTGCGTCCTGAATCCGATCCCGAGGTCATCTGAGCCCCATCACGTCAGGAAAACGAGATTTCAAGGTCATTTAGAGGTTAAAATGACCATTTTTTGGAACTGGACCCGGGACAATTTCTCAAGCGACCTGTTGAGTTGGAGAGGGTAGCTGTTTAGGTCTTGAATACCTTCCAAACATTGGAATGGAGTCCTAAATCTCGACCGGGACTATCACAGAACCACCCCGGTGGATAAAATGTTGCCATGATCATTGTATCTCGCGGATTACGATCTCCCTGTCAAGGCATCCAATTCTGGCGATCCGTTCACTGTGACATATTGACAGTGGACCCAGCACTGACCCTAATGGCCTTAGAACCTTGGAGTCATGCTCTGGGTGCTGCTCAGGGCAGTCCCATTTCCTTATTTATTTATTTCGAAATCTCGTTTTTCTGACGTGATGTGGCTCAGATGACCTCGGGATCGGATTCAGGACGCAAAAATACCTCGGAATACCATGGTCCGGTCAAATAGTCCGGACTTTTTTTTTTTGGTAAACCTGTGTAATTGCGCATTACCTTGAAACATGTCAAACGTATGTATGTGGAAAAAAACATTGCTGAATAAATTTTTTATGAATAACGCCGTACACGCTCTCACTTAACTTACTCCCAGGTAACAAACTAACGTGAAATTAACGTCATTTTTTGGTCAGATCTGGTCATAGACGACGTCAGTGAAAAACGTATAAATGATGTTAAAAGTACGTTCGAAAGTCACATCCCACTGACGTCATTTAATGACGTCTTTCTAACGTTCTTTATGACGTGAAATATGACGTTTAATTTTAGCGATTTTCCAGGTAGACACTAACGTCGAAATGACGGGTTTTGAAGGTCAGCTCTGACGGCAGATAACGAAAAATATAACGTGATTGTGTAAAAAATGACGGTTCTGAAAGGTTAGGGCTGACGTATATCTTTTCATCGTGAGCGGTCACCCATCCAACTACTGTCCGCACTTTTTGCTGCTTAACTTCGTCGATCGGTCGGTGTTTTCAAGTCCTCATCTGCTGTACGCTCCTGTGGTATTAAATATTACTATTGGTGTTCATATGAAGTTTGATGAATAAATGTATGTTGCTTTTCCAGTCAATAAGAAAGAGCTTAAATAAATAAGATTGTGTAATTGTATTATTCTTTTCTCAACATTTTTCTAAATTTATGATTGCATCTTTTGATAAATATTCTTGCATAGACGCAAATTAATATTAATAAATAAATAATTATATGAATGTTTATAGAAACGATCGCAATATAAAAAATCTTACTTTTATTTATTACAAAAAAACGTACTGGTAAAATGGTACAGAGATATAAGAATCGAGAATTAAAGTAGACCACACTACAAATATTTTTATATTATACATTATAAAAAAATATAAAAATATTCAATGTATATTGTATAATACGTATAGTTATTTTAAAATTTTATTACGACGTAAAAGTAACGTCTTTTTAACGTCATATTTAAGGCGTCTTAAAGACGTTTCTTGAATGACGACATTAAAACGTCATTTTTTGGTAGAATGACGTCGCCGACGAAATATGCCCTAAAAGTGACGTCAAGTTTACGTCAGCTTGCTACCTGGGCTGTACTTACCACAATCTTTACATCATAAGTATTTGATACCCTGGTTTGAGTTACAACTTTACAGGTTATAACGATCTCTCCGTTTTCGGTGTCATCTGTCTCTATAGGGCTCTAGCGTACTTCCCCAAACGTAGCTTTTGTTTGTGTTACACGTGTACATATAGAGAATGTACATCCAAGTTTCGCCAAGAAACCCAGCTTGGTGGCGCTGCTTGTATTTACCTTTTGATAACGATTTTCCACGGAAAGAATTTATTTGAATGCTTTGAAATCCACATTCTATTATAATTGAGGCCATGTTGATTAAATCTCATAAGTAAAACACTTCAATTATTATCCAAAATAACGTGTAAACAGCACTTATACCACGGGCATCTGCTTAATGCTTGGTGCATGCCACAGATGGCACTCTATCTGTTTTGTGCAGTTACCCAATCGCCCTATTACATTAAGTACATGACCCGATTCAAGTAATTTTTGTCCTTTGACATTATTTTGACCTCGTATGAGGTGATTTTGGATTGGCCGAAAGCCATACTTAATAATTCTGATCATTTTTATAAATTCTCTAATAGCGTTACACTGTAAATTTATTCCCAAAAAGTACCTATTTCAGTCGTGTGGTCGCGCGCACATCGGCGAATACACTGCCCTCTATAGCTCGTACACGGTCCCTATAGGGACCGTGCATGACGATTGCTACGCCACCTGATGGCAGTAATTAGAATTTTTAGGAAAAAATTTTACAAGTGTTCTCCTCATATTGGAGAAATTTTTAATTATTGAAATATTAATTATTTGAAAAAATAATTAATATCAGTATGCGTACATCGTATCACGTATGTTGCATTAAAAATTGTCGAAGTGTCGAGAATCATAAAAACCATCTAGTGGACAAATTAAATTTTACAAGTTCCCCACTGCTAACGTTCATCGGGCATGGAAGCATGATAAACGAATGTCATAAGCCTTTGAGACTGTGGTCTGAGCTAGAATCTTTGAAGTTATGGTTACTTTTTGTGTTTCGGGATTATTTATCTCTTCAACATTGAATACATGACCTGAGTGAAATAGTTTTTCACCTTTATCTTTATTTTGGCCTTCAGTGGGGGTATTTTGTATTGACAAAAATCCGTGCCTTATTATTTCTAACATTTTTTAACTTTTCTTCTTCTATGTTCCCCGTGTTAAAAAGTATCCCTTAACTTCTTATAATCATCAGGTGTAGCGCAAGCATCGACGCTATAACTCCCTCTATAGTTTTTGCACGGTCCTTATACACAATAACCAATTTATTAATTTATTTTATAATTCGTTCAGATTTTTATAACTGTCCATTTTGACATCTCAAGATGGTTCTGTAGCTATTGTTGTAATCGCGGATTCTTATTTCTTAAATATCTATACTTCTGCACATTTTCGTGTTAGTAAGTGAATCAGAGTCGATTGTCCATATAATTTACTATGCAGTACGAAAACAATTTGAATAAAATTGTCTAAAAACGAATAAATCGTTTATAAAATAGAGACAGACCGTTATGGCAGTTCGACAGCTGCAGAAATGTTCACCGCTTTTAAAATTTTGAGGTGCACCTATACAGTATGTCCCATTGGTAACGCAAGTATTTGAATTTCCTTGACATTTGACTTTGGTAGTACTTGGAACGGTGTTGTAGTTGGTTTCAGAAGAGTGCGCTGCGTTCTTACGAGCCGTGTTTCGAGAGCGAAAAATTGATTTCCCGGGAACTGTCAATTCGGGAGATGGAAGCGTCTAACCTCGAAATTAACTGAATTTGTAAATAATGGTAAATAATGTGTAGAAGTGATGAGAAATAATAATACAGGTTTCGAAACACGGCTCGTAAGAACGCAGCGCATTCTTCTGAAGCCAACTCTAACTACAGCACCGTTCCAAGCACTACCAAAGTCAAATGTCAGGGAAATTCAAATACTTGCGTTATCCACGGGACATACTGTATGTAGAGGGTCTTTGGTTTAATACACGCCAGTGGAGCGGGTTGCATATCGGTTGGCGCACCCCATCCGTTGCGTTTTCCTTTAATTCGGTGATAATACCGACAGCTCTGAATCAAATAGACGTATCAGTCTGAGAAACAGCGGTCATCTTAATAGTAGTGAAATGAGATGACCAATGTTTTTCTTGGCTGTCGGTATTACCACTGAATTACAAGAAATCGCAGCGGATGGAGTGCGCCAACTGATATGCAACCTGTTCCACTGGCATGTATAAACCAAAGACCCTGTATATGTACTTACGGTTAATTTGGGCTTCTTCCCGCCTCGTAGGATACTCCGCCGCGCCATCGTGTTCTAATTGAGGGCATTGCAGCAAAAACGAGGCAGCTGCATTTTAGAATTTTTTTCGGAAGGGACAAAAATGTGTTTTAAAATTTAAATTAATTTTTTTTTCTTTGGTTGTTACTGTAAAAGTTGTTAACATGTTGGGTAGGAGTACAGTAATAGATAAAAGAATATTTTAAAGACCTGCAGTTTTGTGAAAAACTAAAACATGTTTTGCAGCTACCTCGTTTTTACCACCGAAACTATGACACAAAAGTTTTTTTTTATTAATGACAGTAGTGTACATAAAGTTTACATAAAAACAAACTTTTTGATGTCCACTAAACATTACTGAGGCATTTGACATATACCTCGTTTATGTAACCAACAATATACGAGGATATCTGCACAGTTGCCTTGTTATTGCACCAAATATTTCGTAGTAAATAGAGGAGGTAGTTACAAAAAATTATGTATGATCGAAACCACAAGTAAGGTACCTAGATTTTTCATTTTTGACCCAAACGACAACATTAATAGGTATACTTTACCGATTCGTGCATATAACTTCATTTGGCCAAAAAGTGCAGATACCTCGTTTTTGCTGCAATGTCTTCAATTATCTTCCGTAGCTGCCTGTTTCCTCCGAGGAAGTACCGCAAAATCTGTCTTTAGTATATAAATACACTTATCGCCGCAGATCTAAGGAGTATCGAACTCAATTGTTTTCCACAGGAACTATGTCATTTTATATTTGGGCATAGAAGATAGATTTATTTGAAATGGAAACAAATTAAATAAAAGATAATATAATAATGAAATATAAGATAAGACAAGATGACATAGCTTCCGTGGAAAATAATTGAGTTCGATATTCCCCAGATTTGCGGCGATAAGCGCATTTACGTATTAGATTTTACTGTATCGCCTTAGAGGAAACAAGCAGTTACGGGAACTAATTAGGAATTGATGGCACAGGGAAAGAAGTTCGAATTCGCCGTAAGTACTCCCGGCGTCACGGATTCTGTCGCTGGTTACTCTTTAAAATGTTTTTAAACATAAGCCTACTAGCCAATGGACAATTAATTCCCATGCTCTTATTAGCTACGGCGGCACTTGACCTTGTTGATGAAAGCACGGGGATTGATTGATCACTGGTTAGTACGTTTCAAAATCACAGTTTAAAAAGTCACCAGCGACAGAATTCGTATCACCGGGAGTACTTCCAAACTCTAAAAACGGTAAATATTTCTGCAGCCGTCAAACTGCCATAGCCGTCTGTCCATATTTCATAAAGGACCTATTCGTTTTTAGATTATTTTGTTCATATTGCCTAGTAAATTACAGTTGGAATTCAAGACCCTGGGTCCCGTCGGGGGTGGGGGGCATTTCTAAGCTTGCACTTGTAGGCGTGATTCATGAATGGTGGAGATACAGTACATAATATACTTTCAGTGTACGCTGTCATCTTCGGAATAGAAGTGTATGCTACAGTGGGCCATCCCAACTATTGTACCCCTCGTTTGAATACCGACAAAGTAACTGGAAAGAGAGAACGAAAGTAGATGTTTAAATTTCTGGGTGTCTAAATACTTGGATCCTCACTAGGTATATGTAGACAGTCGACTCTGGCTCACTTATTTGCTCGAAAATATGCGAAAATATAGATATTTAAGAAATAAGAATTCGCGATAACAATAATAGCTACAGAAGCACCTTAACGAAATTGTTGACAATTTGCGTATGTTATTATGCACGCGACAGTGCACTATACGTAGGGTATATGTAGGTTACTCATGCTATCATTCATTATATTCGTTTTTTATTTCTAGCGGTTAAGAAAAAACATATTCGCGTCGTCCTTTATTTTTATTATAAGAAAATAAAAATACACTTTCCAATAGGAGAATGAATGCCTACACTCAATTTATTTTGTTTGCTTCATAGCTTTTTTTACCCTGATTTAGTCATGCTTAAAGAAAAAAAAATTAAACGGTTAGCCCGCAAGATTCTATTTAATTTTCCAGCAGTATGATAGGCATTTTTTTTAATGCAATGCATTGCTTACGTTGAGATAACCAATATCATCGGTGTGACGCGTACGAATAACGGAGACTGCGGATTATTGTTCACCTCAATTGTATCCGCTCCTTCGAGCCTAATCATTATCTTGGCTGGTAGAGGAACGCATCTCCCTAGGAACGGGGGATTCGAGGGCGTGCAGACGTGCAGTAATTGGGCCCAAGCAAATAAGCAATTATTATATTTTGGTTCGGCAAATATTATAATAACGGGCTAGGGGGGTTAACCGGGTTATCGGGCGTGTGATCGCCGTTTCAGACGCCTTAGACTGCGCTAAAACCGGCACCAGTCGCACGGTTTACCTTTACGCACCTCATGTTCATCGAAATAACTTTTTTACTTAATATCTTCATCAAACGTGCTCGTTGAATGTGATATTTATAGCGGCACAGTGCCCAGCATTCCCCTAATAATAGGTCGATCTTGTAACTTGTAATGACGAGAGTGTTTGTATTAATGTTCCCTCGTAAGTTCAAAGGTTAAGCAGACAAATTAACGTATTGTTAAATATTGTTGTTGCCAATTCTAAAAGAAAGGATTTGAAATGTCATAAATTCTTTCAATTTTCTAGTGGACATTTTTCTCTACCAAATCTGTGCCAAAACTATGAGACAAAATTTTTCAAAAATCTACCTTTCCCCATAGAAAAGAACTGCTAATACGCACTACTGCACTACTAATGTACAGTGACATTCCCAGGATGGGGTACTCAGGAAATGTGTGAGTGCGAGTGAGAACACACGGTGATGGCATAAGAGCCTCTCTGTTACACATAATTCTCTAAACAAGTTCGACAAGGATAGAGAATTTTGTGTTACAGAGAGGCTCTTCCCTTACGGAAAAAAACTACTAATATATACTACTGCACTACTAGCCAATCGTAATTTCAACAGTAGTGGTCACTACCCACTACTGTCGAAACTGTGTTAGCACTACTGTTCTACTGTGTGTTAGCACTACTAGCACCTTCACCAGAACTACCCCATTCTTCTCGTTTTTTACAACCAATTAATTGCAGGAGGATTTTGAAATCAGCAGATGCCACCCGACAAAAATGTTCAAATTTACCAGAGAATTCTACTGATAAATCATTTAGCAGATCGTTGCCATTATGTCTGTCAATAAATAGTATAACAACAAATATTATCCCAGCTAGCTTTTTCATATAGAACTGACTCCAGAGAATGAATCATATGAACTTATAATTACCTGTCTCTATTTTTAAATAGTGATACACTCCACCATCTGCGTTTTTTCCGTTTATTTAAAAACTTCTTCTTCTTCTTTTGCGCCATGATTATAAAAATAGCACTAGCTAGTGCCAGATTATGGTCGCTCTCCATATTTTCAGAGCAGAAATATGTACATACAGTTTATAAAATCCTGTATGTACCTACTGAAATAATAAATATAGGCTTTTTGCTCTTTGCTCACAAATGTCCGTGAACTAACTGCGAACATGTGTGGATGAATCACGCATCGCGCATCACGAATCGTGAACAAACGCATAGTCTGTATGCTCTGTTTGCGAATTGCTACGAACTACAACGAACTGGACGAATCACGCATCGGGCGTCACGAATCGCGAATACATGCATAGTCTGTAGCGAGCTTAATAGTGGTAACTGCTTTTATAGAAGTGCCCATTAAAAGTAGGTACTACTAGTGTAATAGTGTATACTACTAGTACAATAGTGTGCACTTCTAAGGTCAGTAGTAAGCACTTCTGGAGCCAATAGTATCGTAAGCACTGCTTATACCAGGAGTAGACACTACTGCGCACTGCTAGTGTAGTAGTGCGCTCTAGTAATTTTTTTCCGTAAGGGAAGCGGTCACCTATCCAAGTTCTAACCACACTGCTTGCTGCTAAACTTTGTTAATCGACTAATGTACTTGAGTCCTTATCCGCTACGCGCTCCAGTACGAGATATAAAAAATACGTGATACGATTTATTCACGCATGATGAAACTCACTATAGTTACTCTTTTGAAACTAGTAGCAACGCAATCCATAAGTTATAAGACATAATTAAAGTATTATTTTTAACATTTCAATATAATAATTGTGTCAGTGATATCAAATTTTGTTAATATTATATAATATCAATAGTTTCAAAATCTCAGTAATCCAAATTAGCAATGCACTCGAAGTGCTAATAGTGCATTAGTTTCTACCACTGGTGTACATAAGTAGTGCAACAGTTTCAATAGTGATAGTAGTATTCACTAGCAGTGATTACTGTTGATGCAAGTAATGGAGCAGTGATAGCAGCGTATACTAATACTACTCACTACTTCACTAGAAGTGTCAATTAAAAGTTCATATTACTAGTGCTAAGGTATTATAATATTAATATATACATTAGTGTGCATTTCTGGAGTTAGTAATAAGTACTTCTACACTGAAAAAAATCTTTAGTTTTAACAGCAATACATTTCTGGCTGAGACTTTCTAGCCATTCCCCCCTAAAAATATTTTTATTACAGTAATTCTATTAGTTGTATTTGAGATACAGCATTGCTATGTTAGCAGTCCAAGTATTGCTAACAGATATGTTTGATGCAGCAATATGGCATCTGATTACTTAATATACTAGAAAGGTTATCCTAAGCAGATGACGTATTCTTACCCCAACTGTATGATTATACGTAATATAGGTATATAGGTATAGTTAGCTGGACTATAAAACGTATGTTTACACCAACTGTAAACTTATGTGTAGTGTGACTGAACGGTATGGCTGGGTGGACTATACTGGATGCCTCGCGCAGTTCCACACAGTTGCAGGGACCCCTTCGGCCGGGCTTGATCGGTATTCGAGCAATTTTTACCGGTAGAAGTCGAGTCGGTAGTTAGAGTTGGTGTCAATTCGGGAGATCGAAGCGTCTAATTTCGAAATCGTGGATTTGTGAATTATGGTGAGTAATTTCCATTATTCACAAATTCACGATTTCGAGATTAGACGCTTCGATCTCCCGAATTGACACCAACTCTAATTACCGACTCGACTTCTACCGGTAAAAGTGGCTCGAATACCGACCAAGCCCGGCCGAAGAGGTCCCTGCAACTGTGCGGTTCTGTGCCCGAGGCATACGAAATACCGGTAGAAGTCGAGTCGGTACCCCGATAGCAAATTAAATATTTATTTAAATATTTTTGCCGAGATATCTCAGTGTTGCATTATATAAAGGCCTGTTTTAGCTAAGACCACTTGAAGAGTCGGTGGCGCAATTGGTAGAATGCGAGCATTTTCCCAGTCTCGAAGCATCTCATCTAAGGAACGCAGGTTCAAATCCCGGTGTGGGCCCCGCGACATTGCACTTTCTCGTCGCGGGATCACCCGAGCTCCACACACCTCCGGATTTCTAGCCAAACCTGGGGATGGTGCGTAAATGCATTTCCCCTTCTATAAAAAAAAAAAAAAAAAAAAAAAAAATCGAATCGCGGAAGGGTTGGAAAAAAACCGACACCAGTAGGCGGGTTGGCAGGCGGCAGGATAGGCGTGCGCGCCCCCTTTTTGCAAAATCCTACTTGCAATTTAGCAATACGGTATAGCTGACACAGCTATACTGCTTGTCTAAACGAACCAAAATTCCCGCGCAATTTAGCAATACGGTATAGCTGACACAGCTATACTGCTTGTCTAGATGAACCAGAATTTCCGTGCATTTTAGCGATACGGTACAGCTTACGTAGGCATACTGCACGTCTAAATCAATCAGAATAAATAACTGGCTCAACAGTACAGCGCAGCTTGACACAAACATCACGATATTGTTACTTTAAACATATTAGCTTAGCCATACTCGTCCGGCTGTCTTAAGAAAACTTCTGGCTGTGGCCACGGTGGCTAGAAATTCTGGTTGGTTCAGCCAGAATTATTGCTCAATTCCCTGAAAATTTTTTTCAGTGTAGTATCAATAGTGGGTACTAATGCAAAATAATAATTCTTATAAGTATCTATTATTTTTTTCAATCGGTTTTAATCAGGTTTTTAAAGTATTCTAATTAAAAATACTTGTATAACCAACTCTAATGATACATTTTAAAATTAACTACAAAAGTCACAGCGGATCACTTTTTTCACTTTTCCACCTAAGCCATCTAGAAAATTGTTCATAACGTTGTTGATTATGTTGAGTGCTTACCAAAATTTATCAAATACTTATTAATGTAATAGTACGTGATTGTTTCTGTATGTATCATTATCAGAGAGAACTCTCAATGTTATTCTCATTGTTAAAAGTGCTATGAAAATATGCAATAAGAAAGCTAACTTTGTACTAATCACAAAAACGCTTATGGGGATGTCAAATGCTTCTTGCAATAAAGGTCAGAAATATTTATAATAGAAGCTGAGAGAAAAAGAAAATATGATGATGCTGAGAGGTAAAAGGCAGAAAAGGAGAGAAAGAAAGTTGAAAATAAAAAAGGATTAAGAAGGGAAGAAAAGTAATTACGACCGAAGAAGAAAAACTAAAATATAAATGAAAACGCAATTAAAAATAAGAATTTGAAAGAAGAGTCATTAGCGCAGACTGTGCTGGAAAGTATGAATGCAGTACAGAAAGAAGTAGGTACTAGAAGTTATGTGTGAAATTGAAAATATCGTACAATTTGATCGCGAAAAAAAATCCCATTTGATTTCAGAATGTTTTTCTAAAAAATAAAAAATGTAGTTACATATCCCGCTTTTAAGTAATTTATGTTATTTTTACTTAAATAATGTTTGCCATTTCATTACTTATCATCATGATTGAGAAATGTATCAAAACAATATGATTTAATGATGCCGATAATAATAACTATAATGTAGCAATGAAGATATTGGTAATGCTCCTAAAAATATTTGCTTTAGTACTCTACCCGTGGGCATTTTTTCTAACTTTTCGGTCACTTTTCCGTAACTTTTTTCGTGACGAATATCACTTTTCTCACTTATCTAAAATTGTCAGACCGCTACCAGCCCTGAAATTAATTCAGTAAATTAAATTTTTCCCATACAACAAATCGAATTCATTCCTATTGCTTTTTTTTCAATCGGTTTTAATCGGTTTTTTAGTGTAGATATACGGAACCTTTTGGAGTCCGAACAAATGACTATATACGGGAGATCCTGGAAAGGATCAAGAATTGTGGGGCAGAGAGCAGGTTCCCACGTGAGATCTTCGGGGATGAATGGACCTGCATAAATCGCTCACTTCCTCTCATACATCTAATGCGACTTTAATGTCATTGGTACTTTTTCAATTTTCAAAAATTCCTCGAGGTATTTTCATTTGTTCGACAGCCAATTACGACCTACCCACCATCCCTCTTCGGGAGCAGTGCCATTCGTAAGCCTGCCACGACAAGCGCCTTAATTGAATTAAATTTGACATCCCATTTCCTGAACGATTACCCCAACACAAATTTTGAAAAATACACCGTGACGAACGACTTGACGAAAGGCCCGTAGAAAATTCAGAGCCAATTTTATTCTGCTTACATGATATGTATAATATCGCGGAGAAGTTGGCTCATTCATTAAAATTTTAATTCAGACGTGTGGAGAATTGCCCATTTTTCTATATCTATTGTATTTTTGTCATCGTGTTAGGCTTAGGATTTCTAAATTGATGGTTGAAGCGCGAAATGACATATTTGTAAAAACAATTATTCTTTATGAAAGACAATCAATTTTACCAGTAATATATCCGACGTAACTGTATCTATATAATGATGAATGAATTTATTCAAAAGTTAAATAGCACTCTCTAGTAAATTACATGCTATTTATACAAACTCGGGCATAATCCATTTAATTATGTTATAAACCATTTTTAACACGACATATTACACCTTTCTAAATTTCGTAATATTTATCACACTCGTGCATAATACTATATCTTCCAGAATATGCACCGAAGTAAGACAGGTTATCTAGATGTGTGTGTGTGTGTGTGTGTGTGTGTGTAGGTAGGAACACGTCATACGTTAATCTGATTTTACTCTTGCGTTGTAGAAATTCTGCATTATAATAGTACCAAATAGTACCTAACAAAATAGTCGAAGACTAATAAAAATGTTAAATTACGATATTTTGTATTAAACCATAAATGCAGTGGTCGGTTGTTCCACCTTTCGTTATTTTACAGGAATACGGGAAATTGAATTTCTCCGACAATTCAATATAATTAAAGGTGTTGGTAATACCTTTCTATGTGTGTATCTGAAAAAAATTATGTACATTTCGCTAGAATGCCGATTATTTTATTGTCCGACCTACCGCAACTTCTGTTGCAACTATTATATCAATCCCTAGACCCAATGTAATCATACGTTTTACACCTAGATGCATTCTCCAAAACCAGACACCGCTATTAAACTTTAAAATCGTATTCCATTAAAAGCGGCCCCAGGTACCTTTCGTATACAAAGGGCAACGCAATTTACGTTTGTAATAATAATGCTTCTTTGATACTTCCGAAATAAGAATTCCCAGCATAACGCGTCAAAAGAGAGTGTATCTAGAGTAGTGAATTTAAATGGACACTCTCTCTCTATAGAAGCTGTACGAATCAGCGGAAATTCCAATAAATTCGCGAAACATTACAACCATCCCTTTTCGTGAAAAACGCTGAATCCGGAGGTCACTTCTAGGATGCGTGAACCTTCTTTTTTGCGTGGTCGTTAGGAGAAGGGAGTGAAATCATTAAAAAGCTAATATCCAGTGGATCTCCTTCTAGGAAAGATGCGGAAACCTGCTTGGTGAAACGTTTTGCGAAGCCCGCCGCTCGAGAGGAACTGCGAGTGGCTAGCTTTTGCGCGAGACTCAAGGACATTCGCTTGATTAATTTCACTTCCTACGATATCCTACAAGTTCTTCGTGTTCAATTATGTCAATCGTGGGGTGCTTCGTCTTCCGACAAAGCGAATCTATTCGTTTTATTACTGTGTCTGCAGAATTATATCTCCGCGTTATAAATAAAAAAAATATGAATTAGAATAGCAAAATCGCAAATTACTTATTATCATCTACAAAGGAACGGTGAAATTTGTGTGGCCCATATTTGGCTTACCTATAACAAATATTTTGTTGTTTACATCAAACGTTTTTCTCTCGGTGAGCGGGTTTTAATATTCGATGGAGGAAAATGATTACCTGCTAATATTGGCGCAGTTAAGTACTTTTATTTTCCTTCGTAGGGTAGACCAAAGCGAATCGGATCACTTCGGACGAAAATGAATATTTTGATTATTCGTATTAAGTACTTCATTGGAGAGGAACGAAGTAATAATATGAACGAACAAAATATTTATTTTCAACACGATTTAAAAAATATGGATCTATAATCCGATTCACCATGTGATCCGATTCGCCTCGGTTTAAACTATATTGCTTAGTTTAATGAAGAAGCTTTCGGTGTATTTGGAGGTAGCTATGTATAAGTACTCAAATTTTGAAAAGTTAGATTTGAATCGATCTGATGTAGAATAAAATATTTACTCTCTCTTTTCTCTCTCTCGAGTGAAAAACCAATAATGTCCTGGTATACACATTCATTGACTAGAAGAGTGAACCCTTCGTTCTAAGTCGGACCGAGACTCACTTATCACTCTGTTAAAGTAAAATATTTCACTCTCTCAAATTTAGAGAGAATCCGTGTAGTATAATAACTACTTAATAAGCGCGCCACGCGCGCCCTAATTTTCTTTCGTGATTAGTTCGGTCGCGAAAATTCGCGGGGATTCTTGGAAGTCGCCAGCCGCTCCGGCTTCAGGACGAGAGAGACTTTGTTTCCGGATTTCCGGAATATCCTCAATTTCGCGGTTATAATTTGTTAATAATTGGGCATTGGTTGTGCCGTTGGTGGAGGGCCTCTCGCTGGCCAACTGGCTCCAGGTGTGTGCATGGGGAGCGTGGCGGACGCGTGCTTCTCCCCTCTTTAACCCTCGATACTCTTTGGCTCGTCTCTTTCTCCGCACGACCTCTTGCACTTCCAAGCAACATTTATCGCGACTTTTACACACGGGAATTGGAAGGTGGCGATGCACGCGCGGCTCTTCTGACACTGAGTGACAGAAACGCTTAACTTTCTCACGACAACGTTAAGTTCGAACTTACGCCTTCTAATTGCTATAGTAATACGAACCATTAATCTTCGTACTCCGCTGTATTTATACCGTTTGTTTCACTTTTGATCAAATATGTGCGTAACTTAGAAATAATCACGTATCTTCGTATGATGTATTCCTTTCTGCCCATCGTGACCTAACAATGTGAAACGAATTTCGAATTTTTAGTTCAAGTGACTTTTACGAGAATAAATTATAGTTCACATTTTTTTATTTAATCGACAGGTATACCTACATATAATGTTCTCAATGGATATACTTGTATAATTACAAAAGGATTCATTAGTTTCACTTATAGCTGCAGATTGCGATTGTGTATTAAAAAAAGATGTCCTTTTAAAATGATAATTCAAATATACACGATAACTATTTCTCGGATGCATTGTCAGAGTTCTATATAAATCATACGAAAAAGAAATAAAAAATCTCTTGTAGATTGCAATGTGATTTTTAATACGAAATATTACACTGGGTTGGGCTAAAAATGCATAGCTAAAGGAATAATAATATTTAGAGTACGTCCATTTCGACATCGAAGTTCCAAATTTCTTCCCCAAGATTTTTCAAACATATATAAACGTTAGATCCAATTTGATGATCTTTGCAGCAGTCTTATCCGATTTTTTTCAATTCCGTTTAAACCATAGGCATTTATCTAATTCTTACAATATTATTTATCCAATTCTTCTCGTTCAGTGCATTCATATCGTCGAACCAGAGCACCACAAAAATCCTGAACGAACATCCGTTGCTCATCCGCCTTTGCCTTCTTCTATTTTCCTGCATCGTGAAGAAACTTCTTTCGCATCTGTTCGATCTCATCTTCCTCCCGAAAAATGGATCACGATCGACGCGCCGCTCGTTATCTCATTTACACCGAAAACTCCGACGCTTGCAGCGGCCAATTCTGCAGCAGAGCTGCTCGGATGCTCCTACATCGTAACACGCGTTCCATAGAAATAATAGCGGCGCGATATAAACGCTATTACTCGTAAATACTGTATATAGAATCTCCTCTTTCCCCTAAAGCCGCAAAAATGCATTCTCGCGATACCTATACCTACGAAGGGCCGCTTCTCGCTGCAATTCGGCGATCCGCGCGCAGTCCCGCGCGAGAGATTTGCATTTGTCGAAAGGTAGTATTTAGTTGCGACGGAATGATGCAATTATCAAATTAACTCCCACACATTCGCCGCGTAATCGTTCACGACTCTCGTTGTAAGTGGATAATTATTAGGAGCAGTGCGGGGTCAAGCGGTCACAGAATTCGGCAACGTCAGAATGTGGGGCGCCGTTTTGGCGGTACCGTGTAATTTATATATTCGCGCGCACGCACCTCGCGCGCGCGCAGCCCTAATTTTAATAGACGTCGAAGCCGAAGTGCTCGACCGATAGCGCGCGCGCGGATCCGCGTGCATCGTACGCGCGCCTCGCGTAATTAGATGCATCCGTCTGCGTTGGAAATTTATTAGAGTGACAAGCGCGGTGAGTCGTCACAATCCTACACAAACACGGTTCCGGGATACACATATGAAGATGCGGCTGGAAGGTAGAACGCCCCGAGTCCTGCGCAGCTGGGAGCGATTCGGTCGCTCGTGCCTACGGCTCTTCCGTCGTCCGTCCGTAAACTCATTGTGCGGTTTACGATCTGTTCGAGGTGCGAAGATCTCAAAGAATGCCGCTTCCCGGACGGCAGACTTCTCTCGCTATGGATACGATCATTAGCGAAGGATGCGGTTGATGTTTCGGTCCCTATTGGATGTAACTAGACAGCGCTAATTATTTAAGAGCACTGCGCTCTCGTCGTGGAACCCGGTTTCCACGAAGATACGATTTTGAAGAGGTATAGTCACCCCTATGATCGTTAATCGGTAAACCTTTTTTTTAAATAATATTCGATCATACGAATATAAGTATTGTATGAGATGCCGTAAGCTGAAGTTACTTCGACGTTCGATCAAACACCAATGCCTACACTGAGAAAAATATGGTAAAATCAATTAACCATTTAGTTGAATAGTCAAAATTAAATATTGTATATTGGCTCAAATAATATTCATTTGCGCCATTAAAATATTTCTTCGGCTTAATGAAATATAATACATTTATTGTGAGAAAATATGTTACTTAAGGATGAACCTGCATGATTACATGTAATAGTAAATGAGCTTTCTTAATTTGTTTTCATATTATTTGAGTTATATGTAAAGTGCATGTCAAATATCAAATCGATTCACTGCATATGAACAAAGTTATAATGATTTTAAAAGTTGAAGTGTTTAACACGGGCTCTTATGGCGTAATGCCGAAAAGGTCGAATCAAACGAACTTAATGATAAAAAAAGCACAAAACAGAATAGTAAGTTTCTTATAATTTTGTATAGTTTGAAAGATAAATATTTACGGAATATTTTCAATGCTTTTTTTTCAAGACTTACTACTTCGTTAAAAAGATATGTGTAATTTTTATTCATGAAATGTATCCAGTTTCGCCAAGAGGTCTGTAAATCCGGCAACGTCGCGTCCAATTATGTCACGACTGTCGATAATTTATCGACAGTGTGTTCGCATCACGCATTTGAAACGTAAACAAAATTTAAGACATTTAGGCAACATTTCTAAAAATGAATGCATAAAATAAATTACAGAATAATGCATATCAAGATATTTTTCACAAGTTTTCCCTTCCATCTGTATCTTTGTGAAATTTTAAATGAAAAACTTCACACGCGAATTGTAAAAGTGAGGTTATCCTGCTGAACTGTCAACACGTTATGACCGATTGTCGTGTATAGGTACTCCCAGTCTTACCAACGTGACTGCCAAAAAAAATGTTACGTTACGTTGCCACGATTTCCTCCTTCAGATGATTTATTTTGTTTGAGACTTTAAAAAGTTTTAAAAGAATAAATAATTAATTATAGCTTCGATAATCAGTTAATAATACTATGCTAACAAATCACAGTTATTTTTTATTGCAAAAATGTAAAATTTTGTTACTCAACATTTTTCAGCGGACAGTTGGCGGATGGTACAGTCCGAGCATTTTGTAAAATTCATTTTTTGTTGAAAATTTCTATTTAAGACATGTTTACAGTGGAAAAATTATTTCATTTGTAACTTACGATACATATTCATTGTTTGACTCATATTAAACCATTTTTTAGTATGTAAAAATACTGAAAAAAAAAACAATTTCCAAAAACTCTATTTTGGACTAACTTTTGTTCAAACAGTACCTCCGGTTCATCCTTAAGCCAAGAAAGTATTTTGTCGGAACAAATGAATATTATTTTAGCTAATGAAAATATTTAGTTGCGACTATTCAGTCAATTTTTTATTAAATATTTAGTCAATTTTACTCAGTCTTTTTTTCAGTGGATACACTGAAAAATAAAGTCTAATGTGTACACAAAAGAAAATAGTAGATTTGACTAAATTAGCGATTACAAGTAGGAGAACGCCGATTTAGTTACTTGAAATAAATAACTCGTTTAGAATGATTTATAACTGTCTGACGGAAATAAGTTGTTGTCAATTATAGCAAATTATTAGTTGCAGTAACTAAATCTGCGTTCTTTCATCCGTGACTGCCAATTTAGTAAAATCTAGGAATGACATTTTTTTCTCAGTGCGTAATATTTAATCTTTATACTGTATATGGGGTATCCCATACCCAAAGCGTTTTTGAAATTGAAATTATCGGAATTTATCAAATGGCTTGAGGGCCAAAGGACGCACCCCTTTCCCCTTGAACAATACGCTAGGCCATTTAACATATCTACAGTCATCGTATAAAGTAAACGTGGGGTATAGACAACCCCAGTGTGCAGAGTGTAACAAGGAAGCCCCGCAAGGTCTTCACCTTTGATTTGAATGAAATTCGGCAGAATTGTTTATCGAAAAATAAGACCCTTTTTTTTTATAACTACTGAATTTTTTTAAGGAGGTCAAACAACCCGAGAAAGTTGAGTCCTCTTAGATCTCGGAAATGAAGAGAGATGCAGGAAAAGTTTTAATGTACGTGTTGTTTAGTTTCTTACGTACAGTAACATGGCAATATAGAAATTAAAGAAAAACATTTTGTTTTGAAAACAAATTTTTTTAAGTACTCACATCTGATTTTTTTAAATACCAATTTTGGTCTAAAAACAACGGAGGAAATTTAATTCTAAGTGTAGCCGTATTTTTGCGAAGGTTTTTAAAAATATAATGATTATGTTGTTTTTTCAATTTTCTTCCTTTGTATAGTTTTGATCTTTTTTATAATAAAAATGATAATTTACTATGTAAAACGATCATTTATTTGAGAAATTAACCATAGTTTATCCTTATTGTACCTACGCGTATGAACTGCTCACTTTCAGATGCCAGAATAAATATACTTTTTAGAATGTTCGCCAAATCCATTTATACCATATGAAAGTAATATAAGTACACACTCTCTCTCTCTCAAAATGAATATTTCATGTGAGCATCATTTTCTCATAATTAATAGTTGTCTACAGGTGCCTGTAGTTACTCGCCATATATCCCTATAGGGATCAGCCGATGAGGATTGTAAAGTGTTGCCATCAAGCATAATTTCGATAACGTTTAATGATTAAACAGTTTGCAACAAAAATGTCTAATTCGTGGAATCTTTATATATCATCGAATACGACGAGGGAAAAAAAATAAACAAGATAGCTAACCTCAAGTTTCAGGGCGTTTTGAAATGGCATACTTTGCTCCTTATACAGACATGATACCAAAAAAAAAAGCTACGGTTGGGATGGTACACAACTAGCGTATACTAAATAATAATATCCTTAGTATAACTATACCTACATACTGATATATCAGTTAAGTAACTGGGTAGAAAAGAAGATTAGAAAAAGAGACAAACCGCGGCAAAATGAAGTTTCGCTCGGTTTATGAAAAAGAGGTGTATAGATCTTCGATTTCTTTGTGGAAGATTTGAAAATACGCCGAACGGCTTTGCCGTTTATTCGAAGTCTAGTTGTTATCGCACCAGCAGGGTCAGCTATATATTGCTGAGATATTGGGTCTACGGCAGGTCTGAGTGGACCAGGGGGTTGCGTTGCATCGCATTTCATTGGGTATTGAGGGCTGTTTGGTCACACAGAGGGGTGCCGCTTTGTAAGTTGTAGCAACCTCTCATCCCACCAAATTTCTATTGTGCCATTGGATTTCAATACTCCGATTGTTTTCAAGAGAACGCGCGTTTGTTTCGCAATTGGCCCTGTGGTGTTTCGGAAATTAGCGGAAACTGCGTCAATCGTTCGATGCCTTCGTCATAAGGCGATTTCCACGAAAATCAAGAAGAGAATCTTTCGCTTCAAAAACTCCTATAATAGAATTGAAAAATGTGGCAGGACGAGAAATACCTACTCGCTACCCCTACTTTGTTTTTTTCCTTTTGGCTACTTTTATTTTTCTCTCTATTTCGGGGGATTTTTATTTGATTTTACTCGTACTTATCGCCGTTATTATATTATTTCTTGTAATAATTACAAATTATAATATATGGAATGAGAAATAATGCTGCATCGTATATTATACTTCATAATTATCACAAATAGAAAAATGGTTAATGTCAGCATTGAAAACTTTAATCAATACTTTCTAGATCTTGATTGTTGCAGAAAGAAACTTATCAGAAAGAAAATTGTACATTTTCTTATTACTTCTACTATAGAAAAATAGTTCGGCTCAATACTGATTCAAGGTACGAAGTTTATAGTTATCTGTTGATCCGCGCAAAATCTGGATTTTTTCTAGTCATTCTTCTTCAGAGTGTTGCTTTGCAAAGTTCGGGAGGAAAACTACGGTAAAAGTAGGTTAATCCGCCACCCACGAGGAAGCATTATCAATCAGTTTTCTATCTAGATAATGGGGGAAATAATTTGCGGAAGTCAGTTCGATGAGTTCGCGTTCATCGACGTATCAATACGCGTGTCAAATTTGTAAGTGGTTCCCCATAAACCGGTAGCATCGGACCACACAGCCACCGGCAGCTGAGAAGCTTTTCATTCGCACATGTCTCATCTGTGCCACGATAATACACTCTTTACTCTTGACTTAATTTAGTGTACTCAATATTTTTTAATCCTATCGTGATTTACAATATCTACTCCGATCTTTGTAACCGAGCGACTATACGTAAGTATATCCTATCTCTCTAATCGCACGAACGTTTTTCTCGGGACGAACGAAATTGATTGCCGCGTCTTGGGAATACACTACTTCCATGCCGCAAACAGCAACCGACTTCCTGTGGGCATCTGTAACTGTCACAGAATCGAAGGGAAGAATCCCACCTTCGAATTTCAGGCGCCACCCCCTCGTTCCGACATGCACTTTACCAACCCTAATCACTACCCTACCGTTCGTCTCAGCTATAAACGTTAATTTTTCAAAGGGCTATTCTTCTGGGAAAGTTCTTACTGCGTTTTCCGATTATACGTCGATTAGATGTTGATATTTTATTGATATAGTTAATTATTCTCAAAAAGATACTATAGATGTAGGTAAGTATATCTACAATTTACTAGACTTAAAACAATTTTAAATTCATGCGTGTTTAATAATATTTATTTGTGGAATATTTGTATGTATACTACACATATAGGTATATAAGAAATATAAGCCATATCTTTAAAATTTGTACAATGTACGTAATAACGTTTAATGCAATTGATTTATTAACTAGCCAATGTAGCTTGCTTTTATATTCTTAATTGTGACATAGAGTAATCGAGCCTAGGCACTATATTCCAAAAAAATCGCCATTTAATTTTTTACCAGCATCAAAGTACATAGGATATAAGATATTATACAATAGGTTCGTTTATATTATATTAATCCGAATGGTGCGCTTGCATCGTAACCCCTGTAGGCGATTTCATTGTTATCACTACGACGTCTGTTCGTACTAATAACAACGGTCGCTCGATGTTTGCGCTCATAATATTGGCTCGTCATGATACACAATTTTTTTCTACAATACCAACGAAGATAATACATCGGGGCCAAATTTTCCACACTCTGCAATATATGTACATATTATATTTTAAAGAGCATCATTTCGAACGGCTACATCACAAGTAAATGTTAAGTATAGGTATTTCTATGGTAAGACTGTTTAATTTTCTGTGGTAATTCCTTGCCTAAAATAAAAACTCATACTAGGATACAGGGAACGAGGAAAAAAGAATCGTAGAGAAGGAGAAAGATTGAGTAGTAGATAAAGAAGCTCGAGTTCCGCTAAACACCACAGTGCAAAGACATTCGTTTCGCGTAAGACATGATATAAGTCAGTTTCCATTCAAATTATTAAGCGGAAGTGTGTATAAGAAGTTAAGTACGATAATGAAATATTAAAAGTAGGTATTTGGATGTTAAAGTTCTTTATTTTTCCATTATTTTTTCACGATATTGCCAAGAGAAATGTCTTATCTAAAACCGAAGATCATGATACAATGTAGACTGTGATTTGTGGATAAAAATGATATAGAAAGTAAGAAAAAGGCTAGCAGATAAAAAGTACGCACTGACAAAACGAAATTATTAGAGGTAATACACACACCAATAATAGGAGACTATGATTAAGTCGGCAGTAACTACTATAAAAATAAGTGAAATACAATTAAAATTGTATTTTTCTTCGAGTTCAAATTGTGCGAACCACACCGCTAAGAAGATATTCATCTTTTACGAAACTGAATCTTATTGTTGGTCGAAATTCCTCATTATTCGTACGAGTAACCAGACCTGACGCCTCTCAGGTATTTAGATTTAGGTACATTAAACAATTCTCGCACAAGAGTATGAGAATTTTACGGTGATTTTAACAGTGGTTATTTCGGTTAAATAAAGCGACTTATACACCCTCTAACCCCCCCCCCCCCCCATCCCGAAGCTGGGATAACTCGTGTGCACGCGTTAGTGCACCGAGACGACGAACGTCGTCGTATCGGCGTTACCTTGCAAAGTAGACGCGGGTAAGTTACGTCGCCTGAACTTCGTCCAACATTTGATACTCTTCGTAAAATTTCTCACCCGTCTTCTCGAGGGATGCTTGAGATTCTGTGGGTCCAGCCACCGACTTTTTCCCACCGACCGAGCTACGTATACCTCATGACTGATGGTGATCGTATTGCAAGCGAATTATTTTCTTACTTGCCTGGCGAAAAACTACGAGAATTTCTGCTTACTTCAAAATGCTTAGCGATCGAAATTTAGCAAAACTTTGGTGCATTTCTTGTAGGATAATGGATATTAAAAGAAAATACATGGTATTAAATGTGTTAAATTATACAGCTACTAACAATGAAGTTGAATTGGAGAATTAAAATAATATTTTTCTATCTTTACGTTGCATCATAATGCTAATATGAATTAACATTTAAAATTTACAATCTTTTATGAACAAAACGTGTACGACTAATACAAATCGAGTTAGCTTTAAGGTTTGTATAGAAAAAAATTGCACAGAGATGTAACCTAGACCCAGGTAGAAATCGTACCCCGAATTAAGCTTGTTACAAGGTTGGCTGGTAAGGTAGAACCTTGCGGCAAGGTTGCAAAACAAGGCTGATGCAAGGCAAATCCGTTACGCGTTTCAATGTTGTGACAGTATGCTATGCAAGCTTGTTTCAAGGTAGACTATGGCGCTTGGGACAAGGTTGCGTTGTCGGTAATGAGTCGGTAATGAAGAACATTTGAGGTTAGAGAATTAAGTTTTTATATTTTATTGATAATTTTAAAATTGGGTTACAATATACAGGGTGGACCAGGTTAAACGTCATTTTTTTTGATATGTGATAGAACAATAAAGAAAAAGTAGACTTTCATAAG
Organism: Xiphydria camelus; assembly: GCA_963678675.1. Lineage (NCBI taxonomy): Eukaryota > Metazoa > Arthropoda > Insecta > Hymenoptera > Xiphydriidae > Xiphydria > Xiphydria camelus. The sequence continues at coordinate 22,225,566 of OY783195.1, read as the reverse complement.
AAAATTGTTTTCAAAAATGTTTCCTAACAAAGATACAGGGTGTCAAAGTTTCGAAAAAAAATGGTTTTCTCATCATAACTTCTAAACTACTTGATCGATTTCCATGAAGTTTCGCACACAGGCTGATGTAGAACAGCTCTAAGCAATAATTAAATAATTTTTAAAAATTCTCCAGTGGCGTAGATACTAGGGGCCGGTACCCCCCTTTCCCCCTCCCAATCTTCGGCGCCACTGGATATTTTGCAAAGAAAATTTAATTATTAGACTCCCCGTTTAATTTAGAGAAAAAAATCACCCTTGCAAATTTTTGATTTATGGCTTCGTTTTTGAGATATTTATTTTAATTTATAGGGTTGATATTTTCCAGCAATTAAGCCACCTGAATATGTTCGGGCGTCCTACCCTTTTTCTATCATAATTCTCCAAGATGTGGTCGAAACTTGTCTTCATGTCTAGTTTCTAAGTATTTAAAATCTACACTCCCCACCTACACATATTTACATGGCCCATGGATGATCACATATACCGAATGTCGCACGGGAAACCGATCAGGCGGGGGCCTTCTGAATTTTTCTGAATTTGGCTTCGGAGTGCAATTTATGAATCACTCGAGCACCGTCCAAGCACCGCCGAAGTCAAATTCAGAGATACTCAGAAGGCCCCCGCCTGATCGGTTTCCCGTGCGACATTCGGTATACATTATAAGTTCTTACTAAAAATACTATCAATACACATTAAACGTTAGAGATACGTCTGTAAAAACTTAATTCTCAGCTTTATAATAATTTATAACACAATTAAATATTACTCACGTTTTCGCTAGCAACAACTTTGTTATAAATTTTTTTACATTAAACTCGATATAAGGATTTCTCTGCAATGCGTACCATAAAGTTACAGTGGGGATAAAATAAGTAAATATAACAAAACATGATGTGGATAAAAATGGTATACCATATGTCCGCGATCAAACTTACCATAGCAAAATTGCGAGTTTTGCATGAGCACCCCCGTGGGTTTCCTCGTCCAATAGAATCACCGGAGAAGCGTGAATGCGCATGCGTAGTCATCCGCGAGTGTTGGCGTGTCAGCAAGTTCAGATCGGTTATCGAAATGCCCATGCCCATGCATGGGGTCGAGCATTGTCATGCTGCAAAATCACTTTATCGTGTCTTTCGTTGTATTGCGGCCGTTTGTCTTTCAGTGCTTGGCTCAAACACATTAATTGCGTTCGAAAACGACCGCCTGTGATTGTTTCAGTCGGTTTTAACAGCTCATAATACACTACGCCGAGCTGGTCCCATCAATTACAGAGCATGACCTTGGAGCCGTGAATATTCGCTTTGGCCGTCGACGTGGAAGCATGGCTGGGATATCCCCACGATTTTCTGCGCTTAGGATTATCGTAATGAATTAATTTTTCATCTCCAGTCAAAACGTGATGCAGAAATCCCTTCCGTCTTTACCTTTCAAACAACAGTTAACAAGCAAACAAACGCCGTTCAACATCTCTTGGTTTCAACTCGTATGGTACCCAATTTCCTTGCTTCTGAATCATTCCCATGTTTTTGAGGCATTTTGAAATTGCTTGTTGAGTCACTCCCAATGATCGTGCCAATTCTTCTTGACTTTAACACGAGTCTTCATCAAGTAATGCCTCCAATTCTTCATCTTTGAAAACCTTCTCTCTTCCACCGCTATGCCGGTCCTCGACGTGAAAATCACCATTCTTGAAGCGTTGAAACCACTCACGACACGTTCTTTCACTAATAGCAGCCTCACCATAAGTATTTGAGAGCATTCGATGAGCCTCAGTCGCAGATTTCTTCATATTGAAGCAAAAAATTAAAACCTCCCGCAAATGGCGAGAATTTGGCTCGTAAACTAACATTTTCAATCGAGAATAACTTTATGATGCAGACATAAATCGACTAATGTTTCTATGGGGTTATGTTGACAGGTGCCCAAGTTTATTGCACATGACGTCTATGATCTATTTATTTCGACCACTACTTACCGCTAAAGCCATTTATGTATAGGAAAACGGTGGAAGCAAAGTTGTACACCTAATACTATTACACAGTCCGGATACCTAATATTTGTTGAGCCAAAATTCCCAGAAACGATAAGGCGGTATTCTCTCGGAACACAACGGTTTGACGCTTTGCAAACGGTGGCGTACCTTCAAAATTGCGGCGTTATTTATCATACATTTCTTTCTTTTTTCTTTTAATAAAAAATTAAACTGAAAATTCATAGAACGATACACTCACAAAGAAACACGCTACGCATAAATCGACTGCAAAGCACGGTATGCAAATAATGCTAACTGCAATCTGCTACGGTAAACGTTGCGCTGCCAATGTCTCCAACTCGGGTGCTGAATGGGGATAATTCCAAACAAGTAATGCAGCAGTCTTCTAGGAATTCTGGCTCAACAAATATCGTACCGACTGTAGTTTAGCTTTATTATTATCGATTCTCATGAAATCGTAATATAACCATTATCGAACATTTTCTTGCCTTAATACTCACTTAATTATAAGAAATACACCGAAACTTTTTCTCCCTCTATTTAAAAAATGGTGCATTCATTTACCGAAACAATAAATACCGCAACGCGACGGGAAAAGGAAAACCAGATCACCCACGACGTGGAGGAGTAATGGAACATCGCGCGAGTGATTCGTAACGGCCCTCCTACTTTCTCCTCCTCTTTCATCCTTTTGTATACGCTGCTGCCGATATTTTTTCGCACGTTACTTTTATTTATCGTCCTTGGACACTCCCAGGGACTGTTCGATCGCCGCGTCGGGAATGATTTTTCTCTCCAGAGAGTGTCGACTCTTGAAATCTATGGTTCTACGACGCAACCGTGGATGATGCTCCTCGTCGTTTCTCTGAAATGAAAAAAAAAGGGAGAGACTACAGACGCGGATGCGAGAAATTGGAAGTGCTCTCCTTCTCTCTTTCTATACTGCTTCATTTCTCTTCCTTTCTCTCTTTCGCTTTCTGGTATTTGACTAATTGTACAAACGAGAAGACGTGGCAAATTGATTATTGCCTGCTACCTCTTCAAACGGTTTGGAGTTCGAGTTCGAGAGTCCGAGGCTCGACGTGATGCCAAACCAAAGGATCACTCGACTTAGCAGTAATCCCTTTGAGTGGATATGACCGAGCATATTTTCGTTGTTTCTCGTTGTATAACGATGAATGAACTGCAAAGAAATGAATGAAATCCCAAATTTCTCTTCTCTTCTCGGCAGATTTAATTCGTTCGTCTCTCCTCGAACGTAATGGGTGGTCACGGCAATTTTCAATTTTTCGTAGACGAACTCACAATCGGTTATGCCTCGAGAAGTGCTCTCTCGATCAATTAGGCATAATTGGATCGCATAGGGTAGGTGGCGTAGGCTTCGATCAATTAAGCTTAATAATTGGACGGCAGAGATGAGTTGCAAATGCAGACGTTTTCTATAGGGCGTCTCGTTATGACGTCGACGGATTTTATTTATTCGCATTTTACATGATCGCTTTATACTTGCTTCTGCAAGACTTTATGTTATTCGCCTAATCGGATTACCTGTTGTATCGCGTTGATCAGTGTCCAAGGAGCATGGTGCGAAAAAAGTTCTAGTTTATTTGCTCGATTCACCAGCTCGTCGAGGGAGAACAAAAAATATCTTCTTACATAAGTTCAACTCTGGACTGGCAACATCTTGATATAGGTTTAATTAATCTGCTGTCCCGGCCTTAGGGTAAAAGTGGGATAGATGCCCCTCCTAAGGAAAAAATATTAAGTATATAGAAATATTCGTTGTTGTTAGAATGTGAATACATGGACTATTTGTTAGAACATAACAGTTTCTATAGTAGAAAAATATAATTTGGATAAAACAAGCAAAGATATGTATACAAATAAGAAATACCATTTTCGGCATTTTAGAGGATAGATGCCCTCGGTTTCTGATAGGATGAAGAATTCATTTCGGGCGTAAAAATACAAATTTCGTAATGAATATAACTAATGGCTTACATGTCGCATGAACTTCAGCATACGTCTATGTATCAATGGTTGCATGATTGAAGGAACAAGTGAATAAGTAGGGGAGGTGATGGATGTACGAAAGACTGACGGATAGTTGCCCCGCCAATAATTATTCCGACATGCAAGATTAAAATCTGATTGCAGTTATCGTTTTTCATCGATTAACTCTAGTGAACCCACATAAATGACTTTCACGTCAAATTTTTCTTCGTGGAATAGCCTGCAGAGGTTTTTTTAATGCAGTCAGTTTCACCTGAAATTATCAACAAGTTGTGCTCTCCACTCGAAACTGTTATAAGTACTCAATTAAGATAGTTGATAGGTAAATTTGTTACATATACCAATATTCACGAATATGTAAACTGATGTAACAGAAATATCCCATTGCCTCAATCGCGCTAGTATATTCGAAATAAAAAAAAATGGGGGGTAGGCATCTATCCCACTTTTACCTTATATATTTTTAATCTATTATGCGTTCCTTGGTTTTCCCTAAATCATAAACCGGATTTTACTTTAACGATTGAAGTAACTCTGGCGATAATATTTCGGAATCATAAATAAGGAAAATAGAGCAAATCGGACACCCTTACAAAACATATTCGTACGTTTCTTATTTTGTCAACGATTTTATAGGTATGCATTCGGCTTACTTCGTACAAGTGGATATGCTTGTATGGCAAATGTTCAGTTTATTTGTTCCATGGAGTAAATTCGTTGCAAAAGCACAAGAGTACACGTACATACATACATATATACACACACGGAGCTTAAGATTGGAACGTCGAGTTAGAATAACGAGTTACGAGCGCTTTGACAATCCTAAGCTTCTGAAATATATACACGAATAATGAAGATGGCCGAGAATTATGGATGCGTCGGATTATATGCCATTATACGAAATCGTACGTCGCTAATGCCTGGTAAAAGATGTTAATAGTAATCCTCCACCTGTTGGATACTAATATAAAATGGGTCAGAGCACCTTTTTCAAGGGATTAACAATTTGATAAATCGAGTTTATCTCGCTTCCTCTCTAAACTGATGTCCAATGGAAAGAATCGTCTCTATATCCAATTCTCACGCTCGACGAATCGTAGTAGATTTGGTACTTTTAAACGATATTGTACCTACGTTGAAACCTAAAATTCGACAATTTCTTCTATATCGCATTTCTTCAAGCTCGTGTTACATATATGAGCGTGAGATTTCTTCATCTCGTCATTCCGGTCTCTCGTGTCTGCGCGGAGTCTCGTGTTCTTTTATCGGATCGAAGACCCCACTTGGACGCCGCGGTAGGGAGCGTTTTTAGACGTGTACCTCCGTCCTAGTTATTAATCATGCACCGGCTACCGCGGCCCTTTAGACATTAAATAAGACATCTCTTGGCGACATAAGTCACCACCTCACACTGCGAGATTAATTTCAGAAACCCCCCATCGCAGCGGGTGTTTGTCGATGCTACGATAGAGAGGACAGCAGGCTCTTAATAGCGTCCTGCTCGAATCGCGACCGTTTCCGAGTAGCGACGAAACTACAATTTCGGTTTCAGACGTCTCAAATATTTCTAATACCGAACAATCTCACCGGCATTTTTATTCCACTCTAGTTCATTTCATTATAATTACATACCTACATTAATTAACGTAGCATAAAAAAATGTGTTTAATCTCCGAAAGGGAAAAGAATTTATTTGCAGGATAGACGCTTCTCTTTCTCGAGATTTGGTGCATCCTTCACCCTGTGTTAGGAAACTATACATATACGAATTCCTGTCTCCAACTGTAGGAATTCTTCGAGAATATCAGAAATTCTTCGGTGTTATAATTACTACGAGTCGGCGGCTAATTTTATCCTTTAGGAAGCCTTTTATTAATAAATCGCGTCCATTATTTGATGAAGTGCGGTGGGTCCTATGTATATGAAAGGTCGCTTGCCGCTGACTTATGTGGGCATCCAACGAGCAGCGCATGATGAATGGCTACCTAATGCCCACTGGCCCTCTCGCGATGCCCACTCCTACCGAACAGATATATCGCCACTGGCAAACCCTTATTTATAACTTATTCTGCCCCTCGTCCCGATGCGGTTATCCTCGGAAAAGGATTCAATTTCAAACTTTTTCATCTAGAGCGCGAATCGCCGCTTATTTTGAAAGTGCTTCGGTATCTTTCGATTTTAGATGTTTCTGTATAGGTAGGTATATACGAACCTGATGTTGGCAATGAGATTATATAATTCGTGACCGATCATTTTTAATATCGTTAATTCTGTAACACATATTTTTGTATACCTCGGGGAAATATTAATGACCAACTACGGATATACGTGAAAGTATTCTGTTACATCGGGACGTCTACCACGAAAGAACGTGAAATGACGGCCCGCGTTGCATCTTAAATGTTGACGCGATCCTTGTCGGCCGACTATTTTTTTCGTTTCATTTGAGATTTATCCGAAATCTAACAAGGCCAGGATCACGGAATAATAATCTTCCGCCGGGTCAAATTCACACCTCCCCCGACCTGTCGGCCGCTCTTTAGCCCCGTGATTATCATATGCTAAGCGGGTCGAGTGTGAATATAAATCATGCGTTAGCTACACCGTTTACGTTCGAGAGACCATGCCTGTGCTCGAGAAAACTACTCCCGTATATTTGAAGGAAACTATCATACGTATAGTTAAACCTTGCGTATTCTTAATATTTAGTTCTTCAAATGTTCCATTCGGTCAAATTATTAAGCGATTATCCATTAAGTTAGCAATATCTATTGAAATTAGATAAACTATTAAAATGCGCTAGCCAAATGTATGTTTATTTGAAGAAGGGTATTTTTTTCAGTGTATTTTCGATTTACAAAATCGAGCCGCGCAATTGTGTCTAAGAATGTATTAACTTCCCAGAAAGGCAAGTATCTATAGGTACATAAATACAACAACTTTGTGTACTATTGACTCATCAAATCTATCAAGGTTGTGCGCTTTATGAGTCATCATTAAGCAAGCGTATTTTATTTAATATATGCAGAATTTTTTGTAAATATGTTGTTCCAATAAATACAGCGATTAATTTGAATCACGTTATAATGTAAACTTAACAATTTGTTAAAGAACAATTATCTTTCTAAACTCATGCAGCAAAATAAACGTAAACTTTAGAACGGTCACTTATTGCAGATTGTATGAACGTCATGATGATCATACAAGTCTATCTAGGTTTCCATGGATTATATTTATCCATAAAACAAGATTTTAAATGATCAAATTGCTGAAATCAATTATAGCCGGAAAGGGAACTGATTGCACGATCTCACGAATCTGAAGAGTTTATAAGGACATGCCACAGTGTCCCCTTCTCGCTGCATATATTAATGTCCTTCCGTTCGAACTCGTAAATTTGTCCCGACATTCCTCGAATTTGGAGATGCCGACGTTCATACCGTCGGACCCACACATCTTGCCAGATTTTCTCACGATCTCCCTCCGAGACAGAAGCGAGACGGAGAGAAGAAAGGCATGAAAATGGACCCCGAATTTCGGTGTCCCCAGATACCTTCTGACCATGACAGAGCTCCGACCGAAACAGGACAAATTTTATACGAACATCCATGTAAAGTAAAGCTACTGAAATCTAATCTTAAGCTACCCAAATCATAACGCCATTAATACTAGGAGAATTGTATATGCACGCATTTATCTCTATATTGAACATACACTAGATGTGTAACTATACTTATCTATTATCATTAGAATTCTTAGTTATCAATTATTATAATAAGTACATTTTAAAGCACCACATTCTGTTGTAAATTCTGATAAGCATCTATTAATCATATTAAATTCCAACAAATCTATCAATCGGGCTATATCTTACGATGTTTAAAAAAATGTGAGAATTTAATTGTCTTTTGATTAATGAAATAGTTTTAGTCGTTTGTCATCGAATTGGTTTAATCATACTTAGGAGTAATATCTTAAGTCGAATCGATGCCTTGCGATTTCTTGTGATATATTATATTTTTATTAGGTGTACAGCTTTGCTTCCGCCGTTTTTCTCGTAAGCCATCTATAGGAAAACGGCGGAAGCAAAGTTATGCACTTAATATTATAGTAATAAAGGGTATGAATATAAATTACAAAATAAAAAACATTTCTATTGCTCTTTTCTTCAATACACATTAAAAAAGTGCAGTTAATTTTTAACAGGTTTATACCGATTTAAACCCACATATACCACATCTCGTGTCTTATGCCATTGTTATCTTATACCAAAAGTGGTCTATATGTATAGGTAAGCAGATTTTTTAATTTTATAACGTATTAAATAAACATTGATATGCCATTATACATGCACTAATTTACGTCGTTTTAAAGCGTGAAAAATAGAAAATTAAAAGTTATCCGATATATACCTACGCATAACATAATTCTACTGTATATTTCATTTTCTATACGGTTCTCAATAACACGTTCTTCGTCGGTTGGTGTGAGCGTTTCACTCAATGCCGCCGTCGCCTTATCACGGAATTCTCGACAGTAGGTAAAGGGAAAGGAGTCAGTAATTCGGGACTCGTGCGGCTTCACTGGGATAATTACGAATATTAGAGCAAGCGTGTGTTGGTAGTTTAGAGCTCCAGGGAATCATGGGAACCGGGGAGAAGCTCTTTGGTCCTGGCCCCGACCGACACGAGTGCCAAAGACTCGAGAGGGATAACCGCTCTCGTACCCGCAGCCCCCTGAATGCGTCTACGGTGTGGATAGTGCTTCAGATACGTTCGAGTGTAAATACCTTTGTTCCACGCAACTTTAATGAGTTCGTACGGGTTTCGTGAGAGATCAATAAAAAAATGAGGGTTTACTGTGGAGCGATAGCGCGTTTCAGGATCCCCGTACTCGTTGTGAATATTACATTAAACGATTACTTAGCAACGTTCTCTCTCTCTCTCTCTCTCTCTCTCTCTCTCTCTCTCTCTCTCTCTCTCTCTCTCTGCGCGCGCGTGCGTATGTGTGTGCGTGCGCGATATATGCTGTTTGTCAAATTGGTAGTCTCTCTGGAGGGACCTTTAAAAATGTACGTGGTATTAATTAAACGGTCAGAGCTGTGGCATATGATTTTGCGAGACGGTGGTGTTTAAAATGTTTTATGTTTGCACTGAGAAATGTTTCTAGGCGCTTGTAGCAATAATATTCCTGGCTACAGTAGCCATAATATATTGCTGGCTAGGGGGGGGGGGGGGACAGTTACTTCGTACGAATACACTAGCTATACAATTATGACTACAGATGTATACCTACATAGTACAAACAGTAATATTGTTTCGCATTTATTTCGTTACATAGCTAATACCTCTTAAAAGAATCTACACTGTAACAAATTCTGCTATGTGGATCTATATAGAACACTTTTGGTGTTAGATAACAATGGCATAAGACTGAATGACATCAGATGCGGTACATATTATAGGTCCACACCAGTGAAATGGTGTTAAAAATTAACACCACTTTTTTACCGTGTATCTATGTCTAGGTAGGTAGCTCATGTTCCCATTTATTTACTATAGTATTCATATTTGTTGATTTAACGTCCAAATTGATTATATAGACTGAAACTATTCGCATTATCGAAAGGATAAGTATTTTTTCAGCGAATGGAGCAATTATCAGGCAGCCTTGCAACTGTTCCTCCATGAGCCCTAACACATTGCTCTCAATGTAACGTCGCCAAGTCCCATTGCCATCGCACGCGACACGTACCTACACCCACATATCGTTTGCTTTGGATTTAATTGAAGCCTTGAAAGCCTCTCTTCTCTAAACGATCGTCAGCTCGTCATTGTAATTCAGCAGGTAGCCTACGAAGGGGTTTCCCTCCTCGCCATCTCGTGCATTCTTCGCGCGTATTTAAAAGCGTTTAAGGGAGCCCTTGAGGCTCGAGTGCTCTCCGGCCGGATCCACAATGGTCCTTGCGTATTATTTGTTGGTAAAATAACACGCTGTCAGTCGAGGGGAATATGCTAAATATACGCTAGTCCGGGTGGAATCGATCGAACTCATCGTGGATTGTTGTTTCGAGCCTGGGCGCGCGACGTTAGAAAAGGGGGCTTCTTTTCACGACAAATCCTAGCGTCGAGAACCCCATTCCATCTTAATCCTTTCAATCTGGATCTGAATTTGAATCGGAGTCGGTGGATCCTTTATTTTTATTGCGCATCTTTATTATTGCAAGACTTCATTCGAAGGCTGCCGTCTGCGCTTTACACTCTGGATATATTTCAAGATATACGATCCGCCTATATTTCTGTGTATAGATATATTAAGAAGTTGTATTTATACAGGGAAGTAGCGAGCATGGATCACGTATAAGTGATATACCGTACTACAGGTACTTTAGGCTGCAACTCTTGTGGCAATGCATTCGGAATTTTATTTAAGCATAATTCTGTGTAGCGCAGAAAATCATTACAAGCATTATCTAACGTTAACTAACTCCAGCATTTGTGATCTAGTTTTAAAGTAGGTACTGGATCTGATTAGACAGTCCCTATATGATACTACTATAACGTATGAATTTTAAACAAATATGATTCATTACTCTCCTCCCTTTCCGTCTCTATTCTTTTCCCTTCGATGGCCTCTCGAATATTAGCGAGTGTCTGGCGTGTTGAACGAGGGCGCTATTTTCACTTTATAAAGCACGCTCAAACGCATTATTCGTAAGCAGCGATGTTAAATCTCGAGTTCATTGTTTTTGATCTAGAAAAAGGGGGTCTAAATATCTAATGATCGATCGCCAAAGGCGACGAATAAGATCGTTCTTTTTAGAATAATTTGTAAACTCTTGCTTCGATATTACGCAGAATTTTACGTTAGTTTGTATTTTCATATATCTGTAAGCGAGTACCAAAGAGAAATATAGTTGATTCCATATTTAAAAACTGATTCGATCTGAATAAATTAAAAAAAAAATGTAAATTAGGTATATTATACAGGGTGTCCCTAAATATAATGTACAAACCGAAGGAGGTAATTCTTTGGCTTATTTCATGACTAAGAGCCAACTCACACGGTGCAATTTCACTGCGACAAAACTGTCGCACTCGGTCGCACTCGGTCGAGAGTACGTCGCACGCGGCAAATCAGCATGGAGACGCAGCGAAGCACTCACACGGTGCGACTTCCCTGCGACAGCAGTACGACACGCACCTCGCGCTTGTCTGTATGACATCTATAGTGACGGTGTCGTTTGTCGCAGGAAAGTCGTCGATTGTTGCGACAGCGTGCGACAGTTTTGTCGCAGTGAAGTCGCACCGTGTGAGTTGGCTCTAAAAGTTCATATAAACATAGGCCCGTAAAAGCTTCGTTACTGATCTACAGGTTGTTGAAATTTCAAATTTTTTTTAGATAACGCGGTTTTTGTAGAAATTATTTATTAAAATAAGAAAACCCTAAATAATAAACATAACAAAACAACGTTACAAAAACTGCTGAAAGTGACCTCCTCCAACTCTTACACATGCCTCCGCTCTTCATCTCATTGATTCCCGTACTCTTTGGAACATTTGCGGAGTATTTCTTAGGGAGAGCGCCCACCAAAGTGGCGTGGCATAAGACGTGGCAGCGACGTGGCAAAAACCATTGTTTCGACATGCATCTAGCATGCCACTACGAGTTCAAACAATGACTTTTGCCACGTCGCTGCCACGTCTTATGCCACGCCACTTTGGTGGGCGCTCTCCCTTACGGTTTTTTCTCGATAACGGTGGCAGATTCGAAAAAACTACAAGAGATCAAAAAGATTGTAAACAGAACAGGACATTTATTTTGTGTTTTAGAATCTACCAGAGGTGCACCACAAAAAAGTTCAGGGGAAGAAAAGGGATCACGACCCCTAAAAAAATAACCCTCTGTAGATTCTCACAACCATTTGACATGCCCAATGATATAAGCCCTATAGCATAACCTACATCCCAAATTTGAGCTAAATATCTTTAAAACTGCATGAGCTATAAAAAAAAAATTAAAAAATTTTGAAACTTCAACACCCTGTAGATCAGTAACGAAGCTTTTACGGACCTATGTTTATATGAACTTTTAGTCATGAAATAAGCCAAAGAATTACCTCCTTCCGTTTGTACATGATATTTAGGGACACCCTGTATATTCTATACAGACTGTCCCCCGCTGTACACGCCAGCGTGGCGGGTTGCATATCGGTTGACGCCTCCGATCCGCTGCAGGGGCCATGCGCCTGTGGCGCCTGTGTCTGGCGCAAGGCGGATAACCGATATGCAACTCGCCACGCTGGCGTATATTGAAAGGGACAGTTTGTATATAATTTCTTGTAGAATATTATTCATTTGTATTCAAATTTTGAATTACGCTTATTGATGCCACGATAATATTATTTAAAAAGGCTATAAACTGACTCATAATTTTTTTATAAGACAAATAGGTACGCTTCTTCGTCTCAACTTATAAGAATTTTACATATAATTTGAAAACATCATTTTTCTAATTGACGTATTTTATGCGATAAACTGTCTATTTGCATATCGTTAAATGTATAAATGTTTTGTTGTTGAACAATAAATTTTGTCTAATTATTTCTCTTTCGCAATTAAATATGCATATATTTATATTTTGATTTATAGAATTCAAAGCTATTACACACGAATTATATTCATAAAGTGTGGAAATAACTACATTTCTCTAATACGGTAAAGTAGATCCTTTAGAATCCCCTCTTTTCAAATGGATGATCTGTAGTAGCAGTTATAAGATCGCAGTGGGTTCATTAAATCAAAACGATCCGATGTATTATTCGGGCTTCGAGATATTAGCCTTTAAACCGACCGAAAACTATCTTTTTCGTTCGTATACATATACATATATACATATTCAGACGAGTTTGTAGTTGCGTCAGTATCTGCAACCGAGTCGCTGCCCTATCAAAGACGTGCGCCGACGAGGGGCGACCCTGTTGAGCCATGGACTGTGATTTAGATCCAGCTAATAATCCGTTCACACTGCACTACTGTCGCGGCTAAATCCATTGACCATCGGACAAAGCTCTTACGCTACAGTTGCCACGACGAGTTATGGCTTTGTAATAGTCACCGAGATAAAAAGGACTCAGCATAAATATAGCGCCGTCTTTTTGGGGTTTCGTCTGGATATCTGTACCGGTGTAATCCCTTCCAGTTCGGATATATTCATACTTATGCGAGAGATTTATGTCGATCGCATGTGTATTAAGTACATTTGTTAAAATTAGGGTTACGCATGCGGATATATTGTGTGTAATCAAGTAATATCTACATAAATGTCTAAGCAAGATTTTTAATATGATATGTAGATTCGATAGGCTGCAGTTAGTATTACGCGATAGCGGTTAATTTAATGAGAAACTCTTAAAGTCCAAAGTAGTCTAGAGAGTTTTGTAGAAAAAGGAAAATCAGAAATCTTGAATATTTGAAAATTTAAAAATATTCCTTTTCCTTATTCCGTCTTAGTTTTACGTGATTGAAACAAAATTGACGAATTGAAATGCATAGTTATATTTATTAAGAAGTAAATACAGTTTAAGACGAAACCGATCGATAAGACTTTATAGTGTGGTTGTACTATAATACGATACTTTAGTGTAGTTTTATGCTAGCGATATACCGGGTGATTCTTTAATATTGCGACAAACTTCAAGGATGAGTTCTTTGGATGAAAATAAGAAAAAAAAAGTTCCTATGAACATGGGTCCGGAAACGCTGAGTTTCGGAATTGCATTTTTAAATGCCTTATCAAAAAAAATATATTTAAAACGTGATGACGCATCCTTTCTTCTGAAATGATATTTAATACTCTTAAGAAGGCCCTATTACAAAAAATAAATAAAATGGAAGCTCTCTGCAAAAATATACTTCCTATTATTAGTATCTATAGAAAATTTGTATAAAAATTAACACCCTATTTCTCCAAAACTCAGCGTTTCCGGACTCATGTTCATAGGAACTTTTTTCTTATTTTCATCCAAGGAACCCGACCTTGAAGTTTGTCGCAATATTAAAGAATTACCAAGTATATGTAGAATGTACGCAGTAATATAAAAATAAATTGCATGGGTATAAATATAAGTACCTATACGTATGAATGCAGAGGTAAGTACACACTGTAAAAAACTCTGCAGTGTGGATCTATGTAGACTACCTACTTTTAGTGTTAAATAACAATGGCATAAGACAGAATGACATCAGATGTGGTATATATAGATTTGCACCGGTTACACGGCGTTACAAATTGACAATACTTTTTTACAGTTTATTTTCAGATGTGAATTAATCCTAATTACTTAATTCCTCACATATGGGAAAAACGTTTTTTGTATTCATAGCTATGTCGAAATGCCAGTATATTTATATTGCATAAATATGTCAGATAAAGATACCGGCAGACCTGGTGTGAGAACCATTTGTTCGTTACAGGTCGATCTATTGCCATTTGGCATCTCTTCTCATGTGGCATCTCTCCTCGGTTTACCCTATATATCAGAGAATTTGGCAATATAGACGTGCGCATGCAGAGATGAAACAGAGGACAGGTGTGCACTCGTTGCATCGTAACGCATTAGGCCCTGTCGTATTACGCTAAGTTATGCGCAATCTTTCATTCATTTGTCTCCGGTCGCAGGTGAATTTTTTTTCAACTGTAGTTTCAATTCAATTCTTACTCCAAAACACATGCACCCTTATAATGTAAACCACTCCGCACCGTCGTGACGGAGTGGTGGGAGTCGCGGCAATACATCCGACGTAAAGAAAAATAAGAAGACTCTCTCTCGAGAGACTGCGGCTACATCCTGGAATTTATTGCTCATAATGTACAGGTTTCTGCCCAAAATTTCGGACCTAAACGCCGATAATGTCTTAATCGTCTGTGACCGCTCAACACTTCCAATTTCCGCACCGCCTACATCCGCTTGCGGCGGGCGACCAATATCCATAAGCGTTTATTGGTTTCTCGGATGTACAATATGCTTTGAAGTCTCTGAGAAATCCGGGAGCTTCAACGCAGCTATATATGACATAATCAAGTATCTGGTGTTAGGTACATTGAAGAAACCCGTTTTGTCGCCTCACGTGTTCTATATTGCCGACGAGTGCGACCGACAGAAAGACCCAGTGAGGGTCTGCGCCTCCAATTTTGATGAATCTCAACATATGTAAAGCTTTTTCAATAATAGATAACACTAATCTTTCTACGGCTAAATTTTTAACTTCACTTTGTTTCGCTTCCAGTTTTTCTGTGCACTAATTAAGCTATACATAAAATATGAGACTTATGTTTCATTATATTTCAAATTCACTTGGTAGCTATCAAAATTAAGTTATAAATAAAATATAAGATTCATATTCTCCAATAATGGGGTGCACATATCTTACACGGTTTCCTTAAGAGTACAGTCCTTACGTATACTGAAGATGGCTCATCGAATTTTACTCCTCTATTATTTTTACAAAACTATACAAATGATATTAATTGTTACGAGATAGTGCCGCAATCAACTGAATTTGACTAAATATTATTTTACAGAAGAATTTCGGACCCATGCATTCACAATAGCTGTTGCAAAATACCGTTTCTAATGTTCTCAAAATTTGATAGTATTTAACAAATGAATGAAATTGAATTAATTTTAATTCTGACATTTTTAAACATTAATATTCTTCTAGGTGGGAATCCTTTACTCCGCGTTTCCTCTCGAAAAGTGCATCCGTCTCCAAGAAGAAAAAAATCAAAGTTCGTTACACGTAACCCCAATTTCGGGTCACTTAATCTAATAAAGCAATTAAGTTAATACTGTCGGCAGAAGGCGGTTATTATCTACCTCCCCTCCCCTCTAATTATACGGAGCTACGCGGTCGGAAACGGTGTTTGCGTTATTCGATTATCGAATCAAGCGCTTGTAAAACTAACAAAGAGGAGGAGCGCCGTTCATTTTTTCGACATCACGTCGGACCTTGGCGAGATCCGCGAACTGCAAATTTATACCGTCATCCGACAACGTCATTCGCCGCCGAGAAGCGATTCCCGAGCGAGAAAATCGGAGCGTCCTGGATTATAGCAGCGCGTCGCCTCCCTCTCGATCTTTGCGTTAGCTTTGTCACGATAATCGAGTTGTACGCGAAAATAACGAGCCGCGCCTCATCGTTTCCCAGAATCAATAAATTGCTCGGACGATCCGTATATTACCATGAATAATTGAATAAAAATTTCAATAGCTCCCCTTTAACTGCCGCCATTAAACACTGCAGGTCCGCTCGGCCATTGGCTCGGTAAATTGGGGTGGCGCGTTTGCATTAGACTTACAGATTTCTCGCTGCAGTCCCCGCGGTTATTTGATTCTAACCGGTTGTCGTGGATTAAGCGAGCATGCGGCAGGTATTTGCGTCCCTGCAGCGCGATACCTCTCGGGATCTGAGAGGCTAGTAGGAGAGCTGACTTATGTATAATAATTCGAAACAGTCCAACTACTACCCTCGATCGTATGGATAAACGTAGTTCTGCGACATCTCTAAGCAGAGAAGTCGAATATAGAATATAATAATAATACTTTTATCAGCTTTCGATTATCACGCCACTAAAAACGTTACAATTAAAATAAACACAGCATATCTAGAGTAGAAGTGTCGATTATGGTAAAAGTGGGTTAAACGCTTCAGTATACACTGAGAGAAAATAGGTTGCACAGCAATAAGTATAGGTATAGCTATGATAGCGATACTTTAAGGCTAATTGAGGATAACCAGACAGTATAAATAATATAGCAACACCAAATAGTAACAAGTGCAATACTTATTGCTGAAATAGCTATAGGGGAAAGTCGGGTAAAATGACGAGGCGGGTAAGACGACGAATTCGATATTTAACAGTATTGACGCTAGATTAAGGGCCGGTTCCTACACAAAATTCCCATCCTAGTGCACATGTCGTCCGCTGAAACGGAAAACGTGATTTCGTGCTGCGTTGTTATAAGTTTTTGAAGGTGTTCCGTAAGGAATTACACTTGCTGTGTAAATATTTTCAGTTTCTACTTGTGACATCCTTAAAGTACTGCTTAAAACACGTCTATTGATGTATAATTTCGATGTTTTCTGGTTAGTTGAAGTTCAGAAATATTTTATTGAACTCAAAATGGCGATGTCGGGTAAGATGATGAATTTGATCGTCAACTTACTTAGATAGATACCGGGTTCCTAAAAATGTAATTTAGCGTTCTTCACTTGAATCTTTTACTTAAGTACTTTGAAGTTGATGAGTTTCCAGCTATTTCTATATGGCTTTACGTTTTGTGCTGTTATTCTAAGTCATCTTATGTCAAAAGTTTTTTTGAGTTACCAAAACTTGGCGTAGCTGAGTTCTTTGGCAATGTAAATATACTCAAATATGATGATATGAGACTCTCTGTGTTATGATAGCGTTTTAATGAGAAAAATAAGTATACTTGTTGTTGAAATCATGTATTGTCTTAGTTCGTCATCTTACCCTACCCGGTTCGTCATCTTACCCGCACAAGGGGGTAAAAGATGACGAAGATTACTTTTATTTCTAAATTGCATTTTTTAAGTAGTACTAGGCTTGTGGAATTCAATTTTTCAAGCATCAAACTAGAGAGTTTGAAGAATATGATGGAGAAATTCTGGCATCGATTGAATAATTATTAAAGTCAGGAAAAATCATCAAAGCTTAACGCCATCTTACCCGACTTTCCCCTACGTATAGCTCAAATAATTATACATATAGCTAAAATAGAAATACGTATTGTTAAGGTAATTAGAACTTATTATTATATTAATAAACTACTAGTATTGCCGTGCAATCTATAAAATTTCTCTCAATGTAGAGTCGGTTATCTTAAGAACGATTAGAGATATCGAAAAGGAAAATAAGATAAAAAACATTCGTCTATATTTTACCTGTAAAAAGCTGCTTTCAATATCTCATGTGTCTCTACTGCGTTTCGAGATAATCACGTCCAAAATGAAACGGAAGCTGCGGGGCATTTATCTCACTTTTATATACTTTACACGATCAATAAGAACCAGTTATGGTCATTTTCTCTGACCATTATGCTCTTTTTGTATTTTCGTAATACATTAAGTAAATAACGATTGTCGTTTAAACTATGTATACCTACATATAATTGACGATTGAATTAGGTACTTAATTGATGTGTAATAAAGTGGATGAAGGGTTGACATGCACTGTAAATTTAATTGTGTAATTTTTAAACTCTTAAATATGTGTTATTTCGATGTACAGTTATTTTTATACAATTTTGTCTGTTTCATTTTATAACTTAATTTACGTACGTTCTTTTTAAACATTTATTTGTGTTAGCCCCACTTGTTCAATATAAGTTCAAGGCTGGTTCAGCTTGAACCGCCGTTCTTGGTATATTTCATGTCACACATAATATACCAAGAACGGCGGTTCAAGCTGAACCAGCCTTGAACTTACATTGAACAAGTGGACCTTAAAGTAACGCATGTACCTGATATGTATGTTGCAAAAAAGAACAGCCATAAGCTGCATAATAATAAATTTAACGGAAATGTATAAAAAGTGACATAATCGAAATTACACGCATAATAGTGTTTAAAAATTACACAGTTAAATTTGAATCGCGAGAACCAATTCTAACGCTCAAAATTAACTTTAAGACACGTTTACTCTATTTAAAATTAGCCTACAGATTTCTCTTTCCAAATTTTTTTTCCATACAAGGAAAACAATTCAATTTCATTCACCTATTGATTATTCTCGCGTTAACTCGACGCGATTGCCTTACAGCTGTGTTATCCCGGCACACGTGGCTCGGTCGACCGTGATACGCAGCGGCCATCCGCAAGCGGAATAAGGCCACGTGACCAGATTTAATTGAAACTCACGAAGCGAGAGAGA
>OY783195.1:22170428-22206363 GCA_963678675.1 Xiphydria camelus | reverse complement strand
GAGAGAGAGAGAGAGAGAGAGAGAGAGAGAGAGAGAGAGAGAGAGAGAGAGAGAGAGAGAGAGAGAGAGAGAGAGGATTCGAATTTTGGCATCTCCGCGAGGTACTGAGGGAGAGCCCCAGCATCCCTTTGAACGCTTCTTACGACCAATCCTCGCGCGGTGCGACTTTAATCCGCGTCTTGCACTCTCTAAATGCGACTCATCGCAGTCGCATTATTCATTCAGCAAATCCTACCTTAGACGTCGATTCAAAATAACGTCGTAGGTATGTATCTAATTCATTCCGAGTCCGTCGAACGAGTGCTTCCACTGAACACGTACCCATATAGGCGCGAAGCTCTCGGCGAGTTAACGCGTTATTAGTCAAACTGTCGGTTAAAAAGGATTCTCTCATAAACACCCATCTCTTAGCGCTCGCTTCGCACTCCCTTAAAGGCGTCCGAAAGAATGTAGTTTTATTAGGCTCCAGTCCAGTTAAGGTTATGACAACGTTTCGCCCGGTTAGCAATTACGGTATTACGATGTAACGCTAAAGGTGGTAAAATGCTGGCAGGGTCACTATAGTGTTCATCGCGCAGCGTTCTTTACCTGTAACGAGCTACATGCGTAGGCGGACGTTGGAGCGAGGCGTTTCAACTCCCTCTCACCCTCTGACGGGATAATATCCTTCCTCCCATTCGGTCCTGCGGTACGTCCCTACGTCGTGTGTATACATACACTCGCGGCAATGTGTGCGCCAGTGTGAGTGGTGGCGCGGTTTTCGTTTGCAGGATCTACAATCGCCGCCGGGCAAAGTAATTGCGCGTGCGACGACTACTCGTATTTTTATGCCGTGACATAATTCCGTGACTCTTTCAACGCAAGACTCTGGTGGTTTGACGGAGCGTCAAGTAAATCAGCTTCGAACGCTTCCGCCAAATGAAAGGTTCGGCCCGCGCGGAGATGTTATTTATGAGGCTGGACGGTATGGGCGTTAGCAAATAGAGACGTCGGAGTACGCTTATGAATTATTAAGTAGCGCGTGGGTGGTCGCCAAATTGTTGGAAAGCGAATGATCGATGATTGTTTCGCGTGGAAAATGCGGGATCGTCGGTCTACAAATTTTCGTTTTATTGGAATTTCGAGCACGTAGATACCTCTGCATTAGATTAAGTACCTATAAGTATAATATAATTAGTCGAATTCCTAAATCTACTTAGTTTCGGCGAGAAATATTATCTAGCGGAAACAAATTAATTTCTCAAGTCTCCAAAATTCCCGGTGAAACGAAATATACAACATAAAAAATTCTATCATGTGGACCTATACTCTTTTGGTGTTAGATGACAATGGCATAAGGCTGAATGACACCAGATGTGGTACACATAGCTTGACACCGGTGAAATGGTATCTATCTATTAAAAATTAACATTACTTTTTTACTATCTAGATACAATTTTAGCTATCCTAGATTATATTGATAAATTAAGAGCTATTATTCTCTTAAATTATTAAAAAACATTTGACCCAATTTTTGTATATTCACAATATTGTTAATCCATTTTTTAATATCTACGAGTCGGTGAGATAATTTACTGACTACACTTCCGTTGCTCGATGTTTTCTTCTGGTTCTGATGATCTCAAGGGATGACCTACCTACCTAGCCAATCCGAATCGACAGGGAGAAGGGAGGGTATCCCATCCATTCTCGAAACTCATAGGGATCCTGTAGGTATGCCGTCTGGCCGGAGGTTACAAACTCACGTGCGCGCCTCTCGTAGGCGCTACATTTGGGAGTAGTCGATGCCATTCCTCGTAAACCCGCTTATTAGATCATTAACAAATACGAGTAATTAAATCGCTTGATCAAACACCGTATATAGGCAATTTCAACGTCCGGTCTTCGCGCGCCATGGTTTCAAGCCGGCGAGGCGATCCGTTATAATAACACTTTCGGAGGATGCAACGAAAGGGTTAAACGCCGCGAATGGAGCACTGATATTATCTCGTCAATCTCTCTTTCCTCGAACTCGTTTTTTTTTGTCAATTATAATACTCTGGCAATACCCCGATTTTCCCATTCAGTTTTACATTATGAGAGAAATGCAAAATTGACGAGACCCATAAACTCGATTAAGCGATAAAATTGTATTTGTAGAGAATTATCTAAACTAGTGGGCCCGTGCAGAAATTCCGCAGACAACAGAAGATGGGGAACGTAAATTCAAAAGATATGGAATGATTGTGTAGATTATGCGTTATCTTTGCCAAAATTCAAATCTTACATTCGAGTTTTAAATAAATAATACCTACAATGTTCAATTGTAAATTAACAATTAAATTAAAAGCGGAGAACTTAATCTTTAAAATGGTACCTACCTCATTTATCGTTTTTGGTTTCGTAGGAAGGAAGCAAAAGTGTTTGTCACGAAAAATCACCTGCTAGAAATAATACATATCTATACATATAAGATTGAATGACATGCAGAACTTTGGCCAATATGTTAATTTGGTCAATTGGTATAATTTACTCCATTTTTAACCTCTTCACGCCCTTGGCCACATATGTGGACGTTTAGCTTTCCACAATTATAGCCACCATCAATAATAAATAGAACAAAAACCCGACAACAACTTACTCACTACAGAATTCCCCAATCAGAGAAGCAAAAATTCCCATTGATATAAAATGAATAAGTCGCAAAAGGAAAAAAACATTCACATCTTTTTCTCGCCACAAAAAAATCGTCCCTGAAGAGGTTAATTCTATTCTACTTTTAAAAGATCTCGTATGTCTCTCGTACAAATTAATCTTCGTTAAATTACACGAGATTTTCATACCAAATGTTATCACTTATCACTTTCGTTGTGCGATATCACATCTCTACTGCGCAAAATCGGACGGCGCGCGAGATTTCGTGGTGCCTGCAGCTGCCGAAGCGTAAGGGCGGCTCGCAAAGCCCATCGGCTGGAGTTATTGCGTGCGAAGTACTTATACTCGTTCGTCTGACGAGTCCTGACGGATACGCAGGACGCAGTGACGTAAAAACGTTCTTTGATTTGTAGCTGAGAAAGGGCGGTTGTCTGTAATAAGCGTACCGCCTCTTCCTCAATATCTGTCTAAGATCTTGACGCGCACCATGGCGTAACTCACGAGCGCGACTCGTGAAATGGATACGGCGCCCCGGGATCTTATAGCTCGCGGTTGTAAAAATTCAACGCGGCAACGCCCGTGCGAGGTGCGGATTGAGATTGTTTCTTGCGACTGCCTAAAGCCGGCCATACACGCAACGGTATGCGCATACTCGTACAGGCAAACTGGAGTGTGTATAATGTGACAAAACTTGAAGATATTCCTACCTGTGCAGACGACCTGAAAATAATAGAAAATTGATATTTTTTAACTGTGGTAGAATGCTACCTTAAGGTAAACCCGCGCGCGTGTGGCATTCGCTTTTACAGGTCTCAGTTTGGTCTCAGTGGGGTAGTTTACTCTCCATTGATAAAATAGTTTTAGATAAATTGTTTCATCCATTCTCTCTCTCTCTCTCTCTTTCGTAAATAATTACGGTAGTCTTGAGACTCCCCAGCGCTAACAAAGTAGTTCTATAAATTTAGAGTAATAGGAGTTTTATATTTTGTTCATGTTTTATAGTTGTAACTAGAACACTGAATTGTTGCATTAATGTGGCACACATGAGACTATTTTATCTTCAGAAACTGAATTACTTTTTAAATTTGTTGCAAGAACGTTCTTAGAGCATAATTTATAGAGCATTAATAAGATAACTGCTAATGTAGCCCTACAAGTGTTGTAAGAACGTTTTGAAAACGTTCTTAGAACAAACATGCTCTATAAACGTGCCTAAAATTTGCTCTGGAAACGTTCTTACGATTTTTATAGAACATGAAATTGTTAGCTGGGTCTACATTAATTTCTTTATCAACTTAACATGACTGTATTGGCTTCTTTTTAATAACTATTCTTTACACCACTTTTTTCGTAATTTTCTCTCTTTCTTTCGAAGAAGACCTGCTAGCGCCAATGCATCATTTTACTCGCGCTTAGCTGATGTCATAGCTAGCTTAGATATTGTCACAGGTTAAGATTCGAGTCGCTACGCCCTATAGCTTTCGGTATAGATACATAATAATAAAAGCAACAAGCGCAGTCATCAGTAAGGGATTTTACAACCTGTCGGAAATCTTATCGTTACTGCGCTTACCGAAAGCTATACGCGTGAAGACTGACATATATGCTTTACAGTTTCGGTAAAAAGATCCTCGATCCCATCCGTCGCGTATTTCTCGGGGGAAGTGTCGAGCTATCGATAAATTTAAAGCAACAGCGAACCTTACAGGATCGGAGGGATCCGGAGCACCACGCAACGAAGTGTGGGTGAACCCATCGAGAAGTCTTGTGTCGGCAGGCTTTTTGTTCGTGCGGTGATCCCAAGAAAAATCGGGACACCGCACGCTTTTTTTTCCACAAAAATAGACTTTGCCCATATTTCGGAGACTCTGGTCCAGATGGGACAGGAAGCCGTATAACACAGGACCGCGATAAAAGCCTTTAGGCACCTGCTGGATCGCACAGATGCTCACCGCTTGATTATACAAATGAGCTACTCACCGGAACCACCCGCCGCTCGAATATACGCACACTCTCTCACCCCCGAACGTTCACCGGATAGCATTCACTGTTTTGCAGCTTTCGGGCGCGCAGGTATCGTTTTACTAAAATGAAGCGACCTCTATGAGTCGATATCTATAAGAAGTTGGGATGAAATGGTGTAGAGTTGAAATCTTGTAGGAAAATATGGGGTATTGTTAATTATATCTTAGTTCATATTAATACTTATTTTTCCGTATTTAAAAATACATTTATTAACTGTTAATAAATTGTTCTCTCGGTGTGCATGTATGTATGTATTGCATTGAAGTAGAATCGGGTTCAAATGAAAAGAAACATGCGAATTTAAATACTCGTATAAGAGAAACTCGAGTTCAGGAAATAGATTAAAATAATATAAAATATTATTGTCGTAATTGTAAAGAACATAATATATATACAAACTCTATATTTATCGTTAATTTTAGCCTATTATTTTGAAATTGTGTCAAAGCTATTCATATACTCGTAGGTATTTGAAAATGGTCGAAAATGAGGTCACAGATGCAGTAGATATTGAATTCAATAATAATGAAGGCCATTGGTTAATTTTATTGTATTCAGAGTATGGAAAAGTAGAAATTCCAATTTTCCAATATAATTAATTAAGCTTTTAAGAAAGCGCTAATAAACATATTTACATAGTAGAAACTACAGTCTCGTACTCGTATATATATTTTCTTGCGGCTACTCCATCTTATCGTTAGTTTAAGAACGTCAACGAATTTTCAAAAACAATTTTAACAGAAACTACATCTACGTAAGTGTCAAAGTCATTAATATTTGTATTTAATCTCCGATTATAATATACATGCCTTATTTCCGAGATAGGTTTCGGTAAGTTCGTGTCTATTCACCATATTAAACTAAAATTAAAATTGCCGTAAAAGATAAAGATTCCGTGTTTTATTAAAAGCTTCAAAAATCTGCCGATCTTTTTTCTCAAGAAACAATAATCGCGTCAGATCAACTAAATACGAAGCTATTGGTTATGAAATATGTGTTTAATTATTCTAATAAATTATTTTTTATGTAGTCCTATACAAATCAAATTAGTGAATATGAATGAAAAAGTTCTTTGAAGGAATTAACATTTCTCATATGGCATAACTGATCAACTAAAATAAATTATCGAAACTACCGGTAACATATCCACTATTAAGAAGAAAAATTTAAATATCGACCCAAAGTCAGAGGTAAAATAATGGAAACGATAAAAATTAATTTACTCCAACAACGAAAATACCGTCTACCCCGGAAATTCCTCAGTCTTCGATCCACTGATAAACCCGCACGCGAAACCTTCGCCCGATCTCATCGAGCCGTGAAGACTATCTCGAAGAAATTCGGTGGAACCGACGAACCCGAGCGTATAGCGATCGCAGTGGCCAACAGCGCTGACCAACTGTCATTTTGAAGAAGCGTGGCAGGCGCGTGCGGATCTCCCTCCCTCGACGTCGTGGCCGACGTATTTCTTGAGGGGCTCGAACATTACGTTGCGCGCCGAAGAAGCAACCGTCAAAAAAAAGCCATTATTTATAGATTCGCGTTACTGAGAAATACAACCTGTTGCTACTATTTATAGAGCCACAGCCGTCTCTTTCCCTCACCGCAACGTTCTACGGGACGCATTATCGCTAGAACGAAATCACGATACAACCGTGTCATTGAGTCCGTCGCCTGGGGTTCCGCGAAAATTATTGTTTTCTAGATGGAAGAAATGTGATTTATTATCGAGCTCTTCAAAATACGTTTACCCCATAAAAGTCACCGCGTCGAGACTCTCGGGAAAGATCGAGACTCGAGACTAACGTGTAAAAAAGAAGAGCGTTTCCTCCCAAGGCAATCGATCCATCCAGTCGACCAATTTCTTGGGTTCTAAAGTCCAAAGAGTTGCTCCAATGCTGAGGAAGAGTCCGTTGTAAACTTTCGGCAGGCTTCCTCGAAAAAAAAAAATGTGTGAATTTTCCACGTTTAAAAGGTTCCGAAGTGTAGAAGAGAAGAGGGATTTTTCCCGAGGCGATTGGTCCGAGCAGTTGATCGACCTCGTCGGTCTTAATGGCTAAAGGGTTGTTCCAATATCGGGGAGGGGTCGATCGTGAATTTTTCCGCAGGCTTCGATCCTCGAAAATTCGTCGACGCATGATCGTTCACGACTCGTAACAGTCTTTCGGGATTTATGAGTTGTGTCAGCCGAAAGTAGCGACCCTTTGTCGGCGCTCGAACGGTCGACGCTGACCGTGACGTCCTGGGTCAGCGGGTTTGTCACATTTTTCCAATTCTCGTCATTTTTCATCTCGGCGCAAATTGGACTTTGTCTCTAATAGAGTGTGGCTAATGTTACGACCAAAAGGTTCGTTTCGAATTATGGGCAGAAGAAAGGAGTCGATATAGTATACACATAATATTTATATGTATGTACATATTATGTACTTTTTGCGTAGAAGCGTGCGGAATTATAGTTCCGATATGGACGTGTAGTCCAACAGATCTTTAATACGTGCACATATGTGTAAAAAGCTTAAATATAGGGAAAAAGGGGAAATAGAGCTGGGAAACGGGGTCAATTTAAATAAGGAATACCTAAACGACTTGCAAAGTTTCGAAGAACTGAATTTAGCTACTAAATTACCGAATAATAATGTATTAAGCAGTTTTGGTCGTGCAAGATTATATAAGTGGTCCGATCAAATCAGTTTCTTGAAGTAAAGAAAAAAACTGCTCCGGAAGCAAAACAATGTCCTCCGAAAACGTTTGACATTTCGTATAAATGAGATCGTTTCACCGTGCTGACCATTTCTCGCCGGTGGTCGTATTCCGCGGCGGTTCGCCCTAGTTAGTACCTGCGAAGCAGTCACCGATCGGTCCTTGTGGTCGGTCAACGAATCAGTTTTGGCAGTGGGGCACTTATTATCGCTTCTAATATTAGAAGGCGGCGAAGGACCATGGAGGCGGGAGGTTTGTTTTATCAAGATTGGCGTGGTGGACTTTGTTGGCAACCGAAAAACCACTGCACCGGCGAGAATCGACTGACGTTTTGAGGTGATGGCGACAAGATGCCGATGGATACAAATATGAATATGACGAAGAAGACGAAGAAGACGAAGACGGAGACGAAGACGAAGACGAAGACGAAGACGAAGACGAAGACGAAGACGAAGACGAAGACGAAGACGAAGACGAAGACGAAGACGAAGACGAAGACGAGGACGGAGATGAAGACGTAGACAGAGATGTAGACGAAGACGTAAACAGAAACGTAGACGGGGACCTAAACGTAGACGAAGACCCTGATGGAGACGAAGATGAGGATGTAAGGATGAGGACAAGATACGACGTGAACATCTAGCCTTTGATGTTCTACAGTAGAAAATGAAAATGTCTCGTGCCATGAACGAGGTTCCATGATAGTCGAAGAAGGGTGGTGAAAGTAACCCTTCCGTGACTCGACGGAACGCAAGTTAATTCGAGCTGTCCGGTCGTGGGAGACGAAGACATTTGACGTGTCCGAAATGAAGAGACCGCCGGAAGCGCTCTCGTGTTCGCACCTAACGAACAGCAGAACGTTTAACCGCCGAAAAAAGAGCCTTTTCCTTCGTTCCTCTCTTAATTACCGCGTTAATGATTTTAGCGAACACCTCCAAGCCGCTCTTCACAAATTGACCTGTAAAACGTCACACCGCATTTACTTTCGCATTAAGCCAGCTCCAGAGCACCATTGTTTTAAGCCGCGGCGTAACTTTTCCCGTTAATTCGTCGAGCGCGCGGCTCTGATTTTCTTTCCCCCGGACGACGAACGCATAATGGCCCGCGGCCACCCAAGATGCCACAACGTCGTTTATGGAACCGTATTTCTTCGAGAGCGATTAGAATTTACGGGTTCACGTTTTATAGGAAAATGAGGTCGTTCGCGGAGTAGAATTTTAAGGGTTGCTACGCCCCCCTTTTCTCTTTAGTTCCACTTATACATTTCCTCTTTTCTATTATAATTTCCCTGACCCCTCTGCCTATTTCTAGGTTTGTTTACATTTCTTAAAATGTATCACTTCTTTACGGGTTCACGTTTTATCTCTATAAATAAAGGAGAATGAGGCTGTTCGAATGGGATAGAATTTTAAGGGCTGCTACGTCTCTCTCCTTTCCATATTTTCGTTTACATATTGCCTTTCTAATTTCCGTTCGCTTTCTCCCTCTATCTATGTTTACTTATATTTCTCAAAATCTATCACTTCTTTGTCAAGCAGAAACGTAGTTTTTTTTAACATAAAGAAATCTTTACAATTAGTAGAGAGCCTATAGAGGAATATTTGGGAATGTGTAGCGAAATTACGAATTTCTTATAAAAATTATATTAGTACATTTTTTCCTTGGAAATCGGGAAATTAGATACTCGTGTATTTTTGACACAGTAAAAGTATAAAAAAAATATACCTATTTTTAATGCATTATACATGATACTTCAACAACCTTTTTCCAATCTGCATGCAGAATTACCTATATCAAATATAATTTCGCACCGAAAAAAAATCTTAAACTAATTAAACAAACAACAAATTAATTATGTCTTGAAAATATTAATCTCAACTTTCTAATACTCTATATTATTAAAAACAACTTTTTAAACATTTTTCATAATAAATATAAAGCTTAACGTTCCAATGAGCCGAAACCTCAAATTTTCAAAATGATATTCATCGAAATTGTCAGATTTTTAATTTAGTATTCTCTCGATTCCACGCTTTTCTTAAAAAATGATTACGGCTAATCCAAATGAGATTCACTCAGTTAATTTGTACGGTGAATCAAAAGTCGCAGAATTTCTTTGGTGAACATTTATAAATAGGAAAGCGAGAAGTCGTCGTCCCTATATTCGCGCGAGGGAATTCGATCCCGGTAATTTTCTGAGTGACCTACCTGAGAATGTGATATAAGACCTGACCCAGACATACTGGCATAGTTGCATACATATATATAGTATAACGCACACTCCGGTATTATGTGTCTGCGATTAGAAGGATATTGTCGTGCGCACCTGTATAAAGATGACGGAGCATCGTGTTTCGAAGCTCGACTCCACCTAACGACGCTACAACTAAGGTTTCAGATAGGATCAGAAGACGACAACTAGCTCGTGAAAACAATGTGCGAATGATACAATAACTCCGCCTCGGCGAGGGGGCGACGACAATGGAAGTTCGTGATTGGCGAATCTAGGTATTCTGACATCCGCGAAGATGCGATCAATTGTGAGAAGAGTCTACTGTCATTTCCAATGAATGCTTTCTTTTTATGACACAAATCAGCACTCTTCTGCTATTAGAGCCGCCTACCAATTAATTAACGAGTCCCAGTAGAAAGAAACAATGATTCAGTTTTGTATGACTCGTGTCAATTAAATTGAAAGCTTCCAATGCTATCTTCTACGAACGGTACATTTCATTCGGGACCACTAATTCTTTCTTTGTTCCCCCTATAAAAACGAACATTCTGCATGACAGTATATAGTAACGCTTCAACTACAGTGGCACCGAATGCAGTAGATATGTATGGTTTCGATACCAGGACTGCTGCTCCGCAGCCATCTTGTACCAAAGCATTCAGAAGCGATTGTCAGAGATTTGAAGTAGCCCTCATCGTGTAACTGGAAGTAAACTTGTCGGTATACGAGCTGAGATCGTGTATAGATAGGATCTGAGGTACCAGGACCACCCGGGCTATTTAAAGCGACGCGGCTGATCGGGAGGGGCCACGATTATGGTGTCCGGTGTCCCATCGGGAATGTTAACACCTGTAAGCATTAATAGTACACTACCACTTAGATGCCGTTTACGGACTCGAAGAATTAACCGTTTCTGGACCAACGATTCTATGTGGTGTCACGGTCCGGCTGGATCTGATCTTTACTAGGACGGCACGTCGCTCCTCGTTACGTTGCGTTCGCTATTTGGAACACCGCGAAGCGAGCTTCAAAGGCGCCACGTTTCCGTAGAAAACGTCTCCGCCTCATCGATTCCAGGCGTCGGTGAAGTGGGGGTGGTACTAGTTCGCATTGTATTAAATAATTTCTCTGTCTCTACCTTTTTTTTGCAGCAATGATCAATGGCAATGGGATACCACTATTCCATAAAAAACTTCACCGTTTTGTTGGTTTCGAATATACGTTATATAATATAGATAAGAGAGACGAGCGTTAATGGGTCACATTGAGTCAAAGACACTAAATACCGCTAATTTAATGAGATTTTATTCTACACTGAGAGAATTATTTATAGTTAATATACGTATATTTGGTTATGGCGAAAAAAAATATTTCTTTACGCTAATGAAATATTCATTAGCTAATACTCTATTTATGTTTGAATGAAAGAGACATTCTAATCATTAATATATGTTTACTTGACCCAACGAAATGTTTCTTTCGCCATAATTCAGTATACATTTATAAACTTCAAATAAACTTTTTTCTCACAAGTGTATGCTCCACAGTGATATTCAATATTTTATGCTGAGTTAATAATCTTTACTGAAGAGACCACAGAATTATTGCATTCTACTTTAATTTTAAATACCTAAATGTATATATAGAAATTAATCGATACCTATATAAATTGTGTGTGAGTCGATGACGTTATTCATTTTTTCGTGAATTTTTAAATTATACATTTTCTTGATATACCTACAACTCTTTATCGGTATCATTTTTCGCATCCGTATTATAGACAATTCAATTATATTTGTCAACCAGTTATCCAGAACTTGTCACGATTATCTATACGTATCCGTTTTAGATATAAAAAAAGCGCGCAGGATTTTGCACCATCTAAAAAGGGCGACCTTTTCTTTCTGATCGATAGGTACATCAGACCGGATCGTACTTTCTGCAGCAGCGGGTTATGCATATTCAGTGACCCGAGAGAGGTCGAGACGGGGCGACACGGTCCTGCGAGATTACAGGAAGTGTGTGGAAACTGTAGATATCTTTTCCGCGTTTCGAAGACCTCAGTTTGGTCGGTCCTCCAGACATTATGCCGTGGTAATCTGATCATGTCAGCGTGGAAACAGCTTCGCCTGCCTATCACTCGAGGTCCCCGAAAAGTCTTCGCACCTATTTCAACACGCCGTTTATCAGGGATCGGATCAGCCAGTATTTGTCTCCTAAACGAGAATTTCTGGCACCATTTCACCCGCGCCGTGTTTCTCGCGACGATGCCGATCTCGGACCATTCATCGCCTCTCGAGAGCTCCGAACATCGTGTTTTACAGGGGCAGATCTAGGAGTTATCTTGTCGTTCGACCGCTCCGAAGCATTTCCCAGCGATCCTGGAAAGAACACGGAACGGCCGGCCGTGCCAAAAGGCTTTCCGAAAATTTCGAGGGTTATCCGTCAACGATCGATACCCGTAGGCTCACCTTTTCGAAGGGGTAGTCTTAAAGAGGGTTGAATAGCATCTACGATGGCCGTCGATACTAATACAAATACACCTATTGGTAGTTAAATTACTAATTACTACGTACTAATTGATAATTACTAATGTTTCGGCAGCCAATGATATAACGATAGATATGATAAATAGTGTGTTAAGATAACCACAGGATTAGTGCGAATAATCAATAGGAAACAATATCTTTCTCTTTTAACATCATTATATTATAATAAGATTAACGAGTTGACTGTTTCTTTGCTTTTTAAAAGATTTTCAATATTTTATCCAATAATGCATTTTTATTCACTTCCTCTTGATAAAAATTAACGGTATTTCAGATTGGCCCATATACTCATCGTGATACTAACTCCCGACGACGACCGCGTAAGGCGTGTAGCAAGAACCGGAACATAAAAAATCGCGAACTACAAATTTGAAGATGAAAATCGATAATGGCCCGATCGCGTATAAACCGTAGGTCGCACCGAATTCGGGGCCGCCCACATCCGCCAGTCGAGCGTCAGATCGGTAAATGTTTGTTGGTTTTACTCACATAATTAACTCCATTTATCCCGCGTGATCCGGACCTCGCGTATCGTAATTGGGCCGCCGCTATAAATCTCACGGGCTCTGTCGAGCCAATTTCAGATAAACGGCGCTGCACTCAACACCCCGTGCCCGGCACACGTTATAATCTGACAGCAGTTATGGAGGGGGGAGGTCGATCTCTTCCATCAAAAATTTTGCATTCGAGAAGACTTCCGAAAGTCTGCTCAGAGTCGGCTAAGATTGTTAGCCGGGAAAGCCACGGGTTTCGTCAAATTGTGATAATCGAATATCTATGTTATTGTAAAAAAATCTTTCGGAGAATTTGTCCCCTTCCGGATGAATTTCCTAAGATAATTCATTCTTAAATACAATTTTTTAGAAGCCTAGCTTCTCTTCCGATAATTATTTCCTTTGGTGTTTCCTTTTATGTATCTATATAATACTCAATAAAAAATCATCTACTTTTAGAATTCATTATCTCCACTTAAATGAAAGCGTATTGAAACAACAAAAAGAAAACTGTTACAGTTTATGGTAATATCAATGTATATCTTACCGATGACAGCTTTCTGTTATTGTTTTAATCTCATAAAATATGGTTCTGTGGCAACCCGTCACTCTACGGCGGCCTGCCGCCAGATGGCGCCGACCCTCTCGGCCCTCGACTCGCGGCTCCTGGCCCACGGCTTTCGGCTCTCGTTAGTGGTCCGACGACGGGCAGTCACTATATAACACCACAACTGCCCATCTCTCACGGAGGACCACAGAGCGTCTAAGGCAGGAGTCGGCCTAGCCTTACTAACGAATCCACAGACCGACTCCGGGACGAAACGCTCCGTCGATTAGATGGAGATCACATCTTTTCGGCAACAAGGTCCTCTGTCCTCTTGATGAAATGCGATAACTTTTGATCCTGTTTTGTCCGCCTCAGTGGTATTGAGCCTTCTTCTGGAGCTTTGCGTTTCTGCTTGATTTCATCTTGCTCTTCTTCTAGTCCTTTAATTTTATTTAAAAGCTGTGAAGAACATGAATAATATTAACAAATAACATTGAATAGATGCAATTAAAAAATTGGTGTAAGAAAAATACGAACCTCTTCCTCCATGGCTATTTCTGGTATTTTCTGCAAGAAACAAAAAAATATATATCAGTGATTAATACATTCGCGACCGCTGACGTGAATTAATTATTTGGAAATAAAAAGCATAGTTTAGAGATCGTATGAGTCATGGGTTAGGAACTGACCCCGAAATATGCATTGAAATCTTTATTGTAGTATTTATGTAGTATGTCTAATGGGAAACCGAGCAGGTGATAAAACCTGAATTTCCCTGAAATTTGACAGCAGTGTTTAAAGGATCTTCGGAGCCATTTATAGTAGGTAGCAAAAGTTTGAAACGTCTGATTTCGCGATAGCTGTCAATTCGGCAGATCGAAGTGTTTGGTTTAACCTTTAAATCGAGAATTTTAAAATAACAGTGAATAGTTTTAGAAAGTGTTAGTGAATAATCGTTCCAATTTTTTCAATGAAATTCCCCAAGTTCTTCAAGAGATTGTTGTTACACATTGAACTCAATAGCAGTAGCAAAAGAAACAAAAATTACTTGTAAATCGGATACCACTATAACAAGGATACCATTCAGTCTATAACAATGGTTTTTAAAAACTTGGGGAATTTCCCTGAAAAAGCTCGGTGAAATATATAATATATATATATATATATATAACTATTTAATAAGATATGATGTATTGAATGATTATTATCCCTATTAGGTGCAAAGTTTGTAAATAAAATTGTAATAAAATAAGGTGACCGTGTTAATAAGAAATGTTTTTCATATCATTTCATAATTAGGTAATCTTTGACATGTATAAATCATATGTGGTATTATAATTATTAATTAAATAATATTTAAAACACAGTAAAGTTATAATTCTGATTCAATTTAATTTACAACAGAATGTGAAATTACATATATCATAACATGATTATGTAAAAATATTAAATTTAAACCAGGCTGTATGTAATAAATTAATTTAGAGAAAAATCAAATGCTAGAAAAGATGGTAAATTATGTGTTTTTTTACGTGAGTCTAGCGTGTCAGAATTGTATGTCAAATAACATGTATTGTATAATCTAAATATTGTAATCTTTATTTTTAATTTAACCGACCTTGGAAAATGTTTCAGTTTTATTGTAACTTTGGAATAGATCAATGGGGACATTTCTTAAATTACATTTGATTGTATGAAAGACAAGTAAATACAGATATCTTTCAAAATTTAAATAGAAATCTTATTTTCAAATGTTCCAATAGAATTTTAATTTACTAGACGTTTCAGGATCATATTTGACTTATTCTATTTGGTCCGCTAAAAGAAAAAAAGAGTTTATTAATCCTGGACATGGTTATTTTTTGAAAAAGACACGAGAAGTAGAGATTATCTGAAACATGTGTAGAAATTTATCCCTAACTCATCAGTCGAGGATCGTACAAGAGGCACATCGTATCGGGTTAACCGCCACTGCGATCGAGAGTTTTTGAAAACTTTCGAGAGACCGTTCTGAAGAGTCACGACGGGAGGCGTCATATGGGACTTTTGTGATGTAGCGACCCATCTCGAAAGTCACCCACAACGCCCACTCCGACGGACTCCTTTCAGATTACGCACCATCTGACTGTAGTCCCGTTCGTCGTTCATCAGGAATGAATGGAAAGGATAGCGTGAGATTTCCTCAATGTGCTACGGAATCATTAATCTACAAACATCTTCTAGACGGTCGAAGAAGAAAATGAAGAAAGGTGTCAGTAATAATAACAAATCCGTGAGGAACATCGCACGTGAAAGAATTTGTGAATGAAATCGATAAACGAGTTGGATAATATCTGAATTATAGAAGCTTTCGGCACCATAAAGAACCAAGACAATACGCAAAGGAAGGTACAAAAAGTGTACGGAGAACATTGAATAGTAACGATTACCAGCCAGAATAGTAAATATAGGTGACAGCTTCGACGATATTGTATTGATCAATCTTCAACATATATTTAGTAACGGTTACCATTCGAATAGTGATGATTATTATTCTGCAGATTATTCAACACGATATTTTCGAAACTGTCATCACTTATTTACTACTCCGGCTAGTAACCATTACTATTCAGTTTTCTTCGTGTGAATAATGTATCTACAAAGATTACATTAATTAAATAATAACGTAGGTGAAACAATTGCAGTCTTTATAAATATTCACCTACCTACTTGTGATTCGTGATAAATATTTTCATTTCAATAAAGTGATAAATCATTTGTTCATTTCCTTCGAATTATGAATTGTATTATTTTATCTATCGTAGGTACACTAAGAAAATGGTTTATTTACAGTCGATGTACTTATATTTGATTATGGCGAAAAAAATATTTCTTTGGGTGAAATAAATATTCATCAGCTATTACTTTATTTTTGTTTGAATGAAAGAGACATTCTAATAATTAATATATATTTACTTGGCCCAACGGAATATTTCTTTCACAATAATCAAATAAACTCTTCTCTTAGTGTACTAGAGGTATTAAAGCTTTGAAATATTCACGATATTTCACTCTCTCTCATAGTGCTAATCAATCAAATGCAATTCTCTTCAAAGTCTTATCTTTGTACATATCTTCCGTCTTTAATCTTGATCTGCATCCCAATGATATTCCTTTCGACAAGTTAGCATTGCCGCCGCACATCATATCTCACCTTCTTTCGAGCGACTTAGCGCGCCGTCACTGGTGACTTACCGTTTTCGGAAGACGCGCACTTGTGGATTTGGGGTAGTAAGAAGGTAATAGGAGGGCGCGCGCGCGGGGTGCTTTAGAGGGAGGCCACCATATGGGGA
This sequence comes from Xiphydria camelus, assembly GCA_963678675.1. NCBI lineage: Eukaryota > Metazoa > Arthropoda > Insecta > Hymenoptera > Xiphydriidae > Xiphydria > Xiphydria camelus. The sequence continues at coordinate 22,189,849 of OY783195.1, read as the reverse complement.
GCATACGGCGAGCAGGCACCCGCTCCCTCAAGGGTTTAATCTACTGACAAACTACTGTCGAAAAAATCAGGTGGCTATTTGCGTCTTATACTTTACCCCGTCCGCCGATGCGCCTTTCTCCAAAATCACTAGACAACGCGTTCGCTGTGGACGCACCATGCAATTTCTGTCACTGATCCTGGATACATGCGGACGGTTGAGATCTTTAGGGTTTTTGAATGAGATTAATGTGGACATTGGAAATAATTTTCTTTTAATTAGGACGTTCTGAAAATAAATTATATGTATCAAATTTATTTCATATATCCTACGTATGCTAATGTACTAAGTACATTATGGTATTAAAATATTCAGACGTTCAAAAAAAATCACCATTTCCAGTGCGTTACAGTTCTGCATTTTTCCAGATTCGAAATACTACTGAATTAAGGTCTTGAATTAAAAAAAGATTTATTGTGAAGAAGAAGAAAGAAGAGGACCAGAGCTTATCATTAAATGAAATTTAATTAATGACTGGATGAGGCGGCGCTGTCGAGTAAAAAAATTAGTTTTAACCCCCGCGATTCGATGCACCTCGAGATCTATTTCCGTGTCGATCGGAAACTTCAAGGAATTCGAAGACGTATACCCACCTATATATACGAACGTCAACTACTTTTTCTCAACGAGTCTTCGATAGAGCTCTTTAAGTCCAGGGATGCCCACGCGCTTTTTCATCCTCCTTTTTGTACTCACACGTTACGACCGGCGGGCAAGTTTTTAGTGGACTTTTTAGAGGTTTAAAGACCGGTTGGGAGCTGATTAATATGACGGAAGCAAGGTTGATTTTACTTTCATTCGAATTAATTGCTCAATTCGTCATGCACTTTCGCTTTCACAGGCTATGCTGAGTTAAATAAATAAATCACGAAAAGACAAGGCTTTTAGTTTTTTGGCAGGATTCTTTTTTTTTGGGGGGGGGGGGGCACAGTTCATCAGTCATTGATGAGAACAGATTCTTCTTTAGATATATTATAAAAACTATATCACTGAGGCTTTACACTGATACCCCGGCCAACCATATCTGATTATAACTAGATCTTTCGTCTCTACTTTTCAGCGAGATCTGCGCTTTCTCTAACTCATCTGCAATGACCCTCAACGGCGCGATTATAGTCACCCCTTTCTCTAATCGAAAGCTACGCGTGGATCTCTTTCGATTCTACAAATTCGAATCGTGAAATTTGACGAGTAGCAGAATAACGCGGTATCGTTGTAGGGAAAGAGCAGAGAGGAGCGAGGGTCTCTCCGCTTGCCAACTGTCCCAGGTGTACGTCCCAGGGCCACGAGGAGTGTGGCTGGCGCGTGCTGCTGCTCCCCAGTTCCCGGTCTCCGATCCCCGCCCTTACATTGCCACCGATCATTGGTTCGGCTCGGTCACGCTTTATAAACATGCGAGCTTAGCTTTTTAAGTTGCGCACGTTCGCTCGTTTCGTTTCCGACGCGAGTGAGATGTACCTACACGGCCGGTTGTAGGTACCGTCAACGAAGAATCACCGGTGCAGATACTTTCACGGGCTTCTGGCACGGCGTCGGTCGACCCTGCATACATCTCTCTCCCTCTCTCTCTTTCGCCCCGCACTGGACCCTCGCGAGCGTTCGATAGAGTTCCAGAAATTAAGTGATACGTTTAGGGTCTTTAATGCGTTTAATATGTATGTACGAGCGAAGCTGAGAATTTGTGATTGCGGATTGGTCAAAATTGATTATGAAATCTGACGAAGGAGAATTGTGTACATGAGTTAATTTATTATTATATTTTAGTATTTTGAGTGTTTTGAATTTTAGTACAGTATTGGAAATCCGATATTTGAATAAATTATAATGATGAATGTACAAAAATTGTTGAACAAAAACGTATTTGTTGGGGGAACAGACAACAAATTTTAAATCTGTTAAAATTTTTAGATCGATTTATCGAAGGAAAATCATATCTTTTCTTTTCCGTAATGCGATCTTGAGGAATCAATTTCAAATTGAACTATTTACTTTAATATAGATATAAATCGCTTAGTTTATTGTAAAGACACTTAAGGGAAATAAGTAATAAAGATAATCGCTACTTTCCATATTTTGAAATCTTCTAAACTCGAGCAAGTGACTGACTAAAGGCGGCGTTTTCAACCGAACCAAAAGAGATTTCGTGTACGAACACTTCGGATCCGCCATCTAGGTGATAGACGGCCCGTGAGGAACACCGAACGCGAGCGGCCGTATCGACTAGGAAGGCCACCAATTATGGAAATTCGACGTGTAGAAATCGAACTGGAGATCATCGCGGGTCGTTTCTAGCGTTCCAACGTTTCATGCCAAATCCGGTTAATGCCTTCTCGTGCAGACGAATAATCGACAAGGTATAGATTAATTATCGATTTTCTAGGCATGCGTGCCAACCCCGGGCGATATTTTAATATGAATAATCAGCCCCTGGTTAGAGGTTCGGGCTAGTCTCCCGGTTGAGCTAATTATGCAAATGCGCACGTTTTGCGATATACATCATCGAAATTCAAAATCACGGTGGATTAAGGTTCTAAAAGTTGAAGGGTAAAAATGTAAGTACATTCACACCCGTAATCGAATGAAGGAAAGGTGCGATCTCGACCTTGGATCATATATCTGTGGCTTGGTTCTAAAAGGGCCAATGTCAATTTTTCGAGATTTGGGCCAAAGTGCTTAATCAAACTGTATTTCAAGAGAACCTTTAAATGTAGAAGGGCCAATGTGTACTTACAATACCATTTCACGGGAAAATTTTTGAAACTAAGATTTAATAGTAGTTTAAAAAATGCCTTCAAACTTAGAGCATTATTTTAAAATGGATTTGCCAAAATGTGCATTTTATGATTTTGGCCCTTTTAGAACCAAGCCACAGATATTTTCTCCCGCCTAACGAAGGGGACGAAACTGTCGGAACGTTCGATCCATCGATCTTTTACTTCGGACGTTTTTATAACGCGAAGAATTCTTATCTCCGTCACAACCCGGAAAAACACGTCTCACGTCACCTTCCTCATCTTTTAAACTTTCTCACGTTCAGCTGTATATTCGTCTCAGCGGCACGCGAAGCAATTTTCGATCCTTATACCGCCCCCTCTCGACTTGCCGCCTCGCAACGACTTACCAATAGACTCGAAGAGTGCCGCGTCGTCGTCCGTTTAAATTCTCAGGTCCGCTCGGTGTTATCGCGCCTCGCGCGCGGCTCTAATATTATAATGGTAATATAGGAATAATATAGGAACTACGTAATGGATCTCTCGCGCTTTAATGGCGGTGAAGAGGGGAGGCGCAGATTACGTCCCGTTACAGCGAGGTATAAACGAGATGCTTCTCGCTACGCGTGCACGGGGCCCCGTGCGCGCGCTCGTGTGCGCTCCCTGCACGGACGCGCGTCTCGAATCCCCACACCCGTGCTTCGCTCGCATCTAGCTGTCACGAGCCGCATACTCTCACGTCATACGAGCGACGACTCTGGCGTCTCCCCGCGATTGGAGAGCCTCCGATACGGCAGTTTGCCCGACGAAAAATCCAGGACCGCGTGCCGAGTCATTCTCTGGCAAGAGCGGAGCCGCTCGGGTACCGTTTAGCCATTTTTTCCCCCGAACGGTTTGCGCGGAACAGTACGAGCCTCCTTTGCATCCTCCGCAACACCTCGCGCGCCTCTTCAAGGCCTCATTATGCACGGGTACGTGCCTCGAGATAACTATTTATACGAACGGTGGATACGTCGAAACGGAGGAGGAGTGTATGTGTGTACCGTATGTATGAATTCCGGGGAGAAATTATGACGAGGGATCGATTGTCGGAGAATCGGTACGGCGAACTTTGTTATCGATAGCGAGTTAATGCCGAGGTTTCTGTGTATGAGTTTGACAACGTGAATAAACGTGTCCACGGAGAAAAAGGATTATAGTAATTTCGACAGTAAATCCCAGTAACAGGGCTCCTTGGGAGGTGAAACAGCGTACTTTTTACAGTTTGTAACAGTATAAACATTAATTTATACGGCAAAATTTACCAATCTCCCGTTAATATATTATGTCGGGTACATTACAAATTTTACTGTATCAACTGATGTTTATACTGTTACGAACTGTAAAAAGTATGCTGTTTCACTTCCCGAGGAGCCCTATTACTGGGATTTACTATAAAATTGACTAATCCTTTGTCTCTGTGTACCTACATATTATATTTAGAGAGTCAATGTAGCTCTTATGCGCAGGATCTTCAGCACCGAGATGATTTTATAATACATTTGCGCTTTAAATTTGTTTTACGGACTTCTTCCTACTTGTATTCTCTTACGAGCATACCTAAAGCTGTGTCTCCACTGTGTCGGCATTTGCCAATCGGCACAGCCATTTGGCAGTTTCAAATATGTATGGAGTAGTATGTAGAGGAAAGTAGGGGAATTGTGCGCATCGTAGTTTTGGTCACTTCTTTGACAGAAGGAAACGTTATCGAATCGAAATGTTGAAGCAAAACATGACGATATAACTGTAAAGTTATATCGATTTGAAGCATTGCTAATAGCCGAAATCGAAAAGAGTGAAGTCCTTTGTTTTGATGTAATTTTGGAGATCTAGAAAATAAGGTGGTAAGTCCATAATTTTAATTTGTTTATTTAACTTAACACATCTTACGAAAGTACATTATTTTGTGTGTCTTGAGCTATTGTTTATTTCTTTCCGATGAAATATCTACGAGTAATTATTTTTCACATTCAATTAGGTCGCAGCGAGTAATTATATGAATGCATTCTCAAATATATACGCAGAATTACTTCTTGTGCACATGTATGACTATTTCTATAACTATTAGGTGTATAACTTTGCTTCCGTCGTTTTTCTCGTAAGCCATATATAAGAAAACGGCGGAAGCAAAGTTGTACATCTAATATTTTCGCATATTCTTGGATTATACTATTAGAACAGACGTATCTATCAAAAGAGAGGGTAAGCTAATGAAGCTGAAAATTATCTATATCTGTGATTCTTGCATGGGAAAGTAATTTTCCTAATTTTATTACTAATTTCCAATAAAATAAACATTTGCTGAATACATTTTCTCGTTTCCGTACTAATATTCCATAAAACATTCATTTCATTCCGTTATTTCCTATGTATTTCGTTCTGCGCATAATTACTCGACACACGAGAGATTTTTCTTTTTTTCGTTTTAAATACATCGAGTATATATACAATGAAAAATTGTTCAATATGAGGATGCATAATGATGAAAGAATATTTGGAGTTTTTATTGCCATGCTTATATTGATTCCAACTCCAAAAATCACTCCACGGCAATGTATTTTCCTTAAATGTGTACAATTCGCCCATTCTTTCCTACATGTGCACATACAGAGGGTGACATTTTGAAAACTTGCCGCCCCAATATCTTAGTTACAGAGATTTTCTAAAAAAAAAATACGGTTTCGGCAGTTTAGAAGGGGGTACCAAAATGACAATCGGAGATGCACCCACTCCAACCCCCTTAGGGGTAGTCCCCCCAACTTTGTAATCTTAAATAGCAACCCCCATGTATGATACAGCGTTGGAAAGCTCTTTAAAAATGCTTTACAACAACACCAAATTTTGGTACCTTTCGATCAGTAGTTTTCGCGCAAATCCAGAAAGAAACTCCTAGAAGTAAGTTTTGTCAATTTATTTATTAAAGGTCAATTATGTTACAATAAATTTTCGACGTGATTTCCATCACCTGATCTTACTCCCTGCGAATTCTTCTTATGGGGACATCTGAAATTTGTTGTTTTTCAAACTCAACCAGCAAGCATTAACCAACTGAAACAAAGAATTACGCAAGAATGTCGCAAAATTTAAAGAACAACATTTGAAAAAGTTCAATTCGAAAAATCAATGGAAATCATTTCGAAAATTTATTGTAACGTAATTGGCCTTCAATAAATAAATTGACAACTTACTTCTAGCAGTTTCTTTCTCGATTTGCGCGAAAACTGCTCATCGAAAGGTACCAAAATTTGATGTTGTTGTAAAGCATTTTTAAAGAGCTTTCCAACGCTGTATCACACATGGGGGGTTGCTATTTAAGATTACAAAGTTGGGGGGGGGGGCTACCCCTAAGGGGGTCGGAGGGGGTGCGTCTCCGATTATGTCATTTTGGTTCCCCCTCTCCACTGCCGAACTCGTATTCTTTTTTTAGAAAATCTCTGTGAGTTTTTGAGATATTGAGGTGGCAAGTTTTCAAAACGTCACCCTGTATATCTGAAACTGCCAAACGATCATGCTGATCGACAAATGCCAACGCAGTGGGGGCCAGGCTTTAGGCAGGCATACGGAATACCAGAGTGAATTTATGGCGAGACGGTTGTAGGAATCAGTACGATACCTCCTGTTATCGATAAACGAATAAATGCAGAGATTTCCACGAGTTTTAGTACGTAAACAGATACCTTTAAAGGGTTGAGATATTCTTACGCGAGGATCTCTTCCGGTATTCACGATGATTTTATAGTGCATTCGCGCTTCGAATTTTTTTTAACGAGCTTCTTCTTACGTCCGTCCTTCCTTCTACGGAGGATATGTGCCTAATGTAATATACCTTCCCTATAATATGAGCACATTACCTGCAGGCTCGTTACGCGATCTCGTCGAGGTATAAACATTATAATAATAATGTACCGTATATGTTGAAGAAGAGGTTTAAATCGATACGATGAAAGACTATTACTGTAGGGTATAGCTATATAGATAGATCGTACATATGTAGAGTGTAATGGCTAAGAGGTTCGGAATAGGAGAAGCTTCGTTTTACGTCCACTGGTCGGTGAGACGACTGTCATCCCTCAACTTCGCCCGCCCGTTGGTACCAACCAGAGTAACAAGAATTGTATCGATTGGCGGATAATAGTTAAAGATACAGCTGAAAACCATACTATTGGTCAATGGACGTAAAATGAGACTCCTCCTTTCTTAAGCTTCTTAATCATTACAGACGTATGTAAAAGTGAGCAGTATGGATATGCTAAGAGAGGCAATCATAAAAGTAATAAAAGAGTTGTTCTTTAATTTGGTTAATATATTATAATAGTAGCTTAATGATAGTACTTTGAAAAACTGCAAATAAAACTTTAATCTTTGAACTATAACATTATAATAAAAGTGATTGAAAATCAAACAGCATATATCCATATATTTTGCCGTATTTTACTTTTACAGGCCTATTTAAGTTACTATACTAAATAGAATGGCATATAATAAACCAAAAGCTATAACTCTATTACTAGAATGGGAAAATACATAAAATTTATTTTTTCCCTGTTTACTACCTGTTATAAGGTCCAAAGAACGCATCTCTTTATGTATCGACGGGGTGAACAGAAGATGATCTATCAATAGGTTTGTTCCAGTTGCTTACACTTTCTACACTCATTTCTCCACGCGTTGTATTTATAGATATCTATAGCTATCACAAAGTGTAAGAAATTGTAGAGCAGTGTTACCAATTCTTACACTTACATTTGAGGAGGTGTAAGAATTGGTAGCACTTTTCTACACTTTCTTACATTTTTTGATAGCTATAAATATACTATACCCCATGGAGAAATGAGTGTAAAAAGTGTAAACAACGAGAACAAATCTAATATATTAGGGCCTTCGTATAATTGGAAGAGAATAAGGATAAGCATAAGAATAAGCATTCTTCCTTAGAACAATCTATTGGTTCAGTTATCCAGTGATTCAATCATGCAGTGGCTCAAGCTTCCTTACCATCATTCTCAATATGATCGAAATCTGGAAATGTCTGAAAGAAATTTAAATACCTACAAGAAAATGAATGAGGAACTTTTTAATGCTCGTAATTTTGAATGCAGTTAAAGCTGCTGTATTGGTAATGATCTAATAAGGTACCTAGGTAGCGAAGACACAGTTGGAAAGATCATGGGAAATGGAAATATAGGAGATATATTGGTTGAACCATTAGCTGGCTCTACGAAACAATGCTTATTCTTATTCTTATGTTTATTCCTATTCTTATTTTTCCAATTGTGTAGAATCCCTTAGCGAATACTTCGTCATCGGAAAGTTTGCAAAATCAAGACGATCGAAAGAGTTCTGCGCCTGCTGCAAATGTTAAGAATACCTCTAGAAGGACGATACTGATGTATAGTGAAGTATTACCAATAACTGTAAGATTCCAATGCGCTTGCAATTGCGAGGATCACACGCGGTGGTTCTGTAAGTTTCATTGCCTTTTCTACTTACAATTAGGTGCAACCTACGTACGCAGAAACGCGCGTAACTGTCTTGCTTATTGCAATGAATAACGCGAAACGCGCAGCCTCGTTACTACTGGCCGCAACGTAAAGGCATAAGGCGGTTATTAGCCGAACCGGAAGATGTAGCGCGAACGGAAAACATGTTACCCCGCGGCGCATCTGCGCGCGATGCGACTACTTTACTACCTCAGTAATTCTCTACTAAACCCGCTACCGTCTCCCTAATACAGGACTACCGATAAGGCATGGGTGGAGTATGTGGTCGATAGGTGCTCTTCGGTAATATTTTGATGCACATATTTCGCACGTGTCAGTTACCTATAGACAGTTACTATTTTAATGAGTTAGTGATTTATACATTGCAAGTGTGAATCTTTGAGGAGGTTGGCCTTCCACGTACCCGGGTGGAAATCTGTCTAGTTCACTTCGGCTAGATAAGATGGCTAACTATTACTAGACTGATCACTGGCCAGGCAACCTTAATTACAGATGGCGCTATATGACACTTTAATCATTAACTCATCACTACCTCACCACTGTCTAGTCAATATTGGCCAAACAAAAGATGGGGTTGTGTCACATTCTAGCTACTATCTAGCTATTATCTAGCCACTGCCTTGGGGCTGACTAAAAATATCTAGTTACAGATGGCGCTTCATCGTGTCAAAACCTCTACCTCATAGCCATCTCATCATTATTTAGCTAATATTGGCCAAAGAAAAGTGAGGTTTGTCTTATTTAGCTATCATTTATCTTGCCACTGCCTCAGAGCTAACTAAGAAAATTTAGATATAGGTGGCGTTCCATCGCGTCGAAATTTTTACCTCATTGCCACCTCATCACTGTCAGGTCAATATTGACCAGACAAAAGTGAGGTTATAATGTCACATTGTAGCCATTATTTACATATGTATAGCCACTACCTCAAGGCTGGCTATAAAAAATTGTTATTTCGATTGTTTTGTGTTTTTAGACGCGTTCTCGAGCACCATCTATACTTTAAATTCCTTTTCCAGTCCTAAAGTAGTGATTAAATATTTAGCGATAGATTAGCCATAACCTCACTTTTTATCAACGATGAGGAATATGTTATTAAGTTATATAGGTACGCATTTTTATACGCATATATAAAATACCTATTGCATAAGTACTAAGTCGAAAAATTATTGAAGTTTATAAATAACTAGCAGCCCGTCCCGGCTTCACACGGGTGGATTGTGGATTGATTTTGGCCGTCATTTGACGAATTTTTAGCGCAGATATCTATAGATATAACCAAAGATTTAACAAATCTAATATCACCATTGTATAGCCACGGAAAAATCCTAAACCCTACTATCAAAAAGAATTTGTATAGGGCCCATAGCTTTTATGGTACGAAGCCGAACTGTAGTTGACCTCAATTTTACCTCCGCTGACCATAAAGGTCACATTAAAAAAATCGTCAAGGATATATTTGAACGTAAAATTTCCCTCTCTTTTCATTTCCTTTATCAAAAATAAGGGTTCCCATTTAGGGTCATGGTCAAGGTCAAATCCAATATGACCATTGTGTAGCCATAGAAAAATCCTACAATTTTTGTATTAAACATTTTTCTCTAAAATTATTTCTCGCTGAGATAATTAGCCGTACCGTGACTTTTTGAACACCCTGTATAAGATTTACTAACTCAGAAACCTTCGCGGATATGCGTCCAACTGTTCCCCAAACTTTCATCGCAATCGGATGAACGGTTTAGGAAGGCATAATAATCATCCGTACCGGTACTTTTTGAACACCCTGTATAAGATTTACTAACTCAGAAACCTTCGCGGGCATGCGTCCAACCATTCCCCAACTTTTCATCGCAATCGGATGAACGGTTTAGGAAGGCATAATAATCATCAGTACTGGTACTTTTTGAACACCTTTTATAAGATTTACTAACTCAGAAACCTTCGCGGGCATGCGTCCAACCATTCCCCAAAGTTTCATCGCAATCGGATGAACGGTTTAGGAAGGCATAATAATCATCCGTACCGGTACTTTTTGAACACCCTGTATAAGATTTACTAACTCAGAAACCTTCGCGGGCATGCGTCTAACCATTCCCCAAAGTTTCATCGCAATCGGATGAACGGTTTAGGAAGGCATCTTATATTACCTTAAAAGTGACGGTCAAGGTCAAATCCAATACGACCACTGGGTAGCCAAGGGAAAATCCTTAAAGTTTTTTAAACATTTTTCTCTAAAATGTTTGCCCGCTGAGATAATCGGCCGTACCGGGACTTTTTGAACACCCTGTATAAGATTTGCTAACTCAGAAACCATCGCGGGCATGCATCCAATCATTTCCCAAAATTTCATCGCAATCGGATGAACGGTTTAGGAAGGCATAAGAGACATACAGACAGACAGACAGACAGACAAACATTCATTTTTATATATATAGATTATTACATGCAATGCACATATGTAGATGCAACGAAGATTTATTTTCAAGAATCGTCGGATAGCGCAGTGGACAGCGTGCGAGGCTCATCATCCCGAGGACGAGGACCCAAGATGGAATCCACACCCATCTCTCGTCGGGATTTTTTCGAACTTAATGTTAATTAATTTAAGTGTATTTAATCACACATAGTAGGTAACTTGAATAGAAATAATTACATGTAGTATGTAATTTCAACTAACGATATATGAACGTAAATGCGCAGGGAAAATATAAGGAACAAATATATTTTTTAATCTCACCACTGACTGGTTTTGGATGGCCAATAAATAATTTATTTATGTAGTATCTAGAAGATATAATTGTTACAATACTGGGTGCCCACTAGCTAATTGTACGACGACTAGATAGCGGTGATATGATACCTACGTAAATTAACTAGCTTATTGCTAGACAATGATGATTTTCAATTTCTACTTGGGTAAATCCACGTACAGAAGATTGAAATACTTCGTAGGCGATAGAACAAATAATTTGCAATGATAATAAAATTGCAACATAACGAAATAAACTTCCATTTAAAGATGTAAAATATGAGTTACACCAACGTAGGGCTACATTCATATTATTCACAGCTTTAAAAATATTCTAACTGCGTAGATTTTTTACGTAAAAAACAATTTTAACCCATTATTGACCGGCGGTTTTTCTCAGAGTTTATCTCATGTCACCGGCTATTATTTTGGAATTGGATGTGGAAGTGAAACAATGTACTTAAATAAACTTTTTTATAATGGTTTAATATATAAATGAATTTTATTTAATAGTTCATTTTTAATATTTCTTTTTGGTGTGATAAGCGGTATAGCAATCACCTACGTACAAATATAATGGTACACAACGGGTTTTGCAAATATATCTTGTTTCGCTGCGCTTTCCTTTTGAAGAGCATACTCTACATGTTCTAGTTGGATTTTTTTTCTACCGGTGACTATTTTTTCTAAAACGTGCTCTCTTAGCTGTCCAGAAAGTCTGTTGGGCGAATCATTGTAAGGAGCCGTTGCAGAAACACTACAGAAAGCATCACGTACTATACTGCATTTATTGGAATTTTGTATCTTAATTTATTTTGTGACTGATAGTTACAGTAAATTTTTAGTGCATTGAACAATGTGCAGTTTATGAGAAAGAATGCTAATTTTTTTGACCGCTTTAAACTTTATTAGCTAAAGAAGCTTGCAGTATGCTAAATAACAATTACATTCTATGCTCTTCAAGAATACACTGACCGAATGAAGCCAACTCGAAACAAAGGCGCACCGATCACGAGTTTACTCGTGTCCGGTCAACAATGTGTTAAATATACAGTCACCCCTGTATAAGTGATGTGTATGTCAGATATCAACGACTGAAATAAATTTTATTAGCCGTAATTTCTTATTTTTTATTTCTCGTTATTTTTTAGAATTTTATAAAGGGAAAGAAAGAAACCATTAAACACTGATGCGTAAAGCTCATATAGCTAGAGACTTCATCTGCAATAAGTTAAAAGAGAACGTAATAAAGAAAAGTACTTGGTTGTACTCGTATGAGTTTTACGCACCCATATCAGTGATTCCTCTATGATAGGTAACCAAAGACAAAAAGTAAGAAATTACAGTTAATGAAATAAAATTCGGCAATTGATACATTTACGAATTTTCATTGGTAATATGAATAATATTTCCTATTATCGTCAAAAATATTGCTTTTGATTATCAACGCATCAGTTTCTATTTAAATAGAATTCCGCATAACCTAAACGCGAATGCTTATAGAAGTGAGTCGGCATCTAGATCCTTCCTTCAAAAGAACGATTTCCTTTGCATTATGGACCAACATACTCTGCCGCGTTACAATTGTCTCTTTGTACTGGGGATTCTCTTTAATGTTTCCAGTAACTTCGAGAATATTTCTCGATGATTACAAGTAAGCCATCTCAGGTACCGTCTCCCGATATCATCCCCCGACCGCTCTCGTTCACGAATTTTTCATGAAGCCGATTCAAAATCCCAACTTCGTTACGGATATGCTCCTCCGTCGGGGAGGTTAATTACTATTGTGTTTCCGAAACTTCGACGGAGCGTCATTCGACCATAGGGGTTGGGGGTTAATCTCCGAACGGGGCGGTTTTATGGGTTTCGGTGAAACAGAAAACGATGGGGTTAGGCTTTACTTTCTATAGGGATTATGGGATTTTTCAGGTCACGTCGGACCCTTTTTTGTTTTACCGAAATTCGGGTTACATTTTATTTCCAGGACGGTCGAGTAGGAGGGTATTTAGGACAGACATCGTGACGATCTGCGTCTCATCCCGTCCTGTACACGTGATCGCGGGGCATGAAAAAGTTCTTACAGAATGTCATTTTTGAATGTAGCAGCCAATAAACAATTACAATAGTTCTCATGTTCTCGTTAGCTACGGCGGTGTTTGTCCTGGCTAATGAAAGCATGAAAATGGATTGATCATGGTTAGCCTACGTTTAAAAATGACAGTTTAAAAAATCACCAACGACGGAATCCGTGACGCCGAGAGTATACGTGTATAATATTCAATACTTAAAAAAACTGACATAAAACGCTCCCACATCGAATGAAATTGACGATGATGGTGCCACGTATAAGTGAATCGTTTATTGTTCAAAGACGCCAAGTAACATTTTCGGGCATTTTCGTGTTTTGTCGGAAATGCGCATTTAGCATATAAACGCATCATTTAGTGCAGAAAGAATGCAAGTACGCATATCCTGCATGTGTTATTTCGGTGTGTCACTCAAGCCGTTTACTTTCATTTTGGAAAATTAAACGTTTTTTTCAATTCCTGAAAAGTTTCCCAGAAGTCACTTAGCTTGTTTTAACAATATACGATTCAAGTAGTCTCGGACTCTATACAGAGTGATTCTCAGGATAGAGGTCATAGGACGATATGCTACGTTGTGCTTTGAAGACTATAGACGATCAGATATTGCTGGACATAGCTTCCACCTTTATGGTTGGCTATGGCGACGTGCCAGCAGGTTCCACCGATCGTTCCGGAAGAAGATCCCGATAGTGTCTAATCGCTCGAATCAGGCACTATAGAAATCTTTTCTCTTAGCATTTGCCGGGCACTGCGCGCCATCACAGCCAATCGTACGGAATTCTCGGACCAATAGTGTGCAACCTATAATCTGCAAAACGTCACATAGCCCATCGTCCTATGACCTCCATCCTGAAAATCACTCTGTAGGTATACCGTAATCTCTCTCGTTGTCGAAAAACAAAAAAAAAGTACTTCGGCTTGTCTCGAGTATATAAAGCGACGTCATAAATCGCTTTGCGAAAAACGATGAAACTGAAAACATACCCCTTCTGCGTCGAGACCACACAGGATGCTGGCCGCCATTAAATTTTGCATACGAGTCCGCTGAACAATCATTGGTAACACTATATTCAATTTTTGAATTGAATATTAAACAGCGCCCTAATCATGAATGAGTACTACAGGGTCTTGTAAGCCATAACAAATTCGATATTAGAGCATAAAAGGAGGAGGACGAGAGAAAAAGGACGCAAGGTTCCTGTCGATTATATCAGTGGATCGGTAACGCCGGAGATTGCTCGTCCCGGTCTTCGCGTAACGCTGCAGAAGACACGCCGAAAGGAGGAGTCCCCATTCGGCTCTACAAAGCCACTTAATTGCAACCCCTTGAACTATGATAAACAGCATCTCATCTAGCAGCTAAAATTTGCCTCGTCGATTTATGCTAATGTAATTGGCCTACCCCGTGGTATCCGACTAAACGCTCTATTAGGCTTAAGTTAATTATGACGACCTGCCCGCGGTGTGGTCCGGTGCTGGAACCGTTAATATATTACAATATATTACGTTCTTAATGAGGTTATCATTTTTTTGAATTTCAAATCCAATACTGCACAGCGTCTCTTTTTCCATGACTCGTCCTTTCGGCTTTTGGATACATCTTTTTGAACCGTTCCATCGGAACATGTTTTACGTTTTTATTACTAATTGTGCGAAGATCATGTGAAGATATTCTCGTTGATGCGAGGTGCGTGGATTTACGATTGATTAATCGAGCGATCTATTTTTATGCATTATTGTTGATTTCTATTTGTGCTCTTTGATTGTCGATCTTTTTATATATTATAAATATCTAAACGTTTTAGTAATAAACGTATAATAACTAATTGTAAGATATGAATTGAGAGGTCTACTTCAATTATTTAATTGTCTATGAATTCTTGGCTTCACGTTAGTACAACATGTTTAAAAAGGTCTTCCATCAATACATAGTTGTCATAAGAAAAAAAATATAGTCAACTCCAATATAGAGTACAAAATTTATATTCATAGAGTTGATTGTATAAAGACACACCTTATGCGGTTCTAGAGTTGTGGTATTCTCAATGAATTAGAATGATAGTAGGTATAACTACACGTTCTCTTGAAGTTTATAAAGAACTAGCAGCCCGTCCCGGCTTCGCACGGGTAGATTCTGGATTGATTTTGTCCGTCCACCATTGTTTAAATACATTTTGAATACAAAACTTTTAGTATTTTTCCCGGGCTACGCAATGGTCATATTGGATTTGACCTTGACCATGACCTTCAAGGTTATATCAAGGTCAAATTAATTTTTTTTCACGTTCAAATGTGTCCTTGACCATTTTTTTCATGTTACCTTTATTGTCAGCGGAGGTCAAATTTAGGTCAAGTATAGTTCGACTTTTTGAACACCCTGTATAAGATTTACTAACTCAGAAACTTTCGCGGGCATGCGTCCAACCATTTCCCAACTTTTCATCGCAATCGGATGAACGGTTTAGGAAGGCATAATAATCATCAGTACCGGTACTTTTTGAACACCTTTTATATGATTTACTAACTCAGAAACCTTCGCGGGCATGCGTCCAACCATTCCCCAAAGTTTCATCGCAATCGGATGAACGGTTTAGGAAGGCATAATAATCATCCGTACCGGTATTTTTTGAACACCCTGTATAAGATTTACTAACTCAGAAACCTTCGCAGGCATGCGTCCAACCATTCCCCAAAGTTTCATCGCAATCGGATGAACGGTTTAGGAAGGCATTTGATATTACCTTAAAGGTCACGGTCAAGGTCAAATCCAATATGACCACTGGATAGCCAAGGGAAAATCCTTAAAGTTTTGTATTAAACATTTTTCTCTAAAATGTTTTCCCGTTGAGATAATCGGCCGTACCGGGACTTTTTGAACACCCTGTATAAGATTTACTAACTCAGAAACCATCGCGGGCATGCGTCCAACCATTTCCCAAAATTTCATCGCAATCGGATGAACGGTTTAGGAAGGCATAAGAGACATACAGACAGACAGACAGACAGACAGACAAACATTCATTTTTATATATATAGATAGATGAAATAATCGGATACGCCTATTTTGACGTTATTTATTGTTGGTCCAAAATGTAGTACTAAAATTGCATTTTTTTTCTTCGTTGACCTATTTTCTACGCGTGATATCAGCCTTGAAGACACTCCGCGTGTGGTAACTGCCATCATGAAGGAAAGAACAAAGTGCATAAGGGAATCGCGGTTAAAGCAAACAGAGTCCGCCTCAGAATTGCGACCGCCTTGTAATAATGCGTCTGACCAGACGCCGGATGGATAATCGTTTAACTGCCCTTTTGGGTCTTAAAACCATTTTGCTGCATTTACAGACCCCATTGCTTGTCTCGCTAACAAGCCGAGACGTAGTTTCGACTGGTCCAACGGGACGAAGTGTGGTCGCGGGTTCTCTGTAATCTATCGTGGACCGTAAAGTCCCGAATCCAGGTAAACCCTCCCCCACACTGGCGGAAAAGTTTATCCGAAATAATTAAAGCCGGTACACGTAATTATACGCCTCGAAGAGCAACGAGATGTCACGTTGGGGATATACGGGAATATCTTTTAATATAGTTTCTACTAATTTTTTAAATAATTTGACGCACTAATTTTAAAAAGTTTCTGCTAATTTTAACGCGACAAATGTCAGACCCTCACGCTTTTTTCTACGTTAATGAATTATTATGGGGTTGCATTGAAAGCCGCTGTTTTTTTCTTGTTTCAAAATAGTTATTTTCGTTATTAGGGCGTGAAGCGCTGTTTCTAACGAGTGTGAAGTTTGCCGCACGAGCGAAGCGAGTACGGCAATCACACTCGTTAGAACGGCGCGAAACAACCGAATAACGAATTCTATTTTTTGGTCACTAAGTGTCAAATACGAGGTTGACGATTTCACGCACTGCGCAGGTTATTTCACGCACTGCGCAACTTTTCACGAATTGGTGTGTGAAAGATGATTTCACATGCGTCGAGGACGCCCATGAAACCGAGTATTTGACACTGAGTGACAAAAACATTATGTCGTAATAAAATGTGTGAATACCTCAATCGAAGTATTTGCCTTCGGAAGCTATAACTTTTTTTCCACTTTTCTGGCAGAAGTTGAATTCCGCGACGAAATAATCATCTACTTTTTGAGCTAATCCACTCAGCAACTCAACTTTGACTTCTTGGTAATTATGGAAATGTGTCTTTCAAGTTGTATTGCATCGATCGAAATAAATGATAATCACTCGGGGCCGCCGCGTCTGGAGAATACGCTGAGTGCGGGAGAACTTCCCATTCAAGCTCCATCAATGCTTCTTTTACGGCTCTAGCAACATGAGGCCGAGCGTTGTCGTGAAGAAGAATCACTTTTCGGCGATATGATGCACTTCATGGTCATTTTTGTATCAAGTTATCATTTAAACGCTCCAATTGTTGTTGATAACGTTCGACACAGTGATTGTTTCATTCGGTTTGAACAGCTCATAATAAAGACACGTTCCATACCCCACCAAATTGAGAGCATCGTTTTGTAACCGTGGATGTTTCGTTTTGGTATCGACGTTGATGGTTGGCCAGAATCAATCCATGATTTTTTGCGTTTCGGGTTATCGAAATAGATCCATTCCTCATCACCGGTTACGATACGCCATAAAAAACTTTTATTTTTATGCTTCGCAAGCCACAATTCATGTGGCAGCCACTTTACTCATTTTTCAATCTTTCCCATGGCATGTTAACGTCGTGAAATTGTAGATTCGTATCGACTTCAAGCTGTTGAGCTAATTCTTTTGAGCGTTTGAGTAGAGTTTTCTTCCAATAGAGCTTGCCGTTGTTCAGCTTCGAACTTCTTTGTTTGACCTGGCCGTTGTTTATCTTGAACATCACGGTTTCCACTTTTACATACTGTTTCTGATGGAGCAGATTCAGCATAAGTTTGCACAAGTAATTGATGAGCTGCAGGAGCACTTTAAAAAAAAACCAAAGTAGTGTCGAAATACACATCGAAAAAAAAACTTGTCGCGTATCCATTTTCTTTGGTTGTAGACATAGACTTATATTAACCAAAAATGTCAGTTTAATGTCTGAATCTTAATGAGAAATGTCCATAATTTAGAGCGATACAAGAAGTATTAGTCGCTGCGTCAAAAAATCAAAGTAGTGTCGAAATACACATCGAAAAAACAACTTGTCGCGTACCCATTTTCTTTGGTTGTAGACATAGACTTATATTAACCAAAAATGTCAGTTTAATGTCTGAATCTTAATGAGAAATGTCCATAATTTAGAGCGATACAAGAAGTATTAGTCGCTGCGTATAACATAAGTAGTTAGAGCCCTCTACAGGAGAACAGCGGCTTTCAATACAACCTCCTAACACATACCTATGAACTTTTGGCCAAAATTATACAATATTTGTTCATAAATCGAAATACAATCTGCAAAAAGCAATAAGTATACCGACTTCTTTGATAAGTGGGTGTTTTGTTGATGGCTTGAATTGATTGACATATTATGGGTTTGAGAAAAATGAGTCCTAAAAAACGAATTTCTTCAACTTTAAGGAAGTGACGTCAAAGTACAGTAACGCTCTAGCCATTACGGTACTTTACTTATGTTGTTGTATATGTCTACCCTTCGATAGGTACTTTCACGTACAAATTTTATAAGCAGATGGGCAATCATTTCTAATTATATTTAAATTATACGGGACCTGCAAGTTAAAGTACATAGCGTACAAGCAGATAGTATAGACATGAGAGAATAGTTTATATATTTGCATGGGGAAATATTTATCTACGAAGCCTGGAAAGATCGGGTGTTAATATAGAGAGAGACCGAACTAGGAAGATTGATGTATACATCGAAATTTAGAGTAATACAAATGTAGTGCAAAAAATAATGAAAGGGAAGGGCAGTTGAAGCGAAAAGAAGATACAGGAAGGACCATTCCCAGCTAGCAAAGTAGTTCTGTAAATTTAGAGTAATAGGAGTTTTATATTGTGTTAATATTTTATAGTTCTATTGTGTGTGATAACACTGAATTGTTGCATTAATGTGGCACATGAGACTATTTTACCTTCAGAAATTGAATTGCTTTTTAAATTTGTTGCAAGAACGTTCTTAGAGCATAATTTATAGAGCATTTATAAAATAACTGCTAATGTAGCCCTACAAGTGTTGTAAGAACGTTTTGAAAACGTTCTTAGAACAAACATGCTCTATAACGTGCCTAAAATTTGCTCTGGAAACGTTCTTACGATTTTTATAGAACATGAAATTGTTAGCTGTGTTCAAA
>OY783195.1:21997924-22170228 GCA_963678675.1 Xiphydria camelus | reverse complement strand
CCGGGAACGAGGGGATCGTTCGAACGCTACCATTACGGTCGGCAGCTTATTTGTCTCTGCACTTTTTTCAACCCCTTCGACGTTGTTTGATTGCGTTGTTTTGCCGCCTAGTGATTTAAGCGCCACCGATACCATTTCGATGCGCCGCCAACAAAAACGTGTCAGGACTCTTAGTCGAAAAAACTGTTTCGACGTGATGTCGTGCGACGCTAATCTTTGCTTCTCCGCTCTGCCGCCTACTAGGTCATCGCAAATTTCGGAGGAACGTGAGAAAAACCGCAAACAAAAAATCCTGACCACAAAAAAAATGTGGGTGGATTCGCCGTAGGAAATGGTCGACGTGGATTCCATGGTTTTGCCTCGAGTTTGGAGGTCCTATGATTTTGTTCTTTTCAAGGAATTCGATTTTGAGTTCGTTGAAATCCTTTTAAGTTTTAGTTTTATCTATGCAAAATTTCTTATTTATAAATTAACCTTCAATTTCTAAATGGACCGAATCATCCCACATAAAAAAAAGTATGGCTAAAGTATGGCGAAAGTCTGGGAAAAGTGGAACAAAAAAAGGATGGCTAGGGATCGTATCTCAGATTTTCAGCTAAACAATTTTTTCTTATCGGCTGAAAAGTAAATTTTACTTGAGTTACATGTATCTTTTTGATTCAGTTTCGTTGTATGGGTTCTTCATTTTAAAATTGTAATGACTTGTTCGGTTCTAGAATATAGTTCATTAGTAGTAATTTGAGAGTTTCATAAAATAATAAATTAAAATAATCATATCAACTTACAAGAACAGATATCGATTACAGCATAACCTCGTACAAACAACTGAACTCAAATTGAAGAGCGCATCGTTTATACACTGAAAATCTGGAATACACAATCTGTAGCGATACATTTTGTTTAGACTTCTCCCAGACTTCCGCCATACTTTAGCCATACTTTTTTTCTTACTCGGGATTTGACACCTAATTTTCAATGACGCAGGCTGAATCTTATCGCAAATATTTAAGCAGACGCGAAGAAAACTGGGCGGAGTACTTTTCGAAGTAAGTCTACGTCGAAGGGACGATCGGGGAGTGTCCATGCATCTCTCTCTCTCTCTCTCTCTCTCTCTCGATCCGCTGAAGCCGCGCTGCAGACATTTAAATATTATCGCGTGAGGCCGAAGGGTTCTTACGAAAATGGAGAGACCAGATTGCACGGGGAGGGGGCAGGAGGACTTTACGATAATTCTTCTCCCCAACGACGCACGCTCGTATAGACGCTAAAATTCGGGCGCGCGCGCGCGCGGCTAACGAGGGTTCGGCTTTGTGGATGCCGTTACGGCGAGCAGAAAAAACTACGAAGCAAGACTTAAGAAGGGGCTCGTGTGGTGTGATGTAATGCGTTTTTGTCACCCCGCTTGCTTTTGACCTCGCCGACAGAGCGAGTCTGTTGCACAAGCCATCAACTCCTACTCGTCGACGTGTAAACTAAAAAACCTAACTTGTAGCACGTTCGGCGAAGAAGTCTTCGGATACAAATATAGGCAAGAAGTAGTATAGATGTAGCGCGCTATAGAGATAATTTAATTTCTTCCCCGTTGTCATTTGATTTATGAATTTTAAATTGAAAAGTATCATTCATCGTGTCTCGACCTTACTTTACTCATTTCTTAAGATATATATTTAATTAATAATGTCATTTATTCTCTGTCAACCGTAAAAGTTATCTGGAAATGGTATATTTTTAATCTCTTATAACCAGAATATTTAAAATAAAAATATTTAAAAGAAAGGTTTTATGTTAAAATTCCGGTTCAACAAAAAAATAGGATAATTGACATTAAAAAAAATTGTTTAAGCTCATATATATCTCATTAAATACGGAATTAAATTTGATTGTAAATTATTTCGTTTGAAAATTATTAAAACCAACACAGTTGTAGAAAATTACAAAGGATGTATTATTGAAATATCGCTTCTCGAATTGTAGATGAATCGCTCGCATTGTGCAACATCATTCTCGAGGAAAATTAATAGCGCACACGCGGTGCCTACACACGTGCAAAAGCACGCACGGAATCGCAATTACGACCGCTATGAGGCTTCTAAAGTGCAGCCTGGAAATGGTGGAATCTGGAGATGCGGCGAAGGATCATTCAGGAGCTGGAAGCGGAACCGAGTAATGCGATAATGACGTTCCAAGAAATGGAGCGACACCTAACCCTCGCCACTCATTTTATATGGCGGATTTCATCTAGAGTAGGGTCTTGCTTGTTAAAGTAACGGACTTGAGATTTTCGATTAGTTCTTCCTTGATAGAATAAAACTATATGTAATAATAATAAATTAACAGAGCATGTT
This sequence comes from Xiphydria camelus, assembly GCA_963678675.1. Classification (NCBI taxonomy): domain Eukaryota; kingdom Metazoa; phylum Arthropoda; class Insecta; order Hymenoptera; family Xiphydriidae; genus Xiphydria; species Xiphydria camelus. The sequence continues at coordinate 22,167,883 of OY783195.1, read as the reverse complement.
CGACTATTATTTATTCGCGCCTCCTGCAGTTTTCTCAATTTCAATCGGATCATATAAAATTTTTCCCACGAAAAACAAATGTAAACATGTAATCAAGCTTATTTATATTAGTTAAGGGCCCTCTGTCGGTTTTAGGGACTTCGAAAAACCGTAGAACAAACTTCTCGCGCAACATTTGAGAATGATCTCGCTGTCGGTAAAATATCTAGTGAAACTCATTGGCATAGTAACGCCGGAGAATATATCATTCCTGAATATTACGCTTATTCAAAATGGAGAAAAAATTGATCATTACATCTATCAGTAACATGTGCGAAAGGTTCAAAACAAAATATTTACTAGTTATCGGAAAAATGGTCCGCTACCGCATCATCCACCGCCCTGAGTAATAACGCTGTGTCGAAGACATCGCAGTGAAATATTTTGGATCATTAGTGCACAGCAAATCACAGGTTGGAAATTACCTCACATTTTTCGTAAGTAAACAATATGTCTAACCTAGCTGAAAGTTTTGGAGCCTGTCAAATTGATCTCAAACATTCTCAGGCATGACAATCATCAACTCCAACTTTAATAATCAATTAACAAATTTTTAGTCATAATAGTTTATGAAAACCTATTTCCGACCTGTAAAAGATCGCGCCGAATGGTTTCCAAATTATTTCGCTACAAGGAAATCATTAGAAATTTATTGAGAATTTTTCGCGAACTGTTTTTAATACTACCAACCGCAATAATGTTGACAGAGGGCACTTAAAGAGAATATATAACCGAGGCTTTTCACGATGACGCATTAAATATCGGAAGGAATATATAGCACAACGGGCGGAGGAGCATCGGTCTCTCTCGATTGGAAATTGAGATGTATCCAACGGTGAAACAAATGATCAAAAATGATTTTTCCACATAGGCCGTATCCTTTGATTCATGGCGAAGGCCTCGCGTAAACCACACCCGTTAAAATCACATAATTCGTAATTTTCGTTCGAAGGACCCCATGGGGAGATCACCCACGGAGTCCGTTATGTGGGGCTCTATCTATTCGTTCTATACGAGCCGCGCCTCGCTCCGGCTGCGGATTGTCTTTGCTTCTCTCCTCCTTCGCGTTTTTCTTTCGACCTGTCGACGCCGAATCGCAATTACGTGAAACATTCCAGAACTGTGAAGTAATAAATTCAATCGGAAGGGTACAAAAGTTAACTATTTTCTATTTGATGTGCTCCGATTTTCCGAGACTGCCGACAAAGTTAAATTCCTATAATAAGAATCAATTTTCCAGTGGATGTGTTTTGTTTTTTCTCCATCGAAGTAATTGATCGTTAGTGCGTACAAATTTGACGTTGTACGTCTCTATCGAGGGATGCATATTCATTGGCTCGTCCGGCAGTCCGGCCTACCGTTCATGCGCTCTCATAAATTACGGCTAGTTGCCGGATAACATGTTATTTGCCACCGAGCTCCACAAATGAGTTCACTTTGTATTTAATTACTCGGCTCACGCCCAGGGCGTATCCGCGCGGACCCACCCCCATAGGCTCGTATACCGGTACGGCCGCCCTGAAGGACTGTTTCTCATCCGAAGCGTCGGCCACTTCGCAAACTCGCGGCGGCGCTCTATACTCGATCCAGATTCTCCCGCAGAAGTGGGCAGGGTTCTAGTTCGCGGCCCTAATTGCCGGTTTCACCGGAGCAATACCATCCCCGAACGAGATGTAATAGATGAAAGCAATCAATTTCTCGGCCGGTCAGTTAAACGAGTGGCGTAGGCGATCGCGCGGCTCGTTTGTTATAAAAATATATCACGAATAAAATTGCGTTTCCAGAATCCAGAAACATCTGTAATAGAATGGTTTCGATGGGTTTTCTATGGAGTTAGCTCAAAAATCTCGCTCACGGTGGATCTCTCGTTACGGGAACGTTATACCATCGGTGATGCAACTTTTTATATTGACCTTTGAGCATGACTTTGTTTATTAATATTCCAGCTTATATTAACGAATAATGTAATATTCTAAAGAACGTTTAAACAGTTTTGAGTAGTTTAATAATAATTAGCTGTCGTAGCACTGCAGGAATATTTTACAAAGTTGTCATTACACTTGACTCTTACAATTTAAAATTTTTGAGATTTATCGATATCATCTAGTGTACGGAATAAATTAGTCTACAATTGAGCAACGATTGGTCAAGTCAATGTCTTCAAAAGATTGAAAATAAGTCTGTACCAATTGTAATTCGTCCTTTAGTTTTCGAACGCTGCGGCAAATACTGAAGCGTCTACTTATCGTTGGTCGGCGAGTTTAATCCTTGGAAAATGCCAATTTCTGGACCAGTCACCGGCTAGACCCTTTGAAAGGTTTCACCAAATTACATCGGTCCTCTAATCCGTGACCCTCGTCTTCATTTAATAACTGAACAAAATGCGAAAAGAGCAGAGAGTCGTGGAACGTATCGTTACTCTTTCAGAGCTCCGATCGTTCGGCCGTCAATAGACACGTTTTTGACATTGTTAAACGGAAATATGGACGGCTGCGTTGTTTCAATTCCGACACCTGTAATATTCAGCAAGTAGCAGTATATGAACCATAGTAATTATAAGCGACACCCCGTAATTATCTTCGCCTAGAATTCTCACCACCTCGCGCGATTGAGAGTCGAATAAGGGCCGGTTGTACAACATGCCGATATACTGCCCGATAGAGTTATCCTGCCGACAAGTCCGCTTTTGACGTGTTAAAAGCGGGCTTGTCGACAGGATAACTCTATCGGGCAGTGTATCGGCATGTTGTACAACCGGCCCTTAGTCAATGCGGCTTTTGACTCGGGGCTGAAATCGAGTGCTGTTCATTGCCTCTGCATCTGCAGGCCTGCAGACCAAGCTGCGTTCTTTAATTGTCTCAATTGAAGAAACGATTTTCTAACATAGTATGATCAACAATTTAACATGAAGTATTGGTGTTAGTCACTCTAGTTGAGAGTGGAGTTTTAAGGTGGCGACATCCTCTAATTTTTCTATGATATGTTATTCGTTAATAAATTGAAGTTTATAATAAAGATATGTTGAATTAAATTATTTCATCATTTGTAATTTAAGTATAAGTATCATACGACTCGATTTATCGTACAGTTTGTAGCATGCCACTTTATGAGACATATTAACAATATGTTCTGTTTTTTACCTTCCTTGGAAAAAGGAAGTTTTTGATAAAGTATTCATATTACCATATAGGTACATATCATTTTCTCTTTTATAAAATACTTAGTCTTATGTCTTTATAAAAAACTTCTTTGTAATACGTAAACTTTAAGGCGCAGTTATTCAGTTCTCAATAATAATGGAAGAGACGTTTTTTTTAACTTTTAACAGGGCTTAGATAGACATAAGATTTATACGTTTTAGGACACTTTTGCAAAAATTCAAAATTTATTTTTTTTAAAAGTAAAATACATTTATTCATCAAAATAATCCCCCTCCGCCTTCCGAGGATGCCTTCCGCAAAGAAAGTTTCATTTTTCGAAATAAGGAAGTTATTGACTCATTTTTCAACTTCTTCAAATATTTTGAATCGCACATCAGATAATTCGTTTTGTATTTTCCGAAACAAGTAAAAATCAGTTGGATCTAAGCCTGGTGAATACGCCGGGTGTGGTACAACTTCCCATCCAAGAGCCATTAACGTATATCCTTGACCGGTCTACTCACATGAGGCCTGGCATTGTCATGGAGAATCTTTACTGGACGTTTTTCTTTGCCAGTAAATGGATGCTTTTGGTCAATTTCTTGGTTCAATTGTATTAATTGTTGACGATAGCGATCGGCAGTAACTGTCTGGCCAGGTTTCAGAAGTTCATAATGGAGTACGTCTTTCATATCCCACCATATACACAGCATGAGTTTGTTACAGTGAATATCGCTCTTTGGCGTCGATGTCGTCAGCTCCTCAGGGTTAATCCAATGATATTAGCATTTCGGATCATCAAAATAAATCCACTTCTCATCGCCGGTCACAATTTTCCACAAGTAACTTTTTTTTGTTGCTTGTTGTAAAGATTCAAACATATGTCAAAAGACGGCTATTTTTATTTGCTTGAGTCAAAGAGTGTGGCACCCACTTTGTTCCTTTTCGAATCTTTCCCATTGCATCAAAGCGATAGGAAATAATTTGTTGAGTTACTCCTAGCTGTTCTGAATGTTATTTTTCTGTCTGGCAAAAGTTTTCATCCAGCAACGCTTGCAGTTCCTGGTCGTCCACTTTTACAGGGGCCGCGGTACGTTCACGGTTACTAACATCAAAATCACCGTCTTTAAATCTCTTATAGGGTAAAGTCGGGAGAGATGGCGTAGCGGGTGAGACGGTTCAGTCAAATAATTTCTTTGTCTGTGTGGCAACATTGATTCAGTTGGTGACACAGATGATTAGTACCTACACATGTGCAGTAAGTGTGTGTTACGGAACGGCTGTTTTTCTCATCAAAAGGTAAAATAAATAAAACTGTAACTGTGTAATAAATATAACTGTATATTGTATTGGCCCTGATTATTTTTTTGTGTAATAATAATTAGGCATCCAGTAAGTTTTGATTCTGATTTGAATGTATTTGGTTTGGTCATTTCACTTGGTAAACTTTTAAATATTGTTCCTAACCTTAAATTTCGTTCCGTACTTCATGTACAAGAATTCAGAAAAGTGGCAGAAAAGCGAAATAACTTTGACGTGTTATTATTAAGATTTATTATTTCTTAAAGATGTTTTAAGTTTATGTGGTTGGAATAATCAATACTTTGATATTTTTCTTTAAGTTTAATTATTTAAGATGATTTTGTATTTTTGTTTTTGTTATTTGGCATTAAAAGTAGTTGCACTTTTTATTTTGAAGCCTATTCTTGAAAAACCACTCACCCCCACCAATTTTTTCGACTGCCGCCATCTCACCCATACTAGGGCGTGTGAGTTGGTTTTTGGTATATTTTCGTTTGACAAATTTTTTACAAAACTCGATAACACTTTTGGTCGTTCCTTTACAAATTCCTATTTTTATTGTTCGCTCTATCCACATTATCAATTAAGTATTGCTTATTCTACAAATATAGTTTTTATACCACATCTCTCTTCCAACTTTACCCTACCAATACTCACATATACTTTTAGATACAATGTTGTCCCCAAGAACACAACAGATCGATTTACATGTTTTCTTAACACTTTTTCCTTGATGGAATTCTTAGCGAATGCAGTGTCTAATAAAAAGTTTATTGGTAATGCATGTTTTATACACAGAATTTAAAGGTTATATCTATGACTCCCTTATGTTTCAATACTACATAACAAGTGCTACCATATCATATGTGAGCAGTAATTTTGAATTAATTTATGACATGAAATGGAAGTGTCCTAAAACTTATTTGTACACCTAATACATATCGGAAGCTAGAGGTTTGCGAACCTTCAAGAAGTCTCGCGATGCATTAAAACGACGAAAGAAAGGGAGAGAACGAAAGGGAACGAGTAAGATGCGCGGTTTTAAGGTACGGGTATTATCGTTCTGCTACTTAGGAAGAGTTTTGGGGACCGGGTGATCGCGAAATCCAAGACGGCTGTACGAGGGGAATGACAGAGATCGGGTTGCCTCGGACCACCGTCGCGCTCACCGCAAACTTTATCCTACCTGTTTTCGCTAATTGAGCGAGTAAAGATGTAACTGGACCTTACGCCCCTGAGGTATTTGCACCCTTTTTGCAGATACAATCTATTTTTTCTTCTCTCAGTGATCCCCACGCGCTCGGAACAAAGGGATGTCCATTCGGGTACAACGACATTCCTCGAAACTCCGTACTTCCTTACTTCTCGGTATAACGATCCCAGCAAACGTAAAACTCTGGCGTTTCGATGGGTCGATACCAAAGACTGAGGACTTGCAATTATTTACTTTCTTCACATTGAGAAAAATGAATGGCTCTTATAACAAACTAAAGTATTGCTGCATGCGTGCTTTTTATTATAGCAATAATCATTGTCATATGAGGAATATGCATTGCTGTAATCACCAATTGCAGAGCAATACCACTTAGTTACCAATATATAAGTTATTGTAACAACGCGAGGAAACTCTTGGAGAGATACGTTTCAATTACTGGAGGCATTTTTTTAAACTGATGCAGCAACTAATCCAGTATAGCCGTGGGAGCTATACGCACGGGTGCAGAGGAACCATGCGTATACTTACGAGTACATCTACGCTCAAGTCAATCATTAATAGAATTGCTATGGCAATGTATAATACTTATCCATGAAATAGAAAAATAAATTTAAATGAAAGGACGGCGGCATTTGGCGATATTGTACCTTTTTTTTCTACATAATAATGTAATGCGAAACCGCTCACTTGACATATTCGAGCATTGCGTGGCTGCTAGAAGTTATCCGTCGTTCAACTCCCGCAGCTATCCTATATCGTTCTTGCAAGCGGAATGCGTCCGGTGCAAGCGTTTGACTCTCGTACCTAGACGACACTACTTTTGTGCCAAAAGACTCGAATATAGCTTTAAGAGTCAGAAATTCAATAGGCAGAGCTACTCATTTTTCTCAGTGCAGTCTAGAAATAAAGTTTTTATTACAACGTTTTCCTTAAAACGGACAAATTTTGACACATTAACGGCTGGAAAACGTGAGTATTTGTTGGCAAAGCACTGTTTTTCCGACATAAGTTCCCACATTCAAATTATTTTAAAACGAAAACAGTGTTAGTAATCCTAATAGGTGGAATAATGTCCTTAGACCATTCACCAGGGTGCTTATGTATCAAATAAGTGAAAGAGTATTCGTTAATGATGAATAATTTAATTTCATCAAAATGTGGCTAGTAGATTATCCCATAGAAAATGTCGGTATCCTGCTAAAACTTTGTTTATACCCTTCGTTGCTTACGTGGGGTGTAGGCGACACCCCAGCCTCATTTATTTGCGTGCCACGCCTAGAGTTTTTTTTTCGAGGTTGGCACTTTCAGTACTTTTCGAGAACATTTCATTAAAGAATTTGGCACCAAAAGCGCAAGACAAAACCGATTTATTTATCCGATAGAACGCTGTAAAGTGTTAAAAAGTGATTTTTAACAATCTGATATTAACTTAATATTTAATATTTTTCTATAAAACTTGTTCCAATTTGTTAATTTGTCCTTCGTTAATAAAACGAGAGTATGATAACTGCCCTCAGTCTATTATTTAAACTATTTTTTAATAAAAGTCGGCAGGGAGATCTGAGCGTCTGAAAACCGAGACCTCATGTACCGAGACTGCGAGTTTTATTTTCAATTAGAAAATGACGAAATTTATTCTTTTTAAATGTTGAGATCATTAGGCAATATCTCAAGCTTTAAAAGAAAGAGAAAAGTATTAAAAAATTTCAATTTTTCACTAAAAAAACGTTAATTTTTAACTGGCGTGTATGGTACACCCCAGGTAAGCTCTTATATTTCAAAAACCCACGTGAGTAACGAAGGGTTAAATTCAGGTGTAAATTAGTAATACAAAAGAACATACGCACCCTTCACTGAGCAGTAACAAAGTAAAAACAATGATTTTCTAAGAAAAGAACGTCCTACAACCTACGGAACCTCCATGCGACTATAATAGGACGTAATAGTATGACTTCAACCAAATCTTAGAGTTGAATATAATAAAATTACCATGAGGTGCATTGGAAGAATTGAATTAGTAGGGGAGAGTTGCCTAAATTGTACCACATTTTGGTTGTTACCTGTTACCAGCCATTGTTTATGCTAATATGCATGTTTTTTTGAAACCTTTAATTAGTTATTTGTCATGTTCTGCCATAATATTAACAAAATATTTTATTACATTTATAAAAAAGAGGATTTTCTAAAGTTCTGCAAGTGGTACGATTTAGGATCCTAAGTGCTTAAATCGTACCACAGGTTTCCCAAATCGTACCTTTGTGGTTTGAAATATGAACATGCTTGATTATAGCTTAAAACACAATGATGTTAGAAAAAAAACTTTATTAGGTTTACATAAAAGTATCAAAAAAACCTAATCTACCTTACAGTCTACACAAAAAAAAATTTCTATTCCGGTTTCACACCTGCACAGCTTTCATGAACCCATATGCTGCAACGTAGACATTGAATCATGTCCTCGACTGAGATCAATTCACATGTTACAAAATCATTCATCTGGATTCACTGCAATGACAACCTCATTAGGCTGGGCCGAGGTTGAGTACGATTTAGAAAACTAAAGGAGGTACAATTTAGGCAACCCGGTTTTTAAAAAAGAAAACATTATTCTTAACCTCAAATTAAATCTATTCTTTGTTTTAGCAATACTTTTGAACACTAAATTATTTGTATTTTCAATAGATTATCATCAAAACTATGAATACGTACCTCTTATTAGCTAATATATCCTTACGTGTGACCTCCAGAAACTATATCAACAACCTATGAAATCGAAAAAGCTCTGTATAATGGAGCACGCTGTCACGAGCGTAAATAACTTTTTCCCACCACTAAGGCAAGCAAATAGTTCAAGTAGTCGCTATTAGAGGGCTACATCTACTCGTTTTCACTTAGAAAGTGAAGTGGTACGATTTAGGAAGCAGTACGATATCGGCAACTCTCCCCTATAAGCATACAATAAATTCGTAGGGATGAACACTCATGATTTAAACCTCTGTGATCATACTAGATCTTAGAATAGATTAGATAGAAGGGGATTTTGGTAAAATGATAGAATACGAATTGCATAATTGTGATATCGTTGAAATAAATATACCTATCGATTTAATAGAAAAAAAGAATTTTAAACGAATTCAATTAAGGCGACTGGAAAAGGTCCGAGGAACTTTTTAAAATTCTTTTTTTCTATTAAATCGATATATTTAACTTCAACAATATCACAATCATGCAATTCGTATTCTATCATTTTACCAGAATCCCCTTCTAATTAAGGTATTAGCATACCCCTCTAGTATGATCACAGAGGATCGATAAGATGAAGTATTCAACTGTCCACTTTTTCGATATCATTCCGTTCAAACGCAACCGAAGCTCTTCAGAATATTTCCCTATACAAAGTAACACCGCAGACACGCGCCCGTACAAATTATCGAGTCATTCGACCGAGACGCAAATAAAAACTCACAACACCGTGAAGCGGTCAGAAGCCGCACGCGTTTACGTGCCTTCCTTGTCCCTCCAGCGCCGTCCAGGGAAAGACGATTTGAAACTCATTAGCGAAACGGCGAGACGGCGCGCGTGCTGAGTTCGAAATGCTACTGATTTTTCTCACCGGTAAAGAGGATCGATCTAAAAACACAATGGCGGTAATAAGCCGCCTACGGGAGCGGTCTCGTTGAGAATCCGAACCACATTGTATTCAACTATTACCGCTCACAAAGAACGACGGACTGCGTTCGCATGATGGACTTCAAAGAATTCTCCGAGAATCTGTATATCACGTATGCCAATGGGGTGTCAGCCCTTCTGTTGCTACGTAGAAGCGTCTAGAATCTGCAACAGTGGCTTCGTGATCTCTGGCAAACATTTAACTCGGAAGATCGTGAAACGATGGCATGCCGTGACCGGATATATGTATATTGATTTTCGGCGGAACGCAAGAAATTAATGTCCGGAACTTCGAAGATCGCTAGTTGATAAAGGGCCACGCGCTGTTCGCGATTATTCACCGGTACGGTAAATATAGTAATTTTGTTGGGCGCGCTAACTATGTAGAATTAGTAACACTGACACTCGATGAGTTCGGGATCTAAAAATCTATATAGGGTCTTCGGGGTTTCGAAATTGTAGATATAAGTATCGCGAGGCCTTTCTCGTTATTGTTTCGCGAATTATCATAATCGAAGTGATTAGAATTTAATTTAGATATTACTTTTCACTACTCGAAGTTGCGTAATTGATTTACGCAATGAAGCTATAAAAGAGAGTAAACAATGAATGGATGTAAATCGTGAAAAATAGCGCTATCAAGAAACGGTATATCATATCATATCGAATAAAAACGTTTCATTTTGACACGTCGGGCATTTTTACCGTATTTTATCGTGTTTTAAGTGGTTTTGCTTTTAGATTAATCTTTACTAATTTTTCCTTAACGCGTTGATTTCTGCATATGGATTAGTCAGTATATACTGAATCCATTACGGTACTTACCTTAAAAAAAATAGAATAGAGTATGATTAAACAAAACTATTTTTGCCTTTAACTCTTTCGATTAATTACTAATCACGATCAAAGTAGGTACCTACTCAGTAATGATCAAAGTTAATGGAAATTTTCTAAGATTAATCTATTTCCCTTTTAAAACATTGCATATTTACGAATAAAATGTAAGAACAGTATAAGCGTATCGATAGCGAATCGAAGTTTGAAAGAGATGACGATCCAAGCGGTTATATTTTCGTAATGCTATGGATCCGATGCTGCGTGTTGTCATAGGTGAATCGAGCTCCCGATCCGAAGGTACGGCTATCCGATGCGTTTGTAATAATAATGATTAGTAGGAATCCATGGCGAGAAAGATTCTCTCGGTGAAACATAAATACGGCGAAATGCTTTCCGACGTTCCACTCGGCTTCGGCGACTCGTTCGCCCTTTCGTCCCCGCAGGCTCGTGAATGTTGGCTTTGGCTGCGCCTCGAAGATTCTAGGAGCTGGTGATTCCATTGATCGAACGGAGCGCATAATAAGAATGAAAATAGCTTTCAGAAGCTGTAAGGAGGTCCGTCCTGAACAATTCTACGGATATTTCTCTATTGGGCAGTATCGTTGTAGATACCTACTACACCATAATATCCTCCGTTACGTCAACGACGATATACAAGTTTTACGGGTTTTCAATATTTTCCCGCAGCAATCGTCGCGGCATAATATATCTCTTGATATTTTCAAATTGACGGCTGCATTTATAACAAATATTTTAGAATACGTTTGAAAGATGTGTCAATGGAAAATGTTCCTAAAATATCCAAGAAACATTTCTTCTCTTTGTGGAATTTTTTATTTTATATTCAGAACTTTACAAATCATAGCTCGTGATAGTCGTTAATGTTGTAATTGCAACTTTCAAATAGTGTCGACTACCTATGTATATATTATATAAACACTTTGCGGTTTCTGACATTCTTTCATTGTTACGGATTAGTCTAGCTAAGAATGGTATTCATAGTCAGGTTCCAAATATAAACAGTCTCAAAAAATACGTTTTGACTAATGAGAAACTTCCCAAGTTGTTTTAAAATCATCTTATATTCCTTGAAGCCTGATTATGAATGCCGACTTAGTTGAAAAAATACAATACTAGGTACCAAGAATTCAACTAGAATATGAAGTAGGATAACCACCCAGTTATTGGACATTTAAGCATTTTACAATATTTGAAACCATGTTAAAAAGATATTTTTCTACCTAGAGATATGTATGAGTGGTGGCTTGTTTTAATTGCAAATCTATTGGCTTTATATTCTAGTAACTTACAATTTTAAGTTGGAAAGAATATAAAAATATATTTTTTTTCAACAATAAAAAATTGGGATAAAGTCAAAAAACTTAGTTATTGAACAGTGTTCTTATTTTTTGGGAAATACTCAATCCAGTAATTGGACAGTCAAGAATCAATAAGCCAGGTACGGCTTTTAATAATATTTAAATAAATAAAAACAAGATTCCTAGTTTTTATTTATTTAAATCAGACTGCCCAATAACTGCAAAGTGTCCAATAACTGGGTGGTTTACCCTACATACTTTTTCTATTATTTTAATTAATGATTATTTCTATACCACCTGTATATTTCAAGCGATGATATAGACTCTATTAATAAACAAATTTCAAGGCTTATAACGTCAAAGAACAGAATACGGATTAATACCAGGAGCGAGAAGACCTCAGGATTTATACCACTCTAAAAAGTGTTGCATTAATAATTTAATTTCACAACTTATTGAAATACAAAATAAAAATAAAAGACGAAAAACCGAAGTATAATGTTACATCAAGATTAATAGAGACTCCAACGTTGCATGATATACGAGCATGTGATATCAGCGAAGATGCGCTTTTCTCGCAAGAATAACGCACCAATTGATTTTAGGCTTGATCCAATTTAGTTCCGTGCTAATAGCGACTTTGATACGCTCTATCGCGCGATCCTTCTCTCGCCTTGCCATGTTTTTCAATGAACCACGATCCATAGACGCCGGGATAATTTAATTAGGATTCATCAACTTGCGCACGCGACCCACGAGCAATTACTCGACACTAGTCGGGCCCCCTCTAGGTGCAGTTATGCAACAAGGCGTATGACTAAGCACGTTAAAGTCAAGTCGCACAGGTAGCCGGGTACAAGCACCTCACCCTCGTCATCTCCGTCGCGCGACGCAAGGTTTATGTAGGTACGTATAATGGTTATGTGGCATTGGTATATAGAGGCGCCGGGCCACCTGTTGCAGTTCCGCTGGGCGGCCCTCGTTTCTCTGGTGGGGTATTCTCGGGGATGCCGATTGGTCGTGAGGCACGTGCTGCTCGAGGGTGCCTTGCTCCCCGAACGCATAAATCCCCCGGTTCCCGCTTCGCCGCTTCAGAATCTCGCCGAAAGTCGAGCGGTGTCGTCGTGATCGCACGTATAACTAGAGAGCAATTTCGAAAACACAAGAGAAATTCGCCGATCTCACGAGTAAACAGTTTTCTCTTTAAACCCTCGCGCGCTTAGTATACCCCGCACGCATAACGGACAACCCGCACGCGGTGAAGTGGTCGCGGAAAATCGGTCGTTCGCGCGACTCTCGTATCGGGTGAGTGTCGAGAGGGCGGACACTCGCGAAGTGGTGCGATGGAGTTACAAGAGATGTTCCGGTACGGGTATCTCTTCCCGCCGCAGGAGGACGTCCTCCCGACGTACTTGGAGCTCCCCAGCTATACCTACTCGAAGGAGAAGAGCGGACTTCCGCCGGTCAGTACCCTGGCAGCGCCGCAGTGCATCGTCTACGACAACAATAGCGACGGTTGGCACACACCGAGCCCCGCGGCGAGTCTCAGGTCCATCAGCCCGACGACCACCTCGGTGTCGTCGGAACCGGAAAGCGGCGGCGGCGGCGGCGCGGTGGTTATGAGCTCGCGCGGCAATCGTCCCGTGTTGCAGCATCCGGAGAAGAAGTACAAGACGCTACTGGTGGCCGCCAAGTCGACGTCGGATCAGTCGCCGGTTGCGATTCAAGGGGACGTCGAGAAGATGCCGTCGTCCAGGCAGAGCGTCGTGAGCAATTCGAGCAGCCTCTCGGATCGGATGGACCCGGAGGAGAGCGACTGCGCTGAGAGCGAGACGGAGCAGGAGAACTGCGAGCCGCGGAGACGAGGCAAGTACGTTAGCTCGACGGTGGTGAGGAAGAGAAGGCTCGCGGCGAACGCACGGGAGAGGCGCAGGATGCAAAACCTGAACAAGGCCTTCGACAGGCTCAGGACGTACCTGCCGTCTCTGGGAAACGACAGGCAGTTGTCCAAGTACGAGACTCTTCAGATGGCTCAGTCCTACATCACGGCACTCTACGACTTGCTCCAGTAACGCCGTGGCTCTCCATCTCCGCTCTGTAAATATCCGTACATTCGCCGGTATACTGTAAATACACAATCCGTGAAGTCTCCTGTGATACGCCGAAGCGCCTCCCGCCACCTGACGACCTGCCGTTAGTATTATTATCGCGAGAAATCGATAGAAATATATATATTTTTCTAAGCTATTTATGTAAATATTCGACGAGTTGTATATTTTTGTACGATAGTAGAATGTAGGCATCGCACGCGAGATGGAAGCTACGTCTGAGCGTCGCAAAAGGACGATATGCAGCGACGGGCTTATATTTTGTATCATTACCAAACCTGTATTAAGGTCGTTGCGTAACGTTAGTTAGTCGTGTAGTTATTTATATAGGACGGAAACGACATCCTCCCACGAGACTGAATACCCGCATTTTTTGATACAGTTGATATTAATAAAGCAATGTTCTTTAATTACACATACGCATTGCCGCACGTGTACTTCGTTACCGCGATCGAAATTTATTCGTGCGGCCAAATTGGCGCTCTCGTTGTTTCACTCGCTACCGAAAAAAATCGTGCTTCTCACCTTCTCTCGACCCATTTCACCCGCGCTTAGGTACCTGCGGTCGCGGCGACGAGCAAAAGAAAAGTTTCGCAGGCATTTTATGTCGCTCCCCCGCGCGATCGTTAAAGAATCGCCGAGGGACAATGCCTTTTGTAAATTGGGCCCGGGATGTGGTAATGGCACCCCCGAATTTCTGACCTACCGAGTACCTGCAACCTATTTTCCGCTGCCTCTTCGCCCTCTCGCTCGCTCCCGGCTTCGCCCCACCCTAAACACCGTCATTAGGATCTTCTGGTAATGTCGCACTTCCGATGTCTCGCGGCGCCGACTCGCGTTGACCGTCGCGGAGCGACACGTCCGAGGCCGATTCTACGCAAAGCGACTTTTTGAATTTGCCGGGTGTCGCGTCGAAGGAGAACGCCGCGTTCGGGAGGAGCAGATATTCGACGGGGAGCGGCATCATCGGTGGTCCGGTTGTCACCCGAAACTCGCGACGCGTCGGTGCCCGGTTTCATCGCAATTTGAGAGCCTATCGCCTTCCCCACCCTCCCTCCTCGCTCCCCTCCTAGCGTTTATTGAAAGTTAAGCAATATCCGGGGAGCACTTATAATCCGAAAATAAAGGAGGCGGTTTTTCAAAGTCTTCGATCGCGCACGCGCGTGTGCGCCGGAAGGGGGTGTCGATGACCAGGAACTATAGCGTCAGAATATCGGCTTGATGATTTCATTTCGCAAATTTGACACTGTCTCGTGTGTTACGCTACGAGGAAAGCTTCATAATTGAGCTAATTCGTTGAATTGATTTTGCTTGATATTTGGAAATTTGTATTTCGGGATAATTGAAGCTTCAAACATGCAGTTTTCAAATTTTGAATCGTGGAATAGATTCCACTCAACGCTTTTTCGTTCGCTTTATACCGATTTTGGAAGATCTGAGAAATAACTGAACCTGCTTGATACAGGTAGTTTATCGAGAATAATACTTCGATAAAATAATGAATAAAAGTAATTCGAGACTCGTGTCTATGTATATGACATTTATTCGTAAAATTGCTTTTAAATTTGTCAGGTATTTTGAAGAGAATATTGCGGCGTTGTGCAATTGATATTGCACGCGAAACTCTGTGAAATTATCACATTAACATCTCGTCCACTACAATTCCTATATTACGAAGTTGGCATCTTCTCTTTAAGATTCTTTTCTATCAGCTTCGGATGTGTAACGCTATAATCTGCAAATATGTCTTTCCACATAGAAGAAAGATTTTAAAAATGTATTCGTATAGGTAAGTAAAAGGAAACTTGGATAACAGTATAGTTGAACATTTTACGTTTAACTCGGAAAACGGTCTGCATTATAGTGTGCGAGATAAGTGGGTGGTCGAAGCGTAATAGCAGAAACATTGGATCTCAAAAAATTTTAATCAATTTAAAAATTCCTAAGATTCGCCCATTGTACGAGTGCCTGATAATCGTGAACATTTCGAGGCCAATGATGCGAATAACGGCCGCACCACGTTACGCGGCGGTCTAATTTTCCGATTTTTCTTCGGATGCGTATGACGTGCTTCGCTGGACCAGAGGTGGTGCATCGTACACCTAGTCGCGCAATTACTCGCCAACGATTACCGTCGGCGAGCTAACTTACGCGTTCGCGCGGGGCGCAGGGCTGCGATGGAACATTTACGGTTGGGCGCGGAGCGCTTTTATGAGCTCTCAAACGTGTCTAATTGAATGAATGAATCGCAAAGATGCGACTTTACTACCACCTAATTTCGCGCGCGTCGAAGAAACTCGGCGCACTAAATGGTTCTCTTATTATGAGTTTATAGCTACAGTATTTTCTAGCACGGGTCCGTTTAAATCCTACCCGACGTCTCTGCCCGAAGATTCTATCGCCGGCGTGAGAGGCACGAGCTCGCGCGGTAGTCGCCAGCGAGATGAGCGCGCGGCTATAGTTTTCTTTCAAGATTTCTTCGCGCGAACGTTGAGGAAACGAGGTGAAAGGTTCCTCTCCGCGGAATATAGGATGTGACGGACAATAGGCGAGCAAATCGTATCGACGATGATTGCGAGAAACTGGAGTAACCTTTCGAATGGACCGATCGTCCGGATTTACCTGGATGCAAGTGTAACGTTGAATTATCAACCGGTAAGAATTTCCTACGCGATTCGTAGCGGTTTATTATACAGACTGCGTAATTGCGGCATGAGATTTCAGTTCCTCAAGTTCGAAAGCATAATTTCGGCCGTAACGCGCGCGCGGTCGCGGTAACTTCTCCTTACAGGGTATATACGAGATTAGCCGGCTGAGTCGTCCAGTGCGTTTCCCGATATTTTTACGCGCGGGGACTTACGGCGGCGCGTGGAGTTTCTGATGACTTATTACGTGGAAAGTTATGAGCGCAGAGGCGCGCTAAGCTAAGTGTGCCGCACAGCCACCTAGGTAGCATCGGCGCTTCGAGGCGCTCTTGCTTCTCGCGGAATGGGCAACATAGCTCGGTTTATGCGCACTTCATGAACCGAGTAATCGTTGACTTTTAAGCTCGTCCAACACTTCACTACACTTCACTGCCCAGCCCTCGATGCCGCGTGAATGTAGTACGTGAATGCCGTCGTTCCGCGTGTAGTGTCGTGTGTTACCGTTCGTAAAAGCTCGAACGCTTTACCAACAATCTCGAGAGTTCGTTTGCTTTTTTTTCTCGGCTGCCGTAGCAGCGTTGCGTTCGGTAATAGTACACTGCGGATCCTCGAACGTCGGGTCCTCCGTTTCACGGAGTGTTCTTTGCAACAACTCTCATTTGCAACATTTGCTCGAGGGTCTCACGCAGATCCGAGGTTGCCTGATCGATATTCTGCTGCAGCTCTTCGTGGTAGGCGCTAAGCGACATCGCCATGGCGTTAATGCCGTTTTTCAACATATCCAGTTCGCCGAGCATGTAGCCCTCCACCCGGCTGTCCAACTCTGCGGATCCTTATGCTACAAACGGTATTGCGAATAATTATTGTTTACTGTAAAATATCGAGGGTAAAATACCCCGAGACAAATTTTATGGATAGCTTTGACGAAAACTAAGAAGTAGACGATGAACGAAAATTGTAGAAATAGAAAACGATTCGTAAGAAAAATGGTATGCTGTTAGAAATTCTGTTGAATTCATGATATACGATGGCATAGAAACGCATTCAACTCGTAATGTATGTTATGATATTAAAAAATAGTTGTTAACTTATTACGATAATTATTGGGCCTTTAATAGATATGCTCTGATCTTCCATACTGATCTTCCAATGATATACCACAATTTCATCACCGAAACCAAAAAGAAATTGTGGAACGATTCGATATTTTCTGAGATACTTTCTTTCCATGGTCGAAGTCGAAGCAATCGAAGCCGCACGTTTTTCAGAGGGTTTAATATATGGATGGGTAAACCCCGTAGGTAGATGGGGGTTGGTTGGAGGGGACGTGCCGTGGGATGGGACCGAAGATCTTTTGGTTCAAAAACGCAAGGGATCGCCAATCCTTTCTCCCACTTTCTAGTGGTCCAAGCAGGTCCGAACCCTGACCGATAGTTTAGACAGTGTATAATAACTGATAATTATAAAGCGCATTCGTATCCACCCCAGTCGCTACGATTTGCTTAATGGCGTAGACTCCGAGGCGGTTAGCTATTAGATATCGATATCTTGACGAGTTAAACGCCCCTCTCCTCTCCGTCGTCCGATACAACGAAATGCAAAGAAAGGGATTTCCATCATTCATTTTGTACTCAAATATTATAATTACACATATAAACACGTCAGGCATATGCTATACGTACAGATTGCAGTCGTGTGAAGAGTAGGTGTCATAATTTTAGGAACTCGATCTGTAATTCACACTCCGTTGTTGCAACTGTAACGATATACACTTCTTCATTTAAAAATATCTTCGTTAGTATAAGAAATTCTTCCCGCGCGTAAAACACAATGACTCGATCCTATCAAATATTTCTTTGCAACAAAAAAATGATGGCTTGACCCGGGAATTATACCATGTTTTAGATTGAAGAAAACATTTTTTTGGCACTAGCAATTATTTATCTCAGTGTATTTTTTCACACTTGTTTAATTCGAAATTTGGAGAATCAGAAGATCTCCCGATTAATTTTGTACGTCTTCTCGTTTATCACTCTGTATATCTTCGGATTGAGGAATATACCTATAATGCAACAGTACTTTTGCGTAGAATATGACATTTAATAAAACGTATGTTTATAGGTCACAATTATATTTTAGCATGTATGAAGTTGTTTGATGGTCGAGGAAGTAAACTTTGGCGCCACCGAGCCGGGCACCCTTATTTATCGCCTAATTTGAAATATATCAATATGTGGCAGGAGTCAAGAGTGAGAATATAACCTTAATTTATGAATTTGTGTGTAGTGAAGTGAATTGGAATAAAAAATGTAATATACAATGGTTTTTTCGTGTGCAGTACCGAGTTGTAAAAATAAATCAAGGTTCAGGGTTCCTTCTGTAAAAAAATCGAAAGATATTCATCAAAAGTGGCTCGATTTCTTAAAATGTACACCTCATCGTAGAAAAGGATTATACGAAGTTCATTTTACTCCTGATCAATTCAGAACTTTTAGCGGTGTTGCAGGTAAAAAGGAAAATTATTTAATTAAATAAGTATGTATATTTATAGTACATATGGGGATTCTATTTGAATTTGTATGCCCGAAAATTGGGTGTTGTGGCGACTCGTCACGCTGTGGCGGCCTGCCGCCAGATGGCGCCGACCCTCTCGGCCCTCAGCTCGCGGCTCCTGACCCCCGGCTCTCGGCTCTCGGTAATCCAATGACGGTGCAGTTACTATATAAGAGGACCACAGAGCATCTAAGGCAGGAGTCGGCCTAGCCTTACTGATGAGTCCACAGACCGACTCTAGAGGCTAATGTTTTAGTATTATCACCACTTTATGTGAGTGCAGGATAATATCTTCTAACAGAAACTTTTACACAGGCGATTTAAATACACTTAATATCGCTTTAATTCCCATTCATTTGCATCAGAATCATTGGACAATTGGCATTTTTAATAGAACAGAAAATGTTATTCATTACTATGATTCTTTTTTTCTGTATCCATATAATAATCCGCCTGCTCAAGCGGACAATTTGTTTAAATCTGCAGTCAATGACTTGACTAGCGGCGAATGTAGAAATACAAAAATTATTTACGTTAATGCAGACAATTTAAATGTCCAACGCGATTCTTATAATTGTGGTTTTTATGCATGCTTACATGCTGAAGCGTATTTAATGAATAATGGTATAACAAGAATACCTAACATTAACATAAGGACAGAACGACGCCGAATATTGTCTATCCTTAGAAAAAACTTGATTATAAGTCATTCGAACATGGTATACGTTCACAAAGTGAAATAATGGAATTTGAAGATTCGATTGGTTTAAAAAAATTGCCTCTGACTCGTGCTGAAAGACGGTGTAAAATGAGATTAAAACTGACTGAAGAAGAAAAATTATTTGAAAAAAAAATTACACGTAAAAAAGAATAAATGAAATGAGAAAAGATAATGAATTCACGGAAAAAGAATATGAAACCAATCGGCACAGAATTTCAGAATTTCAGTAATCAGAAATGATCCTGATTTCCGGAAAAAAGAATATGAAGCTAATCTGAAAAGAATTGCTGAAATAAAAGATGGTCCAGAATATAAAGAAAATAAAAGAAAAAAGTAGTCTGAAAGAAATAAAAAATCGAAGAACAATCCACTACTTTATATGCAGGCGCATGATCATGAATGCATTTCAAGGTTTAAGTTAAGTGATTTTGACATTGCCTGTTCACATTGTAAACCTCTACATTTTGAAGAAGAACGTGTGGGAAAAAAGAACACATTCTCTGTGATTGTTGCAGACTTGGAGATAATAGGTTTGTTCCAACCGCACCGAGAACCGTACATAGAACGGTCCCCGTCATGCGCAGTAGAGAAAGTCCGTTCCAACCGTGCCGTGTACGGTTTCGTGTACGGTGTTGTGAAGCGTTCCAACCACCCGCGGGATCATTCGCAGAACGGTTCCGTGACCGTCCATCGGATACTTGGTTCTGAGCATGAACTGCGTGGACTGACATGCGCAGTACGATTAGACGGTTAATTAGCGTCGTGCATCGAAGCTAAAAGCATCTACTTTTCGGGAAAGGTGCGGGGTTACGTGCTCATTAGCAGCTTAAGTTTGTTGAAACATACCGCCCGCCTTATCATTGCGACCGCGCGATGGCAAGATTAGTTCTAGATTTCATTATCATCCATTCGAATAATTTTATAACACATGAAATTAATAATATTTGACAAAGAGATTACTAAGCTCTAGAAGGTTTCCTCATTCTCTAATAAAATCCTTATAGCTTCTACACATTGTTTTACAGTTCCTTATTACAGGACGAGAAGACTAATATAGAGCTGTATAATTAAGTTTCTTTAATAGTATCAACTTTTAATTTTAAACAATTATTACATTTGCTACAGAACACCAAATTTGTAAAACTGACTTTCATCATGGTGAAAATTGGTATACGTGAGTTTTTGGGATCGCGGATTTCAAATTTGCTATCAGATTTTCAAAATTCAAAATGGCGGACCCAATATGGCGGATCCAATATCCGCCATTTTCAATTTTGAAAATCTGACCATGTATTCGTAATCAGCGATCCCAAAAACTGCCAGATATACATTTTCATGATATTTGCACCGTTTTCCGAATTTTGATCCGCCATATTGGATCCGCCATTTTGAATTTTGAAAATCTGACCATGGATTCGTAATCAGCGATCCCGAAAACTTCACGGTGGCGACTTTGGCGCCAAAACTTCGAAAACTTTCGAAGATAATGAATTTTATCTAGAAAAATATCGATTTGTCAAGATTTGTTTATCCGCATTAACAAAATCATGCATGATTTCAAATTATTGCACATCAATTCTTATTCTTGAATATATTCGGACTATAACTAATGCCAAAACACCAAAAAAAATTCAAAAATTCGAAAATTCGGTGAAAATTACTCAGAAAATGGTTATGAAGAAGGTGGCACTCTTAGAGTGCCACCATGCCGCGAAGGGTTAAAACTGAAATCACAGATTCATGATCAGCGACCCATTAAAACCCCTTATACCAAATTTGGCATGAATCCGTCGATTTAAAAAAATCTCGTCCGCCATATTGGATCCGCCATCTTGAATTTTTGAAATCCGATTTCAGATTCATGATCAGCGACCCAAAAAACCCCCTATAGCGGATTTGGTCTGTCTATTAACTTTTTGAAAATCATGATCTCTTGATGGTTTTTTAAGATAAAAAAATGTGACATGATGGCTAAATTTTGACACCGGATTCATCATCAGGAGGCAAAATTACCACGGATAACATATATCGCAGCAAATGTATACCCCACTTTTTTTTTGGTGTGACTGTGTAATCATCCAATGTTATGTTGTCGCGTATTTAAACAACACTGTAACATATTGTTGGAAGTGTTTAATTGCAAAAATAAGATAAAGGTGGAATTTTTGGAAAATGCATTGCCTATTATTATACAATAGAGTTTCAAAAGAGAGGACTTCCGCATACGCATTTGTTGCTCACACTCGATGCCGAGGGCAAGCGGTATTTGAGGGAAAATGTTGACGAAATTTTGTCCGCACGAATTTGTCTTTGTGGAGATGAGAGTTGTTTCATAAATACTCGAATGATGCATGGTCCATGTGGGATCGATAATTTAAATGCACCGTGCATGAAAAATAAAATGTGTAGCGAATGTAAATTGAAGTCAAAGATGTTCTAAAGGATTTCCAAAGGACATTTGTGATACCACGGATTTATCAGGCCAAGGTTATGTGAAACTTAGACGACCGCAAGATGAAAGGGCTACTATTTGTAAACGAGAAATTGACAATAGCATAGTGGTAGCACACTCACCTTACTTGGTGAAATTAATGAGAAGCCATGTAAACACGGAGATTGTAAACACTTTAAAATCTATAAAATATATTTATAAATATATTCATAAAGGATATGATGCTGCTATAATTGATATGGTGAAAGCAAGAGATGATGGAAAAATCATCTTTGACGAAATTAACCGTCATTTGGACGCACGATATGTTGGTCCATATGAGGCCAGCTGGTATATTTAATGAAATATTCTATTCAAGACAAGAGCCATCACGTTGAATTACTTCCAGTTCATCTCGAAAATAAGCAAACAGTGTAAATATTTCAACAATGATGCGACAGAAGCGCAAATGGCAAATGCTCTAGAAAAAAATACAAAGCTTACAGCCTTTTTTGACTACTGTCATAAGCATACAGAGGAGGTAAGACATGGAGTAATGGAAAAGAGTGGAAAGAACGACAAGCCTTCTTCAATACGCTCGGCCGTATGTATACAGTTTCTTCTTCTGACGGGGAACTTTTCATTTTGAGAATTCTGCTAAACAATATTGAAAGTCCTAAGGGATTTGATTGGCTTTATGTATATGAAAATAAAAAGTTTTATTAATACGCCAACGTATGCTTAGCAAGGAATTTAATTAAAAATAATGATGAATATATGAAAATCATTGAAGAATCCAAAATCCAAAATATCCAAAATGGATCAGAAGTTTGTTTCTGCTTCTTTTAGTACATTGTAACCCCGCTGAGCCTGAGAAGATTTGGGAGGAATTTAAGAGTCTCAAATGTCAGAAGATTTTATGATAAGATACAAAAACCAGTTAATGGCGTGGGAATTGGCGTATTGGAAAGCTAATAAGTTACGGCAAAAGTATGAACAATGGTTTTCCTTCAATGCCTAAAATTGACTTAGAGAAAGTTTATAAACAAAAGGAAAAGCTTGATAGAACCAAGCATGCTAGGTTGGCAGAAGAGATGGGAGAGAAGATGAACTCTGAACAAAATATTGTTTACAATAAAGTAAAAAACCACCTTGAAAATCCGAACACAAAGCAAAATAAATGTTTCTTTATTTACGGTCCAGGAGGAACCGGAAAAACATTCGTTTATAAAGCTGTATATCACTTAGCACTTTCTATGGATAAAAAGGTGGAATGTACCGCATTTTTGCGGTATTGCCGCAACGTTATTGCCAAAGGGCAAGACGAATCATAATATGTTGAAGTTGCCTGTTCCTCTCACAGCGGACTCAATTTCAAGTTTAGAACCAAATTCACCAGAAGGAAAACGCCTTAAAGAGGTAGATATTGTTGTATGGGACGAAGCTCCTATGTCGCCTAAATTTATGTTAGATATTTGTGATAAAAAGTTTAAAGAACTTATGTGCAATTCTAATCCGTTTGGCAGAAAAATAATGTTGCTTAGAGGAGATTTTCGCCAAGTTTTACCAATAAAAAAAATGTATTTCACGCTAATGAAATAATGGCATTAAGCATTAAATACTCTAATTTATGGAAGCAATTTGAAGTTATTAAACTAACTGAGAATAAGCGTGCTGATAATAATTTTAAAAAATTTGTGAGATATTTTAAAAATTGGCACTCTGGTTCAAAGAATGACAAAAATGAAATGGTAGAATTGCCAAATAATTGCATTACCAAGAATTCGCTTCACAAGACAATATTCTCAGAATGTATTAAAAAACGAGATTGGAAGCGAATGTGCGATTGTGCAATTTTAGCCGCAAAAAAATAATGACGTTGATATACACAATGAATTTGTGCTTAACATGCTACCAGGTGAAACTAATAGTTATTTTCGATACGAGTGCGTGAAGCGCATGTGTTTAACGAGTGTGAAGTTTGCCGCACGAGTTAAAAATGGCGCGAAACAAACGAATATCGAATTTGACTTTTTGTCACCAGTGTTAAAACCGAGGTTGGAGCGTGGGCGCCAGTGAAGAAAAAACTGTTCACGCACTGCGCATGTACTTTCACGCACTGCGCAGGTTGTTTACACACTGAACAGCTTTAGTGTGTGAAATACGATTTCACAAGCGTCGAGGACGATCGAAAAACCGAGGTTTTTGACACTGAGTGACAAAAAATATATACCAGCATTGTGTGTGTGTGGACCTGGTATTGATCTGAGAAATGAAGTGTTTAGTCACGGACAACTATACGTAGCATTATCAAGGACATCATCATGGAAATGCATTAAAGTATTGCTTTCAAAAAGTAGGGAAAATAGTAAAGTTAAAAATATTGCATGGAAAGAAATACTGCTGTGAGGTATGTGTAATTATAATCCGTTTGGCGACAAAATAATTTTGATTTGAGGAGATTTTATCAGTTTAAAAAATTTTTAAAAAATGTATTTCACGCTAATGAAATAATGGCATTAAGAATTAAATAATGTAATTTATGTAAGGAATTAAAAGTTATTGAACTAACTGAGAATAAGCGTGTGGATCATAATTTTAAAAAATGTTAGAAAGATATTTTTTTAAATTGGTAATGGTTCAAAGAATGAAAAATATGAAATGATAGAATTGAAAAATGATTGCATTACCAATCATTCACTTCAAAAGACGATCTTATAATCACGGAATGTATTAAAAAACAGGCATAAGTTTGAATAAAATTGGCCTTTGCTATGTCAAGAGAAGATATCATAAAGTTAAAAATATCTTATTAAAACAAATACTGTTGTGAAGGTTCAGAAGGAACATGATTTTCTGAGAAAAAGCCATGGTCACAAACAAGTAAAAAAATAAAGCTTAAAAAGGCAAACGGCCATAGGCTGCATTAAATGCTACCTCCACGTGGTGCAGCATGGAAAAATGCTTATTATAAATTAAAATAAGAATAAGTAGGCTAAACGTATTTTGAATACTTTCGATTCCTTAGCCGTAATTGACACGGCCACGAATCGCGGCCTCGGCCGCGGCGCATCACTAGTTATTTTATATTAAAACTTATTATATATTAGTCAGTCGTTAATTTTTAAAATTAGTCTGCTAGGCAGAAGAGCTGTTATATGGCCCAGGAGTAGACGATTCAAAATGGAAGTTATTAAATACATACATAATATGTCCATACATAAAGCGAGTGTAAAACTTTAAACGCATTTTTCTCGAGACTGTGTTTTCAAAGTCGGTGGCCACTCTCATTAAAAAACCAATCGACAGATTTGAATACAATTTGTACAGATTGTTGTAGACATAAAAAACTCATGATTAATCGAAGGATTTCTTTTTCTGCTGAAAACTACTATTTTTTATAAACAGTAAGAACGAGTGTTTCTTTCCTCGAAAAATTGAAAATCAACTTTCAGATGCTGCCATTTTGCTTCTGTTAAAAAAAAAGCTTCGGTTAGGCAAAAGATTATTTATTAAACTAATGATTTTTCTTTATCTGATTAATTTCAGATGATCCAGTTATAATCTATGATGGCCACCGCAAAACACGAATCGTCGGACGGGGTCCAATAAACATGTCGAGAACTGCCGTTATATTAAACTTTACTTTTTCAAATTTTCAGCATATTATGTTTAAACTATGTACATTAACGTAGTATTTCTAATTTCATAAAATGCATTTAAATATTGATTTTTTAAATTCTTGAAAATACCCATTTTTCGGCGCCGCTGACTACCCCTAACCCCTTAAGGCAACCTTGCTGTATATTATGGCGTACAAAACACCCTGAAAAATCACGAAATTCGAGGTTATAAATAAAATTTTATTCCTTCCCATGTGCATCCCATTGGCATATCGTAGTATATTGACAGTCAATTCACCAGGCCAGGCTTATGTCTTCTCATATTTTAATCGCATAGATGTTTGCCTATTGTTCTGACTGTATCACGAACGAAATCTTTACTTATCAAAATATAATAAAATTCCCTGTTGCACCATCAGTGCCAATACAACTTATAACGAAAATACTTCTTAGATGGCGTTGAATATCGTGGTGTGAAAACTGCTGAATACGATTGCAATAGAATAATTTTTCTCCCGGGAGACGTTGGAAAAATTTGGTAATAATTAACGCAAAGATAAATTATATTTGCCATTTAGATAAGGAAAATGATATTTCATATTTGGGGACTTTTAAATAATACTTTATTCATCACTTCTCTGTAAATAGAATATGGTAAGTAATATATGTAATTACCTAAATTAGATCCCCATAATAATATGTCTCGTTGACCAAGGTCCAGTTCAAGCATCATATTTCAAGCATTACTTTTCATTGGTTAGATGTACGATTGTAATTACTCATGTAACTGTAAGACTGTAATAACTCAAATTTTGTACTTTTTGAATTATAATACAAGTATAGAACAGTAAAACATAATGATATCTTCCCCAGAAAAGAGTATCTCACAAAATAGTAATGTAGGCAACTAACATTATCATGTACGTTTAATAGTATTTCCGATTTATGAACATCTTCCGTCGGAAACTATCGTATCTCAAAAGTACAAAAAATGAGTTCGGCACTACAGTCTTCGTTGGATCAGTCGATATAGGAATCTTTAACTGGCCCAACGCTAGACTATTGTAGGCTGCCATACGATCTGCAATGGCGTGATAATGGCAGCCATGACTGGTTCAATAACGGACAAGCACTGGGATGATAATTTTGAACCAATATTGAAAGTCGATAAACGGCCAGGCATGGCAACGTACAATATATTAGCTCAACCATGGTAAATATTAGGTACAACATTCAGCCAAAAATGGTATGGAAATCTACCATTCACATAATATGAATTTGCCCGAGCAATAACACGATAATAAATTCGTAATATTGAATTAGCTCAAAATAATGGTTTTTAATAAAATATGTGAAGAGCAGAACAAAAAATTGTCAAAACATGTAACATGTGATATCTAAGTTAGGTATTTAAATATGGTCCTTTTTAATGGTGGAAGATTGGCAACCGTTCATTCCTTCGGCCAAAGTGATATCCTGATGCACTATTGGTTAATAATTATAGGATCAAGTACAGCCGATTACCGATTCCCATTATTTTATAAAAAAAAAATAATGGGTGCCCGAAAATCCACCGGAGATGGTCCGACTCTCTAGGTGGCCAGTTCGTAGCCTATGATTGGTAACTATAGATTGGCCAAGTACTGGCCCTATTTTAATGACTGGCTTTCTGATACCTTCGTTACTCACGTGGGTTTTTGAAACATGAAAGGGATCACCTGGGGTGTACCATACACCCCAATAAAAATTAAAGTTTTCTTAGTGAAAAATTGAAATTTTTTAATACTTTTTTTTATTTTAAAGCTTGAGATATTGCCTAATAATCTCAACATTAAACAAAATTAATTTCGTAATTTTCTAATGGAAAGCAAAACTCGAAGTCTCGGTACATGAGGTCTCGGTTTTCAGATGCTCAGATCTCCCTGCCGATTTTTATAAAAATAGTATAAAAAAGAGACTGAGGATAGTTATCATACTCTCGTTTTATTAATGAAGGACAAATTAACAAATTGAAACAAATTTTATAAAAAAATATTAAATATTAAATTAATTACAGATTGTTAAATATCACTTTTTAACTCTTTGCCGCGCTCTCTCGGAGAGATAAATCGGTTTTGTCTTGCGCTTTTGGTGCCAAATTCTTGAATGAAATGTTCCCGAAAGGTACCGTAAAATAAGGTGAAATTATGCCGCCTGTGGTGAGAATGTTCCGCTAGGATTTTATACATATCTTTGAATTTGGTGGCTTGAACTTAATATTGCCAGATGTACCGGCATTTACCAATTAACTACTAATTAAGTAAATGCCGGTACATCTGACAATACTAAGTTCGAGCCGCCAAATTCAAAGATATGTAGAAAATCCTTGCGGCGCATTCTCACCACAGGCGGCACAATTTCACCTCATTTTACGTTACTGAAAGTGCTAACCTCGAAAAAAAAACTAGGCATGGCATTCAAAAAAAGGAGGATGGAGTGTAGCCTACACCCCACGTGAGCAACGAAGGGTTATACAGGTAAGAGACAGTTCACAAATTCTCAATATTCTCCTCTACTTAAAATATGTGTATCCAAAATAACTGCAGCATGTACTCCAAGCGTCACGACGGATTCTGTCACTGCTAATTTTTTAAAGTGTCATTTTTAAACGTATTAGCCAATCAGCAATTAATTCTCACGCTCTCATTAGCTACGGCAGTGTTTGCCCTGGTTAATGAAAGTATAAGCATTTATTGTTCATTAGCTATTACATTTAAAAATGACGTTTTAAAAAGTCACCAATGAGAGAATCCGTGACACCGAAAGTACTCTGTAACGTTATCGCGTATCGAGATTCAAGTAAGGAGAAAGCTCCGTTATTTTTTATACCTTCGAGTATATATATGTACGTGTAATACGTACCTATATACATACACATGTCTATAGACATTTATTCGAATATGCAGCCACCTACGTTCTCCGGTCATTAAAGCTACTCGTGAATGTTCGTCGACGTTTAATTGCACGTGACGTTGGAGCGTTTGGTGCAGCGGACAGTGTTCCGCGCGAAACCTGCTATCCGGCACCGGTATAGCAGTCGTAAATGACAAGCGGCGGAAGGAGTTGAGAGGATGACTCGCGGAGGAGTCCCTCATCTCGATTTCACTGCCAAGGCAAAGCGAAACGCTCGTATACGCGCATCACGAACGTGGGAGTCGCGCGGTCGGAACACACACGAAGCTTTGATGTGTTTGGCGGGGGCTGCTCACCGCGTATGAACAATAACGCCACGCAGCGATGCCCATGGGGGGCGTGGACGCGAGGGGTTGGAGAAAAGCGCCGATGTATCTGGAGCGAAACTGGGCAACGGAGCACGCACGTGTTGCGATCGTCTCTTCTCGCTCTGTAAATCGTCCCATCACACTTCGCAACGTTCGCTGGCACGCGGGGCACGCAGCAGGAAGTTAATGCTTCTAATCGGTTCTAATTTAAAGCCACATATATCATATTTGCAAAAGAATGAGCAAGCGAACAGGAGAGGAGAGAGAGTGGGAAGTAGGGGAGAAGGTTCGCTGCACGAATTTCTTTTTCCAGCGATCCAGGTCTTTTGGGTCCAGCGATTTTTCCTTGTCAAAGCGATTTCTGTATCACTATACAATACCGTTTCGAATGGAAGGACAGAAATATCAAAGTATAGATGCGCTTATTTGCTATAAAAGTATACGGCGAACCGAAAGAATAGAAAACCCATTTAAGGAAAAAAGTGGAGCCTCAAATTTTTCAGTAGAGAAGTACAAAAATAATATTCCTCTCCGTGCATGTGTTCGCTACTCGAAAATCACGTACGTTTCCTTCGAAATAATCCAGAAAACCCAAGTTAAAGTTGGACGAATATTTTAACTTTTGCCAAACAGAAGAGAACGTCTAAATCTACCAGTTGGGAGTGTCGGGGCTATTCGTCTCTTATGACCACGTGAATATAGCAACGCCCATGACGATTTGCCTTTCGTACAATATTGCCTCCTGTATGTGTAATTCGACGTTACGAAGTGGGATCCACATTTCGGCGGTGCAGTGGACACTGTAATCAGCGGCACTTTTACTCGCCGGATTCGCTCTCAGCGCGTTATTAAATTAGAGCCGAGCACGCTCTTCCTTTCTGCGCGACTCTCTTACGCGCTACATAGTAACGATAGCCGTAAACGTACAAATACTGGTCTAGAGAAGATTCGCGTATGGCGAGCGGCCCCCGGACGATTGACATCTCACTCGCAGTTGATTACCGTGGAGCTGACGGCACAGGGTGCCGCTTCACGTCCAAATGAATGGAACGGCTACGGCTGCAGTGGACGGAGCAAGTTAAGTTTTTACATCGTCACGTTCCGTCACGTGGATCTCTCGTACTATGTATGTTGAAACGATCCGTCCGACTCGCGCGAGTCAACAAACCGTTTCGAATAAAACGCAAATTTTACGACGCTCCGAGTCCGTACTTTGTCAACTATCTAGTCATCACCTTCCGAGCGAAACGCGCCGGGAGGGCGAGTATATACAAACGAACGCTGCGCTTTTAGCGCTGAGATACGAAATCAAAACGACGGCTGGCCTCGTGGGGAGTAAAATATATCTTTTACATAAAGAAGACTGCGCTGCGGGAAACTAGTACCCTACAAGACATACAGGTAGCGTACACTTTTATTATGCCCACCGCGACGCGCCTCGTGATGTTTACGCGTTGGCGTTGAGCTTCATAATAAATATTTTAAACTTTTTTCTTTGTTATTAAAATTGATGTTCTGGTGAATGGAAAATGTTTGAGGGTAGGTACACGAAGGGAAAGGATTAGTAATTTTTACAGTGAATCCCAATAACAAGGCTCCTCAAGGTGAAACATTGTACTTTTTAACAGACATAGGTAGCGTAGTTTTTACTGTTCGTTGCAGTATAAAACCCTAAAAATCCGACACATATTAACGACCCTTACGAAAAAAAAACACCCTAAAATTGGGGGTAAACCCTGAGAAATAGGTACCCCCAAAAATATCCCCAAATAAACCCTGGAATTAGGTATAAATTGGTACCCCCAATTCGCGGTTATAATTAATATTTTATTAGAGAAACAAAAATTCGAGTTCGACGGAACTTGAATATGCAACTTATTAACTTACGAGCTAGTCTTTTTCGCTGCAGCTACCAGCGCTTCTTATTAATTTTAATTATTGTTTCATTTCATAAGAACCGTCCATATATTCAAATTTTCAGTAAAATTTGACTCCAGTAATATATCGAGAGAAATAATTATTTACTCGTTAAATTAATTACTTTTCAACCAAAAATTTTTTTACCAACATATTTATAATTCCAAGAAAAATTCATGTGATAAGAAATTTCTTCCTTCACTAAAGAACCGTACGAACTTTAATACATATTTGCGTTGGCTTACGATTTTTTACCCTTGGAGATAACAATTGTTAGTTTGCAAAAAAATTTCTTCTGTATGAGTAATTATTAGTCTCAATGTACTCCGACATTTGAGTGTTACTCCAAATGTACCGTATGTCCGCGATCAATTAGCCCATAGCAAAATTGCGAGTTTTGCATGAGCACCTCTGTGGATCTCCTTGTGGGCCTCGGGCAGGGGTGCTCGACCCCATGCATGGGCATGGGCATTTCGATAACCGATCTGAACTTGCTGACACGCCAACACTCGCGGATGACTACGCATGCGCATTCACGCTTCTCCGGTGATTCTATTGGACGAGGAAACCCACGGGGGTGCTCATGCAAAACTCGCAATTTTGCTATGGTAGGTTTGATCGCGGACATATGGTATATCATTTTTATCCACATCATGTTTTGTTATATTTACTTGTTTTATCCCCACTGTAACTTTATGGTACGCATTGCAGAGAAATCCTTATGTCGAGTTTAATGTAAAAAAATGTATAACAAAGTTGTTGCTAGCGAAAACGTGAGTAATTTAATTGCGTTATAAATTATTATAAAGCTGAGAATTAAGTTTTTACAGACGTTTCTCTAACGTTTAATGCATATTGATAGTATTTTTAGTAAGAACTTATAATGTATATACATATGTGACCATCCATGGGCCATGCAAATATGTGTAGGAGTGCTGTGTGGATTTCAAATACTTAGAAACCAGACATGAAGACAAGTTTCGCCACATATTGGAGAACTGTATGATGGAAAAAGGGTGGGACGCCCGAACTTATTCAGGTGGCTTATAGTACAGGCAACGAAGACCAAAAAGGGCCAAATAGCGGAAAAAATTCATGTAAAAGCGAATTTTGGCATAGTTGTAGGGGAAGGTGTCAGTAACAATATACTAAAAGTACTGATGGGTGGGAGTTGTGCTAAGGGAGCCCCCCCCGGTCTCTAAAGGTCCCCTTTTTCAGTTTTTCGTTAATAACTCGAAAACTACTGCCTCTAGCGAAAAAAAGTTAAATAATAAATTAATCTATATAAAATTCTCTACAAAAAAGGTCTTATACACTTTTTCGCTATGATCAATACTTCAGGAGATATGGAGGGGGAAATATTGAAAATTAAAAAAAAATCTGTTTTACTGTTAAAAATCAAGGTTTAATGATAAATTAACGTTGCTCAGACCACGTTTTAATGACTCTAGCGCATATAAGTGTAGTCATGTAATATATCGACGTTGTCAAGTTAAAACCTGCTATGTGAAGAACCTGCTATATGCCGCGCTTGGCAGTTTTTAACTAGGAATAACTCTCTCTTTGATTCATGTAACATTCCTTCAAAAGTAATCCTAAATGACAATCCTAATTACCTTCTGGGGGGTCGTCCGGTAATCATATTCCAGGAAAGGCGCGGGACCGAATTATAATGACCTATGTTCATAATACTTCATATAGCATATTCTCCACACAGCAGATTTTAACTTGACAATTACGATATAACGGAAGAATTGTGTGCGGAGGGGACCACAATAATATGCGTCGTTGAAGCCTGTTCCGATAAACGGTAGTTGGAATTTTGAATATTCATTTATACCGCTTAGGATACCGATCGTGATAACGATTGCAAATACCTCGCAACCCTAGGGTTAATCTTTCGATCGGTGACGCAGGTTTATTTCGGCGAATATAGGTCGTTAATACCTCGGTTCCGCGCATTTTCCGGAATGTGATTACCGGACGACACACCGAAAGGTAATTACCGGTAATTAAGGTAAGGTAAGGTAAATACACCGAAAGGTAGGTTGGACAAAGCTGCTGTACATCCAACTGTAGCAATAGTTGGGGAGGATGTGGACTTGATAGTTCCCCTCATTGGATTGGCACCATCTATCAACATGTATTTCACGAAGCCAGGCCGTGGGAAGGCGGAGACCAAATTGTTTTCAGTGCGACAACTTCAACAGCTTCCATTTGCTAAGACAATCCTCCTTCTCCATAGCTTCTCCGGATGCGATACCACCTCGGCGATACATGGAAAGAGCAAAGTGGGAATCGCTAAGCTCTTCACGGCAAATCCTGGCCTCACCCATGATATCTCAACAATATTCACAGATCCTTCAACATCACCTGAGGATATTGAACAGGCTGGCGAGAAGCTTTTTCTGGCTGTATACCAAGCACCTGCACATCAAGATAACCTGAACAAACATCGGTACTCGGCATTTTTGAAAGCGTCAACGAAGCCCAAATCAGACATGGCCACTCTTCCTCCCACCAGAGGAGCTTCAAAGCAACACTCGCTCAGAGTATATCTACAGGTAAACTCATTTACATATAGTTATTAAATACTGGTTTCTTAAAATTACAAATATCAATTTCTGCTAAATACTTACCTTGGTCTGATTACTTTCTTACAGATACAACAGTGGCTCAGCAACCCTCTACCACCCACCCAATGGGGCTGGAACATGGGGGAAGATGGGATCCTCAACCCAGTTACCACGAAAGACCCTGTGGTACCCGACTCCGTTTTGAACATGATCTTTTGCCGATGCACGACTGGGTGTGGAGTACGCTGCGGTTGCCGCAAAGCAGGGATAACCTGCTCCGGAACCTGCGGCGTGTGCCTCGGCTCATGTACAAACGGAGCCCCCATCCAAGACATCATCGACGATGATGAAAATTTAGATTCTGATGAAAATTAGTGTTTAAGATACATCCTTGAACATTAATTATTTCATTTTTAACGGAAAAACAGATTTTTTTTTAATTTTTCATATTTCCCCCTCCATATCTCCTGAAGTATAGATCCTAGCGAAAAAGTGTATAAAATCTTTTTTGTAGAGAATTTTATATAGATTAATTTATTATTTAACTTTTTTTCGCTAGAGGTAGTAGTTTTCGAGTTATTAACGAAAAACTGAAAAAGGGGACCTTTAGAGACCCCCCCCTCCCTTAGCACAACTCCCACCCATCAGTACTTTTAGTATATTGTTACTGATACCTTTCCCTACAACTATGCCAAGATTCGCTTTTACATGAATTTTTTCCGCTATTTTTCCTTCGTTGCCTGTACTATTAATCTGCTGGGGAATGATGATAACCTTTTATTAAAAATGACAGAGATTGGAAGAAGTTTTTTCGATGAGGAATGTCATGATAACATAAGTGATGCGTCGTCAGATTCTAGTGGGTTATCTAATGCCACACTACCTACTTCATCGCCCGATTCAGACGAAAAGCAGGATCCTCTAGCTGGGAACCCCCAAGGGCATGTTTACCGAAAAATATAAAAAAAAAATAAGAAGGGAAATATATTCAAAGTAGTGATGCAGTCAGACGAAGATCGTCAATGGATACAAAGGAGGATGGATCGTAAAGGAGACAATTGTTTCACCCTTCATTTATGAACGTGCCCTTGGGCGCATTAAGGTACTCAACGCCAACCCTGTCAATATCTGAAAGCACATCCGCTTGCTATAATACGCGGAGCATGAAACGCGAAAGAGAACAACGACCTAGATTGAGAAAGAATCGGTCAAAAATTCATAGACGTGTATGAAATCATAACAATCTTCGAAGAACTAAATCAAAGTACACATGTTACCAAGCGATAAAATTGTAACAATAAAAGTACTGCAGGACCCTAATCCAAGCGAAACAATGGTTTCAATATATCGGCGGAGCGTTTCGTCCCGGAGTCGGCCTGTGGACGTGTCAGTACGGCTAGGCCGATTCCTGCCTTAGACGCTCTGTGATCCTTCGTGAGAGACGGGCAGTTGCGCTCTTATATAGTAACTTGCCCGTCGTCGGACCACTAACGAGAAGCCAAGAGCCGTGGGCCGGGAGCCGCGGAGTTGAGGGCCGAGAGGGTCGGCGCCACCTGGCGGCGGACCCGCGCCGTAGCGTGACGGGTCGCCACAGATAAAGTTCAAAAGAGCAGTATGCTTCTCACACTTCTTGATAATTAGATTTTTCTTGACTCAATGTAGAATAATTGTTAATAATAATTTTAATACAGTAGTTAAAAAGTATTACCTCCCTTCTTTCAGCACTCTACAGAGAGCTGTCCCAGGAACATCATTTTTTAAGACATAGGAGGAGAACATGCTCCTCTTGCAGTATTAAGTATTTGACAGTTAAGTTCAAACAAGAGCAGTATACTTCTCACTCTTGATACAGTTTGATTTTTCGCGTTTCTTTTGATCGCCCGTTTCTCACTAATAAATTTATAATGTTAACCCGTCGGTTTAACAAAGAGCGTGCTCGCTTAATAACTCGAGGGCGGGGGATTGACCACACGCGTATCCGTGCGCGGGACTACGCGGTATCTTCGTAGGCGCGGAGATTTTCTCGCGTCTAGCTACGCGCGATGTTTTCGTCGTGAAATGCAAAGTTCCGTTCGTTTTGGTGACTGAGAGAAGTCGGTTTGTATGTTTGGTTGCCGTGTAAAAGAGAATTAATTTTAAGTCCCGATGGTCTGTTGCGCGCGAGTTGCATATGGTTTAGGCCGGGTGCACACGATGCGTATTTTGACGGTGCGGCAATAAAACGTCGACGTTGCGGTACCGCTGATAGGTAGTGTACACGGAATATATACCATATCTCGCTCGTGGGCTACACAGTGGCACAACTCAAAATTGAAATGTCCTCAAGAGACGACTTTAAAAGTTGAATTATTATATTATATGAGCGTTGACCATTTGCTGCCAGATTATGATAATTATAATTGCAGCAAATGGTCAACGCTCGTATATAATATAATAATTCAACTTTTAAAGTCGTCTCTTGGGAACATTCCAATTTTGACTTGTGCCACTGTTGCAGCCTTATTTCGATAACCGATCTGAACTTGCTGACGACGCCAACACACGTGGATGACTATAGTCACGCGTATACGCGTGCCCATTCACGCTTCTCCGGTGATTCTATTGGACTATGCTGTGAACATAGGAAAAACATTGACTCCTTTATAATAGAAAATAGAAGAGTTTAGCGGAATCCCATTAAGCACAATGGAGCAGCATGTGGATATACGGCCAACACGTATTACACGTGATCACAATGATGTAGCAAAGATTGCAGAATGTTTATCGCAACACAATCCGTTTCCGCAAGTCGATAGTTTACTCTCCATCAACAGTGGTGTGTCGTTGGTGTTAAAACATTAAACTGCCATATGGCACAAGAAATTGGTGCGTCAACTATGGCAAAAACTGTGGGGAATAATTTTGGTCCAATAAAATTTAAACGTAAAGGTGCAGTTCTTTCCTTAGGAGCAGCTAAAAGCAGTATCAAAGTTAGAAATAGTCCTATATCAATCAATCCCCTGTTATTATTTCAAAGAATTTGTATCGCCAAAAAAAGTAACGAGGAATTAAAAAGTTATTTTTTCAGTTTGAACTCGCCCCATATCCCCCATCGCTTTTTAATGAGGATGGCATGCGAAAGGGCGCGAAATCGTCACTATTTAAGGCATTTTCCCCAGTAAACCAGCCTTTACGACCGGATAATAACATTTTGCATGTTTTTGACGGCGGCAGTTTGTTGCATCGAGTGGTATGGCAAGGCAAAGATTCGTATCAACAAATTTGCATAAACTACATTCAATATGTCCAAAGGCACTATGGTCATAATGCAGTTGTAGTTTTTGACGGTTATCCAGCGGATGCAGATAGCCGCAATATACGAAAAGTGCAGAAAGATATCGACGCTTTAGAGCACACGTTTCGCAAAAAAAATTCTTATCGAGCGATAATAACAAAATAAATTTAATTTCCATGTTAATTTCAAAGTTTAAAGAACATAATTACACAGCAAAGCAGGCAGTAGAAGACGCGGATGTGCTCATTATTCAGACAGCCACATCGACATGTCATTGTCTTTTGCGCGTGTTTTTGTTGTCGGAGATGCTATCGATTTATTAGTTCTATTAACCGTAAAGGCAAGAGACTAGGAAAACATTTTTTTGCTAAAACTAGCGAGAAGGAAAGTTGCAGAAGCGCTTTATTCGACGCGGAGCTTAAATTATAAGGAAGCTGTTGCAAAGAATATTTTATTTTTACATGCCATTAATGGTTGTGATACCACATCTGCCCTTTTTAACCAAGGAAAATTAAAGTTCTTCAGTCTCCTGAATAGAAACGACTCATTGCTTGAGACTATAGCAATTTTCCAAGAACTCGAAACAGATGTAAATGCTCTCGCTGCAGCTGGAGAAGCATTTTTATTGGCACTATATGGCGGATCATTTGAAAAGGGCACATTGGATTCGCTTCGATACCAGCATTTTACCAAGTCTGTGTCCAAGAACAAATTTAATCTTGCATCCCTACCACCCACAAGAGATGCTGCAAGACAGTATTGTCTACAAGTTTATCACCAAGTTGCTATGTGGTGTGGCAGAGAAAAAGATCCTGAGCAATACGGCTGGCAGAACACTGAGAACGGGCTCGATGCTGTTCGGGCTACGTCAGAAGCAGCCCCAGACGCCATTTTAAAATCAATATCCTGCAAATGTAAAAAAGATTGTGGAGGAGCGTGCAGATGTCGGAAAACTGGTTTAAAATGCTCAGTGCTGTGTTTAAATTGTAACGGCACAGCATGTGAAAACACTCCTAATTTGGTAGTTGAATCCGATCCTGAAGACCCAAATGAGAATGATGATGACTTTAATTCGTTGGAGTGGATATTGGAGGAGACAGAAGATATACAAGATTTGACAGATAGTGAACAAAATGAGCCAGGAACATCCCATGGTACAAAGCGATAAAAAATATGCATGTAAGGTTGAAGTGTAGAATAGGCCTTTTGGGGACACCACGTTAAAAAAAACGCGCCGCTCAACTCTACCTCCTGGGTGGTGTCGAAATGAGTTGATAACTTAAGTTATTATTATTTTACTGCACTAAACAACTTTAGGTAGGTTAATTTATACATATTGTGTAAAAAATAACATGTAAATACAGCTCATACGGGATTTTTAAAAATTCACCCCACTGTTCGGTCCTGTAACTCGGAAACTATTAGCCTGACAAAAAAACTCAAGATAGCGATTTTATAGCAAAATTTATTCTCTTCAATTTATTTCTCTGAACATATTTTTTCTAAAACCTACAAGAACCGAGATATAAACCAAAAACTGATTTTGGCCGCCATTTTTTCAATATGGCGGCGCGAGCAGCGCTCGCACGAGGTCGCAAACTTAAGTGCATGTTAAGGACCTCCTAGTTTACATTCCTACCAAGTTTCAAAACTCCACGACCTTTTGCAAGCAAAAATGTATCTAATGACTGGCCTATATATGATAAAATAGAAATAAGTATTGCTCTCTACTCATACTGTCTAGATTTATCACTTCGCCTCAGAGATAGTTGACGCAGCTATCAGAGCTACTGATTGCTGTGGAACTTAAAGGTGTCTCTCAGTATGGCGTCGTAAAATTTGTATAACGTTGATGGTTCGCTTGAATTGGGATCTCTAGGACCCCGTGACACCAGTTGAGGATTAAATAACGCTACTCTCTCTCTCTCTCTCTCTCTCTCTCTCTCTCTCTTGAAAAATCACGATATGAATTTACGTAACCTTGAGTTTCCCGCGTTCTGTGAGCATAAAACGGACCTTTCACCTCGCTATCCCGAAACCGACGCGACGACCGCCTAAAGGGATTTTTACTATCTAGAATATTCGGTCCAGTGACATCTACGACGGGATCCATGGCGTAGGTACTAGGCCTGGAGGGGAGTTTAGGGCGCCAGTCGTAAATATGTGGTAGTAGACAATCCGTCCCGAGATCCGCATCAGTTCTCCCTTGGCCAGGTCTGCAGCCGCAAAGGGACGCAGTGCAAAAAATGCTAATACAGGGACGACTGTGTCCACGCCACGCAGTCCTTTACTTATTTTATGGATTGTTTAGAGTAAATTACGTCCCGGGTTAATTTATGATCGAGACTCGACGTAAATCTTGCGCGGAGGCGCTTTAAAACGGCAATAACGTCGCGGTTATGATTATCCGTGGCGTGCACCGAATACCACGCGTTTCCTTGCTATTCCGTTTGGCTACTGAAATCATTTCTAATCGTCAGTGGCATAGAACTATGAATTCGTCGATAATTCTGTCCCAAATATCTGATGATAATTTTTAATTATTTTACTGCATATCTTTCCATAGATATGTGTATTGCGGATGTATGTGGAGTGCTCCATACCTAATCGACAACCCTCTGACCCCCATCAGCGGATTTGCTTCGTGATCTTCTATCGTGTTGTGCTTACTCTAAAAGGCCTCGAATTTCTTCGATAAATTCGTTCATCCCGACGTTCATGAATTATGAATTTTCTAAGTCTATGAACGTTAATGAACGGAAGTTAATATACGCTATTTTAAAAAATTCTGAACAAATTCTCAAGATCTTTTGAAAAATCACAATCTGTTTAAGACTCTTCCGAAAGTGGTAAAATTTAGTTTACTCTTTTTTACGCGCTTAAAACATTTTTTTCACTAAAATCTTTTTTAAACGTGGTTCAGTTTCAAAAGTTATTTTTGTGAAAAAAATATGTTTCAAGTGCGTAATAGTAAACCAAATGTTACCATTTTACGCCGAGTCTTAAACTGATTGTAACTTTTCCTTACCTTAAAAAATGAATAATTTATGAACATCTTGATGAAAAAATCTATTAAAAATATTGAAGCCCTTTTAGGGTTAGCACAATACGGAATGAAATTACGAAGCAAATCTGCGATGGTGAGGGTCAGAGACTTGCTGATCTGGTGTGGAAAACTCCATACATTTTTAAACAAAACTTTTTAGTAGAGTGGCCTAAGGAATTTACTAAACGAATTTGGATGGTTTTAAATATATGTTTATGTTTCCTATAGGCATTTATCGATCGAATTTTTTGAGGTGAAAAATTCTTTTCATGTCCCGAGCAAAACTTTTTTTCCTTGGTGTGCGAAGTTGCATCCATGGACAGCCCTGCTCATTTATTTTGACATTAATAATGTAATTAACGTAAAAATATTTGAAATGTAAAAATCTGAACGTTCCGATCTAATGTTCTGTATATTATTCACCGTACCGTAAAAATAATATTCCCATCGATATATATTCTCAATATTTCAGAAACATTGCCAAACAAATCCTTCGACGCACCACCTAACATTTTTTCTCTGACTCACGAAATTGTCTGAAATGTTGCGTTTTCTCAAAATGATCGCTGGACACCCTCTCGCATGATAGGTATACGCCTCGTATACCCGACGGCAGCCGTTATGAACCGCGAAACATATTTCCGCGCTGCGTGGCGAACGTGCGAAAAAAAGGCGAGGAGTTTGCCGTAAAAATCAGTAGCCAGTGTAAACTTCCGTCCGTGAAATTCTCACTTTCCGGGTCGCGCCCGGCGATTAGAGAACAAACAAGCCCACTCTCTCGGACAAGACGACGGTCCTGTAGTCACACCTGTGTGTCGGTGCAACTGCTTTTTTTCACAAACATCTGGAATCGTTTAGTCGACACCCCTATTGCCGCCGTTCCCTGTGTGTGAATCCTATATATCTCGATTATACCGATTGCGCGCGGCCTCTACGGATCCATACGCACACCTACAAACGCGAACGCGCGCGCATACATCGATATGTAGAAACGCGTCTCTCTTTGACTCCTATCCGCGGCGAGTCCGGCGGAAATCCGCGATGGAGCGCGGGGATTCGCTCAGGGGATAGGCTCAGTAGACAAGGAGACGTAAATATTTTCCGATGCAATTAATTCTTTCTGCCCGGCGGGGTCCACCGGCAGCGCTCCGCGGCCAGACTGCGCGTGCTCGCCAACCACCGTCAAAATACTTCGGGCACAAAAGACAAACGCCGCCGCGCTCAGCGTTGTCCGATCGTGAGATTGCTTTATTTGAATTCGTTTAAACACACTCTGCGAATATTTCGGCATCTCCGCCGGCCGAGAGGCGGTTGAGGACGAGAAGTATAGGCGTAACATTAAACATCGAAATAATGTAATCTCAAAGAGAGGATCAACCGATAAATATAATCGGTCGTTGAAATTTGTCGGCAGGCATTCGGGCCGACTGTGCACCTGTACGCGCCTCCTCCACTCCTTCGTCTCAGCGTGCGCGCGTAGCTCCAGCTGTAGTTTAAAAGCGTCCGCCCATGGAGTCACCGGAGAATGATACCACGGTGTGCGCGCCGCGATATAAATCAGCTACTTCCGACATCGGCCCTCATGCGGGACAAAGTTTGGCCATTAAGAAAACGTTTAAGCGAGATAGGTTCGATGACGAGCTGGAAGCAGAACTCGGAGATCGCGCGCGGTCTCTCGCTTATCGCCGGGCTTGCACCTTGGGCGAGAAACGACGTGAATTATCGACGGATGGGGTGGATGCGATAATACCGCGGCAGTCGGGCACCTACGATAGGCGCCGCTTTTTCGGGTTACGCTTGCTGTATTCCAGGTTTGGTTTGATTTGGGGTTAGTATGAAGGTCGAAGGACAAAGGTGCAAATGGAAATTGATGGATAAATTCCTGGCGAGTCGCGGGGAATTGAGAATTCTTCAGATTAGATTTGTGGAGAAACGTTGACTTTGCTCTTATAGAATTTAGTGTGTCAGTCGAGACCGATGTTTATCGTTAAGGTATAAAATGACCGCCTTGTTATATTATTAATTATGCAGTATTTTACTTTTTGAAATAATTGTGCATTTAGATTGAAGCCGTCATTCGTTAGGATCTCTGTTAAGTCTTAATTAATCCCCAATTATATATATGTTCTTTTCTGTATAAAATAAGCACTTTGTTTTCTTTCCTTCAAATTTATAAGTTCCAAAAGCTTACATTAATTTGAACATTCTTTAGCAATAAACTTATCGTTAGAAAATTTTCTTTTGCACACGCGCTCATCACATTTTTCAAAACAACAAAATGTCATGACGAGAAATTGATCAATAGCATATGATCTTATCATTTTCTTTCTCTTATTTTCATTCTATAAATATACTCATAGTTATTTGATACTAAAAGGAGAGAACGTAAAATAAGCATAGGTATACACAGGGCGAAAGATTCGAACGATGGCACGCGCTCACGCAGCTCGGGCTTTTCCAAGACGAGATATTTAAATTTGAAGTAGACGAAAAATACATTACTTTAGTGTATAAATAAGCGTATTATAGTGAGTGAGTAAGTGAACACTCTTTAAAGTAAAAGCGCCTGCTCATAAATTTAACTACAATCACTTTCTCGATAGCAAAATTTCATTCAATACTTTTTTCCACCTCGGTGTTTCCGAAAGGAAACCCATTATACTATTTATGTATACTTAAAATATAATCTATTTAATTACGAATATTAAATACATTTTTATGTGGAGCGTTCCACGCTAGATCGACAAGCTTCTGATCCTCACGATGGCGGATTTACTTCGCGATCTTTCCCGTGTTGTGCTCACCCTAAAAGAGGTTCAGTTTTTTCATAGATTTCTTCATCATAGCGTTCATGAATGATGTATTTTTTAAGAGGACAAAGAAACGTAATTTTTTTAAATTTTGAAAAAGTTCTTAAAAATCTTCTAGAATTTAAAACCAGTTTCAAGCTCGTCCGAAAAAGTAGTAATATTTAATTTACTATTTTTTTACGCACTTCAAACATATTTTATTCATAAAAATCATGTTTAAACCTGATTAAAATTCTATAGGAAATATTAGAATATTTTCTACTGAATAAAAACAACTTCAAGAGTAACATTAATTTTTTTAAACATTTTGCGAAATAATTGCGGGAAAAATGAATTTCACTTTTGAAATGATTTTATTCGTCCGAGAATATTCTAACATTTCTTACCGAATTTGAATAAGGCTTAAACATAATTTTTGTGAAAAAAATATGTGAAGTGCGAAACAAAAATTTTAATCCAAATTTTTTGCTATTTTCGTACGAGTTTTAACTGCCTGTGAGGCCACCCTGGGTGTGTAGAAACTCATAGTAGGCCACTGTCTGTACGGATTTACCGGTATTTGAGGGGACAAAGATATAAGGAGATGGCACTCAGCGGGTGTAACTGGATGCAATTTGTCAGAAGATTTTTGAGAATTTTTTTTAGGATTTTGGTAGTCTTAACACTATTTCTACCATGATTTTGTGTATATATACCTATATAGGTATACCTATTTCGATGAAAAGGTGTCTTATATAATTAACAAATATTACCTTCTTCATGTTTTTATTTTTATTAGAAAGATAATCACATAAGCGGGATGTAGGTTGCGGACGCCCCTCGCGCTAATCGAAGAGCTGTCGCTCGTCCCACGCGACGGAAATAATCACGATGACGAACGATTCGCGCCGAGTCAATTGCGTATTCAAATATGCGGAGAAAGCCGAGAATTCGAAACGAGACGGGATAATAAGTGGAGCAGTCGATTCGATTTCGTGTGGCGAGTGAAATCCTTACGGTGTCAAAGACACCTGATGGTAGAAACAGGTATAGGTACCATATGCACATTTTTAGATCCAGGATGAGCTGGAGGAAAATGATATCGCTGAATTAATTTAACAACTGTTGTACGAAATGTCAAAAAATTAGTTGTGGAGAAATGATTAAACTCAGAGAATAATTTTAACTTAAAATTTGAGAAGTGTCTTTTAATACCTCTTGGTAGAAATACTGTTAAAAAATCCATCATTCATGAACGTCATGATGAAAACATTTATAAAAAGAACAGCAG
Source organism: Xiphydria camelus (assembly GCA_963678675.1). Lineage (NCBI taxonomy): Eukaryota > Metazoa > Arthropoda > Insecta > Hymenoptera > Xiphydriidae > Xiphydria > Xiphydria camelus. The sequence continues at coordinate 22,124,127 of OY783195.1, read as the reverse complement.
GTCTTTTAGAGTGAACACAATATGAGAAAAAATCGCGAAGCAAATCCGCGATAGTGAAGGTTAGTAGCTTGTCGATATGGCACGACAAATCCTTTGTACCTGCACCTTAAGATATTACGTATTATTGGAATAAAATACGTTTACTTACTTTTTGAATTTATACAACGATTGCAAAATGTATTGTCATTAGCTTAGAAAGACTCGTTTCCTTTTTCCTTTTCTTATTGTTAGTATGAAGAATCCATGTTAAATTGGGATATTTTTTTCTCACGCATCGTGGACCTATACGTTTTTTCGATCGTTCGGGGTGTAAATATTACGAGGAAAAGTCATTTTTGGAGTAACCATGACTAGCTCCAACACTCCTCGCCTTTGTCACGATACCCTTCGAAAGGTGTAACTTTGGTGTATTGGTATGTATAATAGACACACAAGACACGGTAGCCTGGGATTAAAATGGCGCGCGCCATAAACCGCAAACCGTTCGTGTCTATTTGATCGGTAGCCGCCGGGGTGGTCTGGCGGAAGTCTATTGAGTGTATCCTGCCGAGGAATCAGCATCGCGAGAATGCTTTCTACGCACCCGTGGATCCTGCCAGTTAATAGCACTTGATGCGTGCCGTCGCGAAAGCTCCCAGATTATGAGCAGGTAGACTTTCGTCCTGATCCCCGGGGACATTATGAGAAACATGGACTATCCGTTCTATGTTTTTCATTTACATTCGTCCGTTTACCCTTCTCGCACTGTTCGTTAAAGAGATCCTGTTTTAAAAAATAAGCTAGACCTTTCTCGTGTTTGCTCTAAAAATCATGATTTAAAACAATGTTTATAATCTTTTCTATCTTGGCTTTTTGAAACGAAATTAGGGAAGACTGGGTCAAGTTGGCATAGGAAGATGGCCTCTCGTTGCTGCGGAAAGTAATGGGAACGAGGGGCTACTTTGTATACCAACCAGTCTCGGTTTCTCGAACTTGACGTGGTGTAAAATTTTCTTGGAAAAGGTGAGGTGAAGTGGATATACTACTCTCTGAGTCTAAACCAACATGAGTTACCGGGAATTAGCGAATATTCACTGAACTACTAATCAATCATCATTGATTACTAGGATACGTGGTTTAATCTCAATTTTATAGTTGTTTAAAAAACAAAAACACATGGTATCTTGAATTATCATTTCTAATGTTATTTTATGATTTTGCAATAAATATGCTACATACTAATTTGTATAAAAATTCAAATTCAATCTAGAATCATGCTGATTAATCTTATCAATCTTACTACTATTTTCGTAAAAAATTCAACCAGGATGAAGCTCTCTATTAAAGTATTTTGCATCGTCCCACTTTCTTTGCCGCTTGCTTTATGAATTCTTTATCTCCTACACAGAAAGAAAAATCGAGAAATATAGGGAAAGTTCAAAAAAAAAATTACTGTGCTGTCCCTGAATCGCGGTGCAAACGTCCAATCCTAGAAAAAGTCTGATGCGCATGCGTATTATTAATGACGAGCACCTGAAAAATTCTGGTACTGACACGGTAACATTTTTGTGATGTGGTCAAAAGAGCGATCACCATTTTATCGGCGGAGCGTTGCGAATGTGTTAATCACTGTTGAATTACAAGCCCCTTATACTTATATATATTTTTTGTTTCTTGCAGAGTACCAGTTTAAAATAACTTGCTGTAAAATAGTTAAAGATGGAGAAAGAAGAGTTACCAAAATCGAATAAAGGATCTGGAAAAAAACTGGTAAATATGAAAAGAGAGCGTGATGATGCAAATAACGTCCCGGAGTCGGCCTGTGGACTCGTCAGTAAAGCTAGGCCGACTCCTGCCTTAGACGCTCTGTGGTCCTCCGTGAGACACGGGCAGTTACGCTCTTATATAGTAACTGCCTCATCGGACCACTATCGAGAGCAGAGAGCCGTGGCCAGTAGCCGCGAGCCGAGAGGATCGACGCCATCTGCCGTCAGGCCGCCACAGCGTGACGACTCGCTACAACTTGAAAGTGTACAGACTAAGCCCGACTTACTATGTGAAATTGAAAAGAAGGATAGAGAAATTAGTGCTAATGAGTCTTTAATAAGAGAATTATATGCAAAGAGATGCTACCAGCCATAATTGGAGGTACTCATTTACAAAATGTTTGTATTACTTAAACTATTGTTCGAAAGGTTGATAAAATGTGACCTCCCAGGTAGCACACTGACGTTAGAATAACGTCTCAGACGTCATTTTTTGGTCAGTATAGGGTTTCAGACGTCAATTGTCGTAATATTAACGTCACAGGGACGTCGTATTTACGACGTACCTTGGACGTCAAAATTCAACGTCTTTTTGACGGAACTTTTCCGTCATTTTTAATGACGAACGAGACTTAGAAAAATTTCGGTCTCCTGCATATAGGTATAGCGACTTGAAAATTTATTTGTGAATAAATGGACAAAAATTGTAATTTGTTCAATTATTAAATCAATAAATTATTTCATTTGGAGTCTCCAGAGTATGTTGAGCAAGTTATAAACTATACTGTTTATTAAAAAGCACAGATTATTAAAGTAAATGAAAGACAATCAATTAATGTAGGATGAATAAATATTCATATAATTATTTATTTATTTATTTATATTTATTTATTATTTATATCTTGCATAAACGCAAATTGATATTAATATCAGTTTGCGTCTATGCAAGAATATTTATCAAAAGAATCATAAATTTAGAAAAATGTTGAGAAAAGAATAATACAATTATAAAATTTTATTTATTCAAGCTCTTTCTTATTGACAGGAAAAGCAATATACATTTATTCATCAAACTTCATATGAACACCACTAGTAATAATATTCTTAACCACAAGAGCGTGCAGCAGATGAGGACTCGCGCGAAGACACCGACCGATCAACGAAGTTAAGCAGCGAAAAGTGCGGACACTAGTTGGATGGGTGACCGCTCACGGTGAAAAGATATACGTCAGACCTAACCTTTTAGAACCGCTATTTTTTACGTCATCACAACGTCCGGTAGAACGTCATTATGACGTGATTTTTCTGACGTCATGTGGATGTGCAATTAAGCCGTCTTTGCGACGTTAAAATGACGTCATATTTTTCGTCATCTGACGTCAGAACTGACCTTCAAAGAACGTCATTTCGACGTTGATGTGCTACCTGGGCTGATACACGATTATTTTTCTTTCTTTCAAGTTGCGAGCATTAGTAATGATAATCGACCGAGAGAGGTAATGGATGTTTGTGATGAGGAAGGAGAGCCTGATGAGAGTGATACCATAGGTGAGTCGTAGGTTTTAGAACCCTCGGAGTGAACGAATAAACCGATCGGTTGACCGAGGTTTTTGCGTTGCACTTTTATTCACTGAATATTCGTGCCTTCTCTTTCTGTACGTATAGCGTTACGTATGCACGGTTGTGGCTTGTGTTGCTTTTGGAAAGTACAATTTTGTCGCAAGTGTGTTTTAAAATAACTATTTATCGCGTTTTTCACTTCAAATAAGACAGCCGATATATCGCAAGCGGTTTGTGCAAGCCGGAAAAATTCCTGTGCTCTAGCACCCGAAAATTGCTTGATTTTCTTATAATATCTAACAGAAAATCAAGAAAAAGTATTTTGCAGCACGAGAAAATATCTAAGTCACAGAAATTTTACTGTGCTCTTTAAGAATTTTTGCTGTGCAGTGCAGTAAAAATTCTAGCATGTATAATAATTAATCCAATGTAACTATTAATTTTTTTGCTTTCATCAAGAAAAATCCCGGAAGGTGCCGCTTACACCACGATTACAGTGCCAAGCACAGTAATTTTTCTTGATTTTTTCTTTCCGTGTATGTAAATTCGGACCAAATATCTCCCTAAACCTGTACCCCGCTATTCGAGCGATAGGACGAGCCGTAGGTATGTATATACATTCTTTGAAATATGCAGACTGAAAGAGTTTAGGTCTACAAAGAACTCAAGTAGAAGGGCTAATAGTCAATCGAATCGACCTGCCCGTCGTACATGAGAGTCCCAAGAGAATCCTAGCGTCGCTCGCGAATCAAGGACCACGAACTCCGGCCGGAGGACTCGAATAATGACATCTCGTTCGCCCCGTAACGAGACGCGGTCATACGCGCGAATGGCTTGTTTGTTTGTCTCGAATGAAATCCGCTTAGTCCGATTGAAATGCTGTAATGTGTACCGTCGTGGAGTGAAGTGGGTGGGGAGAGCCGGTGGGGTTACTCAGGCACGCGGCATCCTCCCCAGCGACACACGTTCACCTCCCCCCGTCCAACACTCGAAACCCCCTCGATATTAATTCTATTTAATCAAACATCGACTGCATTTGGGATTTGCTGCATTGTTGTCACCACTGGTAGTACAAACGGGTTTGTTCAAATTATTCAAGATGTAAAGGATAGACGCGATCGAGAGAAAATTATAAGTGTAGGTACCTACCCTAATACATAACATCCCACACAGCATGAAATATTTTTGAAACATTTCAGGTTGAAATATTCCATATGATGTTGCAGAAATATTTTGTAAATATTTCAGAAATGTTTTGAAATATTTCAGTACAATTTTCATAAAATATTCCCTAAATCTTTCAGAAACATTTAGTGGAATATTTACTTTAAAAATTTCGAAATATTAGAGGGTTGCATTGAAAGCCGCCTGAAATATTTTTGAAACATTTCAGGTTGAAATATTCTATATGATGTTGCAAAAATGATTTGAAATATTTCAGTGCAATTTTCATAAAATATTCCCTAAATCTTTCAGAAACATTTAATGGAATATTTAGGTACTTTAAAAATTTCGAAATATTAGGGGGTTGCGCATTGAAAGCCGCTATTTTTTTCTTACTCCAAAAATATTATGTCGTAATAAAATGTGTGAATACCTCAATCGAAGTATTTGCCTTCGAAAGCTATAACTTTTTCCCACTATTCTGGTAAAAGTTGAATTCCGCGACGAAAGAATTGTCTACTTTTTGAGCTAATCCACTCAGCAACTCAATTTTTGACTTCTCGGTAATTATGGAAGTGTGTATCTTCCAAGTCGTGTTGCATCGATCCAAATAAACGATAACCACTCACAATCCAGGGTCAGGTCTGGAGAATACGCTGGGTGCGGGAGAACTTCCCGTTCAAGCTCCATCAATGTTTCTTTCACGGCTCAAAAAACATGAGGCCGAGCGTTGTGAAAAAGAATCACTTTTCGGCGATTTGGTGCAATTGATTATCGTTTTTGCATCAAATTATTATTCAAATACTCCAATTGTCGTTGATAACGTCGGGCAGTAATTGTTTCATTCGATTTCAACAGCTCATAATAAACGACACCTTCCATATCCCATCAAATTGAAAGCATTGTTTTGTGACTGTGAATGTTTCGTTTCGGCAGCGACGTTGATGGTTGGCCAGCATCAACCCATGATTTTTTGCGTTTTGGGCTGTTGAAATAGATCCATTTCTTATCACCTGTTACGATACACCATAAAAACTTTTCTTTTTATGTTTTGTAAGCAAAGAAATCGAGAATTTCAGACGATTAGCAATGGCATTTTCGGTCAATTCATGTGCCAGCGACTTTCCTATTTTTTTTTTTCAATCTTTCCCATGGCATGTTGACGTCATGAAATTGTAGATTCATATCGACTATAAGCTGCTGAGCCGATTCTTTGAGCGTTTGAGTAGGGTTTTCTTCCAATAGAGCTTGCAGTTGTTCATCTTCGAACTTTTTTGTTTGACTTGGCCGTTGTTTGTCGTATCATAAAAATATTGCATTTCTAATGTTAGTCTGCTGATATCTAATCATTCTAAAACGATTTAACCGAATAGTGATTAATAAATTAATAACTGAAAAATTTTATATACACTAAAGTTTACTTGAAGTGGAATAAAATTATTAGAAATTTCAATAGCATTGGGTAGCTTCATGATTGAGACTTTGGTCTTCTATGTAGAGAGCGCGCGAGCACGGATTTGAATCCCCCAGCATATAATAATGATGTAGTGAATGATGTTACACCCGGTTTCTCTCTTTTTTAAAATATATTTCTAGCGCTTGTGCTTCGCCTGAACACACCCAATGTAAAGACCGCTAACGTGACCGAATTTACTGTAAGTATACAAATAATTCTAATATTGCTAGAAATATTGTAGCTTGTCAAATTTTGTTAGCCATAATAGGTGGTAATGGGTATCACCTGCGATTTTCTTAATTTAATAATACCTTTTTAGACGATTAGAAGTAAAAAACTGCGCGCTAGTGGTTTGGTAATAGTTAAATACGATCATAATAATTGATTTTGCACATACAAATAAGTAGAGAAAGAGATATTTCGGGGCTATTAGTTTGTGTCAATGTTGCCAACATACAATAGTGCTAGAAGACGCCCTTTAACCGATGAGCAAATCAATGGCACAGCAAAAAGCAATTTAAAGGTCCATACAAAAATTTTAATTGAGGATCTTATCAGGATCCAGGAGGATTTTAAATGAGGATCTTTTATCAGGTGGGGATAAATGTAAGCTATTTGCGAGTCGATAAAGAATTCGCTTTTTGGGCTTCAAAAAGACGGCTATACGACGTTTCACTGTAAAGATGCGTATCCACTAAAGCAACATAGAGCAACTTTTTTATTTCTGTACTCGTATATTGCTGTCAGTTCCAAAATGTAGAAACAAGAAACAACATACATAAACATTTCGTCTCCACCAAGGCAACAAAAAAAGCAAAAATGTTTCAGTTGGTCGCTGTTGACCGAGTAAATGAAACAAAATGTATCCACCAGGAAATCAAGGTTTCTCTCGCAGTGCAGTTCGGATTTAACTATTTTTTTCATGTCATCCGAAGAAGAAAATATTGTGCTAGCAGTATCAGCTTACATTATTTTAAGCAAAAAACGAAGAAAAAAAGAGCATAAATTTCGGTATATTTGAATTAATAATATTAATAAGTCATTAGTCCACTTAAATTCCGCATAATAACTTTTTTTTTCTCCACTGACGTCACAACTGAAACTTGTCGACACATGTTACCACGTTTCCTTTGATGTTTGTCGCTTCCAACGGAAACACGCAATATAGAGCAACTTTTTAATTTTCTCGCGGCAACAATGGGCAACACAGTGGAACTTACTGCAACATTTTTGTAAACACGCGACAGAAACACAAACGTTCCTCTATGTTACTTTCGTGAATACGCATCATTTTTGTAAACACGCGACAGAAACACAAAAGTTGCTCTATGTTGCTTTGGAAGATATGCATCTTTAGAGTACTTCTATAATCGAGTTGTCTTTCAAAAAATTATTACATCTACTGTGAGATCAAAAGTCCATCGCAAACGAAATAACCATAATTGAAATAGGCGTTAATTTTTTAGACCGCTGGAAATAAAATATTATTTCAGAATTGCAGCAATGCGGGAAAAATATTTTAGATTTCATTTAATCTAATCAGATCTAAATTTTCGGGTAGATTAGATCTAAGAGTAGATCTTATTATAGATCTATACTTAGATCTGGGTAAATTTTACATTACTTTCCAGCCGCGTTCGTTTTAACGAGATCTAACCAGATTTTGTTAGATTTAAATAGAATTTGCTAGACCTAGTAGATACATATTGTGTTGGACCCTTTATGCACTAGATCTAAGCAGATCTTATTAAACCTAAGTAGGTATTGTTAGATCTATTGAGATGAAGATATAAATCTGTGTAAATCCAGTATTAGATTTACATACATCTAATCTGTCCTAAAATTTAGATCTAATTAGTGTTGAGTAGATCTAAATTATCGTTTTTTCGCGGGAATATTGTTGACAGCTATGGTGACAGCACGAAATGAATCATAATTATTACAGTAACAGAATGATTACTACAGCAATATTTATTACTGCTACTGCAGTATTTCTAGCTCATTATTGCAACCAGAAATCTTGTATATTACTGTCCGTTTTATATATTATTGTTCTCAGTGATTGATTGCTGTTATTTGAAAAGGTACGGAAATTACTAAAATTAATTTCTTGCAGTGCCACGTAATCGGATAATTAAATTCGAATTTTTCAAGTAATTTTATTTTTTTCAACTAAATTTTAATTTCATCTTTTGGTTAGAAGGTTATTTTCATTAAGAAAAAGTTACTGAAAGAGGTTCGTAAAGTGTCAACTTAAAAAGAATAGAAAGCGTTATTATGTTTGACAAGATACACATAAAAAATTATCGAAAACGATGTAGTATATTGACTTTTGACGAAAAGCATGCTCTGCAGATGCTGATGTCGCTGCACGATAACCGCCCACTTCGCCACTCTAGTTATCGCTAAACAGCATCTCGTTACAGCTGCGACTTTTTGGGTTTCGACCCTTCTACCTCGACGTACGATATGAGAAAATTTGAAAATTATCGGCCATACGAACCAGATATTTAAATTCAGATAAGCGATGAATAAATCGTTCCTATCGATTTTCAAATTCCTAAAAAATCGGATAAGACTACGCTGAAATATAGGAGGGAATTATACCAAAAATACAATAAGCAAAATTGTAGAAAGAGTGAACATTTATTTCGATCCCAACGGTTATTGAACATCGATAATAAATTCTCGTGAATTCATTATACAGTGGAAGTTGTGAAGTTACGACATTAGCGTAATAAAATATAACGAAATGACATCTACGTACGTGGCGAAGTTTAGAAATATTACTCGAAATTTTGACTAGAGAGACTCGGAGTATATTAATTATTATCATATTCCTTATAGCAATAGCGATTAGTAAGCGAATTCATGATTATGTGCACGTTCCAATCGCGTTATCGTAATCTTATATCCATTATACATTACGCTCGTCAAAGTCATCATAATTAGCCCTCCGAGAGAAGATTTGTTCGAATTAAAAATGCAAATACATGAAAACCCCGGTACTGTTTCTAAGATACATATATATATTTAAAGGCGATTATAAAATATATGAATTGACTATTTGAGTATTCTCTTTTAGACGTAAAAAAAATATTATAAAGTTTTCTTTCCTGAAGAGGTAACTGAATATGCAATGTAACATATTCAAATATTGCAATAGAAATTTGAATTATAAGTTGTACAAAGAATTCCTCTTTTAATCGTATGGAACTGGTCCTGTTACTAGCGGAAATTCGAGTATCAAAAAATTGTAAATACGCAATAAATTGTGACGGATCCAGAAAAAAGGAAGGTAAGATCATGTTTAATCGAGGATGTTGTACAAAAATGGTTGAGAAGATAAAAAATTGTTATAAAAGGAGTATCCTTGCAACATACACAGCACGAACGAACGCAATACTTCACAAGCGCTTCGAAAAACAATAGATACCCCATACTCGATTCTAACTGTTATCACGAGACCTCTTCAACCACGTATAATCATCATCATCATCACGTTGCGGAGCTGGCGTAGAGGGACAGCTCTTCGACGTGCCATCCGGTTGAATGTCGACCAGAAGACTCTGTCGACACAGCATCGAAACCGTACTCATTTTACCCTCCTTCTCTTTCGCCCGTCTCAATCGCGCTCTCCTAAACTTACTCGCGATCTGACTGAGTCTTCCCGATGAAGACTCCGCCGAGCATCTCTTCCCCGATCTGGGCAGAGATTCGCATCCTCGATTCAACGATAACCTCTCAAAAGTGTCGGGATCCACATTTATCATCCCCGCGCTAGCCGACTTTATCAGATCCAGCCTGAGAATCTCCGTATCCGCCGATTCCGCCCTGGATCCTCTGGCAGTTTCGCCGCGCGATGCGATCCTGTCCATCTGCGGATCGTGTGAATAGCATCCCGGTCCTCTCGAGAGGAAATCCTCCTTTGCTCGGCGAATCTTCAGGGCTCGCAGCTGCAACGAATGCGCGTCCTTGTCATCGGCTCGAGAGCTATCCGAGTCGAGAGGCTGACAAGCCGAGATGGACTTCTCCGAGTGCGACGAAGAGGCGACCGAAGAGCGACCTTCTCTCTGAGCTACCACGGTAGACAGTGCTGTCAATTTGTGGATCAGAGCCGGCGACAATTTGTCATTCGGACCTCTGTTCATCAAAGGTAATAGACGTTCCTTCGAGCCGATGTTGTTTTCCATCTTGGAGCCGCTTGAATCGCGACGTACCCCGCGACCGGCGGAAGAAGTTCCAATGAAGTCCGCGCTGGTGCTCTTCAGGATCTCGCGCGAGTGCAACGGAGGACGTTCGGCAGTCCGCTCCATTGCTGAGCTACTAGCGAGGCAAGACTTTCCCGGATCGTCCCTAATGACGCTGGTGCTCGCGCTCTTCTGTACCTCATGACGCGCGAATGGTCCGGTTATCGCTTTTCGCACTTCCTCCTGGTACTTTTCCATCTGCAGGCGGACCCTCCGCTCGCTCGAGGGTGATCTCCATATCGGCGAGCCGCTGCCACTGCTCGCGGGACTTCCTGCGTCTTCCAGTTTCTGATTGTATCGTTGTATCATCATGCGGATGCTGGGAGCCGCTTCCTTGGGTGACGATTTGTGATACTCTTTCCGAGAAAGTACGGGGGACTGCGGCAAAGGTGGCCGTTTCGAAGCGCTATCAATTTCCTGCCTTTTTCTATCTCGTACACGTGGGGATCCTGAATTCGATCTGTCCCTGTTGCCGTGACCCTCCTTGAAAGGTTGACTGATGGAGAGAAAATCGGTATTCGGGCCAACGTTCGTAGGACTCTTGCAACCTTCGCCCTCGATTCCAGCACTCGTCTTCCCTTTGCTGTCTCTTCTGAACGGAGAGAAGATCATGCGTTTTGTCTTCACGAAGACGCTTTTGGGTCCATTCTTCTCTTTCTTGCTCGGCGACTCCTGAGCCGCGTCTGAAAAATTACCGCTGTTCCGATTCGATGAGTGCGCCGAGGAGGACTCGTGCGCCCTCGACTCGATGTTCGCCGTTCGCACGACGATCTTGTTCAGCGTATCCTCGTTTATTATTATTCGCTCGACGCGTTGAGTGTCCCTGAAAGCCGAGACTGTTTTTACGGTCGATTCGTTGCAGGCGTTGCCGACTCGATTATCGGGATCCTCTTCGTGTTCCTTCGCTGCAGGTTTCCACTTGTACCCCACCTGTGTGTCGGTGAGTCTCCTGGTCTTTAGGATTCTCTTTTGCCTGCTGTCGCGATCGACGGTAATGACGACGTCTTCGTCCTCGGTGCTACTTCTTCGTCGAGCATTGATCCGTTTCTTCGTACCGGTTGGCCGCTCGGTACCAGAGGGATCTGCGTCTTCGGGTTGATCGGCGGTACCGGGTCGCTTGCTCTGCGGAGTCTTTATTTCATTGCCGGCGGTCGTCATTGCCGATTGTCGATGAAGATTGTCGATTTTCGTAGTACCTTCATGTTCATCTATCGAGTCTTCCTCGCTGTTACCTGAAAAGGTGAAACTGTAATACTTCTACGCGTGGCAGTTTGTGAATTAGAATTTCATCTTGAGTCTTTAGTGTACCCTGCGGAGGCCGTGCCTCCATCGCTTCGAATGTATTTTGTATCGTCGATAACAGCAATTCTATTCTCTGCTGATGACAGAAGGAAACGCCGGTTAGGTCTTTCTCGCTGGTAGTGCGAGATGCTCCTGTAGTATTACGTAAAGCTTTCGTTCCCATCGTGGGAATGGTATCTTCGTACCGGCGTAAAAGTACGGTCTTTAGCTCTTCTACCTAAAGAGGATGAATCAAAGACACATATAGGTATAAATATTACTCCTCGCATTGGCATTTCTAAATAAATAAAGGTTTTTTCGAAAAAGAATTAGGCGGATTCAGGATCTTTGAATTTGTTTGGAAGTGTTTAAATGGTACGTCATGTTTAATTTTTCTAAGGCACACTCATTATTTGAAAATTCCCTGTAATACCGCCAAGTCTACCTATAAAGACTAGGGCATCTTTACGATGAATACATGGCCTCAGTGTAGGTACTCGGAAAGAGTCGATGCTGTAAGGTGAAAACTAATTACAACAGTCTTATATTTTATGTTGTAAGGAGTTCTATAAGGAGCTATACAATACAATACAATACAGTCTTATACAGGGTCCGGCAAAATGATCTCCCACATTTTAACTTTTAATAAAAACGCCATTGTAAATGCTATTTAGAATTTTTTTTATTAAATAGAAATGTATACTATGCCATTTGTGTTCATTATGTTTTGAAAATTACAGTCAAAGTGCCACCACTGTGCCCGAATCACTGAAGGAGGGGGAGCTTACTGTGTTTAGCTGGTGGATTGCGCCTTGCCAAAACTTAGAGAACTTGAACATCCGGATGTGTGGTTCCAACAGAATGAAGCTACAGCTCATACGGCAAGAAGGTCAATGGACGTTTCAAGTAAAATGTTTCCAGGACACGTAATCTCGTTACGTGGAGACATTGGGTGGCCTGCGCGTTCACCCGATCTTGCCTCATGCGACTTTTTCCTGTGGGGCTACCTGAAAGAGAAGGTCTTTCAACACCATCCCCGAACCATTAACGAATTGAAAGCAGCAATACGCCAAGAAATTGCAGAAATACCGCCTTAAATGACTGTTCGAGTGATTGAAGCCTTCAGAAATTAGCTTCAAATGTGTATCGAAAAAAATGGTCGCCCCTTGGACTCTGTAATTTTCAAAACATAATGAATACAAATGGCATAGTATACATTTCCATTTAATAAAAAAAAATTCTAAATAGCATTTATAATGGCGTTTTTATTAAAAGTTAAAATGTGGGAGATCATTTTGCCGTACCCTGTATTTGTGAATGTTAAAAAAATATTCGTTAACGTCTTCCGGATTACGGGATAGCTTACTTTCTTTTATAATGCCTACAGAGAATTCTACTTATGTGGAAAAAGTATGCTTTTATGTAAATGTTTTGCATATTTGGGGCTTTGGAGAGCACTTCTCTTTTTCACATATATTCGTTTTAAAGGAAGAAGCGTAGGTAAATTTAAAAAATTTGTTTAGCTTTTCGCAAGTAACTTCTATGCAATAGGAATACTTCAATTATTTCTTTCACTAATATTATTGTTTTTCAATTCTTAAATAATAATTATTTAATGCAGCGGGAGTTCCCCTATAGCGCCGGACATTAATACTCGACACTAACAATATCTTTCAAAATAAGCGTAACGAAACAAAGAAACAAAAGTACATATGCACGTTGATATCTCATGATTAAACAGTTCTACATGCGGAGGGTCAGTTGCTAGTGTCGTTATGTTCACGAAGGGGAACCTTTTTTATCTCTTGTCCCAGAAATTGATATACGCGTTTAACGGACTGCGTTGTAATTTCGATAAATTTGCAAGTAAATACTGTTCTATTCTTCTTTGTTAACAAAACGATAACTTGTTTCGTTTCTCATATTTACGCTATCATCTGATGTACTATAATAGTTTGATAGAAAATTTACTTTGAAACGACCTCATAGAGTTCCTTGGAGTCCAGACGGCAGGTTATCCCCTAGTAGGTACTAAATAAATTATTATTTATATTATTTATCTCTATTTACAAATATTTTGTTGAAAAATAGTGGAAAACAATCTTGAGAGCCATTACATCAACTGCTTCGACAAAAAGAAGCAGCTAGTTTGACTCTGTGCATTGTGTGCTTGAAGGATACGGAAGAAGACTAGATTCGGTGCCGTGCCTGTCGAGAGGGAACACACGAGGGCTACTCTGACGTCTCAGTGTTCTGATAATTATAATTATAATAAATATCATAAATTTTCAATTTGTGCAGTGTTTGTGCAATTGTTTTGATGTGTCCGGTACTAGGTTCCAGTTTCTGAAAGACTGAAAAATTGAGTTTGATTTTATTGTCGTTTAACAAGTCGAAACAAATTTTTTAATTGATGGGATTCCTTAATTTTGTATGCAGTATATAGTATATTTATATATAGAAAATAATAATCATTGAGAAACCAATTTATTATTTATTGATTAATAACCTTAAGTATCCGTCATTGGGGGAACTGCCCCCGTCATGGAGATATTGAAGTTATTCTCAATACAAAATTCCAAAAATATAGCCCATTTAAAACGCCTTCAAAAATTGCAAAGATCCTATATCACCTTAAATTTAATTTATTTACCAATCGACGCAATCGCGTAGTTCTTTCCTCGTCGAATTCCTCGAGTCGAGGCATCTTTTTTAAGAGCTGTCGACACAAATCTATTTGTCGTTTGAAAGAATCCTGAAAGATATTTTTAATTATAGCGATAGCGAAAATAACGGAGGAACGGATTAAGAATATCTATGATGCGACTGTCGATACCGATGTGGACGTTCTCGGAAGCATTTTTACTCTCACTTTGGGTACATGTGTTTTTCTCGTTCGATTCCACGCGTAGCACATTGGTATTTTTGTCGATAATATTTGGGGAGACGAAAATATGGAGGCAGTAAAGTTCCGATTAATGTTATTTTTACTGGCTGGTCGATCGCATGTGGTAGTAAACTATGCACGCCATATGCACACGAGTCGCTCGAGTTAGTTTGGCTTATGCGCAATGTGTATTTCTTCGGACGGAAGTTGTGCAAACTGCACTGCTGATTCGCAGTATTAGCGTTGACCTTGATGTTTAGTTTAACGCACAAAAAATGGCGCTCGTAAGCATCGGGCATGAAATCGTTTTCTATCGACAACGAATATCATGACTATATATAGTACCAAAGAATTTAGTTTTCGAGAAAATTGTAATGAAAATAACAATTTTCAATTAACTCTTATTTAGTGTTGCAAATAATATTTTCTTTTTCAGAGCCAAATAAACATCGAAGAAGATTATTCTTATTATGAATTTCTCAATTTTTCGAATATCTTTATAGCTTGATGATATCTCTTGATGATTTTTATGCGTTTACATATCATAAACGTCGCGATAAGGGAATGAAATAGAGTAAAGTAAAGAAACAGAGATGACGAGAAATAACATACTTTCATTTTCTCTTCCTTCGTCGCAATGGCATCACACTCTCGAATTTCTATCTGCTTCACCCCGACGAGTGTTCGTGGATCAACGGGTCTTCCTGAAAGCGAAATGTTCTGCTTCGGATTTTATAATTTTTACTCTATCGGTATCCTTACCAGTGAATGTATCCGCTTGCGTATTTTCCGCCGGACTGCTTTTAGCACCAGCTACGTTAACTTCGTAATTCCTAAAAGTGTATTATTTTGTAAAATTATGTAAGAAATAGTTCTACTAAATCTTTTATACTGGATATCATAACAAAATAACAGAAGTTAATATCTCAATTCTACCCAGACTTCCTGATGATCAGCTGGCGATGGGAGGATCTCGAGCACATATTACTTACCTGAGTCTTCCTTCGTTCCTCTTCATCTCATCCAAAACAGCCAAAAAATCCTGCTGTCTCGAAGTCGCCGACAGAGCATGAGCACACGATTCTTTCTTGGAAGATTGAACCGGGAGTTCGCGATTCTTATCTGTACTGTCGCTTGCTTTATGCACCCTTATCGTCTTTTGTTTTCCGAGGGAACAAGACGTTTCCACCGATACAAGGTCTTCATCTACGACTTCCTTGACGGTAGCTCGGGCCGCTATCGGATGAACTTCTCCAGCTTCCATCAGAATAACGGGAGAAGGCTCGTGACTGGAAGTCACGGTACCCAAGGGAACAGCTATGCTCGTGGTTTCGCTAGCGGCAACGCAATAAATCGGCGTTTGGTGGGGCTGTTGGTCCGTCATAGGACTCGCTGTTTCCTCTATCACATCCTCGATGTCTACGATCATTGCCTCCGGCTCAGAGTCATCGAGTACGATTTCGTCGGTGAGGTCCTCGGCGATCATTGGTTCGGAATCTATTCGCGAATTAGCTACAAGAGAAGCATTCAATTTTATATTAGCACATGTTTCGATTATATATCTAACTGAAAGAATCAGAACGAAATGATTCTGAGGAGGCAGGACTCTATGTGATCATGGATATCTACCAGCCATACACTCGGCTTCTAGCTCTTCCATGTCATTAAGTGACAAGCTCGAAGGCTGACGCATTGGCGGCTCGTCTTTGGTATTTCCCTCCACCATACTGCCCATTGATACCGACCTCTTCAACACTGGATGGGATCCTCTGTCATCTGTAAGGAAGAGTAAGTCGCAAAATCTGAGATGATGACAATATGATATATTATAGAAGATCATGGAGGTATAAGGGATAAAAAAACAATGATGAATTGCAAAAGACTAAACACTTGCTTGAAATATTGACGGTAGTTATTCTCGACGGAACCCGAGAAGCAAGATTGAGAAGTCTAAACGTAGAGGACTCCGGAGAAATTCCTTGACTCTTCTCCCATTCGTAGAGTTTCCTGGTGAACTTTCGAGAGATACCCTCGAAACGGTAAAATCCCGTCGACGTATGCACTAGTACTTCCTTCTTCTGAGGGGAGGAACTGACGACCCTTCTCAGCTTTGACAATCTTTTCCCCGTGCAACGATAATAGTCCAATTAAGATAAACGTCCGCAAAATTCGCCAAATTATACAGTGCATATAAATAATGATTACCTCGCTTCTCTATCGAGAAACTTATCCCTCTGCCGCTCGATTTTCTGCTGCTCCCTCTCGACTTTAGTCAGCTGCCTCTCCCAGCACTGAATCTCCTCCGGACTTTTGTTTCCTTTACTCTGCTTCGACGTGTTTCTGTGATGCCTCGAACTTGCGCCAGATTCCGTTTCGTCATCGAATCGACCAGCTTTGATCTTCTTCCATTCCTCCATCTTTTTGATAAAGTCGTCCGACAAGTGCGGTCTGTTCTGTTCGGCGTCCGACTTCGTTTCCGGCTTCGACGGTGATCTCCACAGCTGCCACTCTGTTTTGCGTCTCCTGCCGGCTTGATGCTCGCACGCCGATGGACTATGATGACTCTTCTTGATGCGCTTCCATTCCTGCAGTTTCTTCTTGAACTCAGGTGTGAGGTGCTCCTCCCCCAACATCTGCAAGTTCACCGAGTCGCGTTCCCTCGCTGTACTGCTCGGTCGTAGATTGATTTCGTGTAAGCTGGGTTGTTGTCCGATCGATTGAGACGTCGACTTGAGCTTTTCCCATTCTGTGAGTTTGCGGTAGAATTCCGCGCTGAGTTTATCGTGCAACAACTGATAATTTCGCTGGATCTCCGCTTGTATGTTGAGGTTCGCCACGTCGTTGTCCAGATCTTCGGCACTGGCGTTGTAGCTATCCCATCCGTCGGTTTCTGCGATATAGAAGCCAGATAGTAGAAGTTGCACTACCGTGAAATACAATTCGAATATAAAGTAAATATGTTTCTGGAAAATTTTTATCATAGTTTCAGCATCTTTCTAGTGACTAAGTCATTAGATATACATTGTAGAAACAACGAAATTATATAATAGTATTTGATTACGATCAGTTGCTCAACAAAAATTGTAGTAATATATATTTAATATATTTTGTTTGCAATTTGTCGCCAATTTAATTGTAAATATTTTATCATGCTGTTGTTCGATTTTTGTGGCTACAATAAAACAGCATGCTGTAATCATTAGTAGCACCGTATATATATATATATATATATATATAGGTAGTTAATTATATTTTCCAGCAGAAGTGACTTAAATTGCTATCTGGGAATGACAAAAATTATAACAGTCATTATATAAGGAACATTATATCGCATGAATCTTAAGGCACCATGTAAGTGATTCTCATTTACAATCTGCAAACGAGAGTTTTGCTAGACATTTCTCTGGAATTGATTACGCATCAGCTCTCAATCTTCATGCTTTTATTTTTATATCGATCTCGCATCCTTCTCATATGTAAATGACCAGCGAAACGTCTTCGAGTTTCTGGTTCTACGAATATATTGCTGTCTGCAATTCCCGCGAGGTACGTTAAACTAACTTATTGAAAGCTGTCGTGAACGCTGATCATCCATAAAACGTGACCTTGGATGCGAAGTTATTTTTGTAGGAATGGAAGGGCGGTTGAAAATCATTCCGTGCGTGATGGGAAATAAACGGTATCGTATAAAGCTCTTTAATTTACTGAAATATCGATATTTGGGATTCGTTAATGTAGAGGGTAATTCGGTTCCTTGACTTTTTAACAATGCTCATAATGCGAGGGGATTTCGCGGTATGGTAAGAGCTCCCGCACTGCGACCCGGAACTGGTCACATTTTTATATTCAATGAAATCCGTTAAGTAGGTTAACTATAAATACGTGATTGATTTAGTAGGATGTAACCATGATCGATGCAGTCTGGTAACCAGTAGCAATTACAGTTTGGGTTTGAGGTGAGCCATTAAAGTAGTAATATCGGCCGTACGGAACCTGTGGTAAAATTTAGTGAGGTCACTCTTGCGTACCTTAAATGAAATTTACTATAGTATCATGATGTTTGAAATGATTCGAGCTTCAAGATTTAGTATGGAAGATAGCCTTTATTCAGTCTTAAGGTAGGAATGAAATGACATTCTATATATAAGTTTACAAATTATGTGTCATTGTTCTTTGAATGAAATTTTTACAAATTTCTCAAAATATCTAGAAATATTTAAAACTTTAAAAATATGGTATAATTAAAGTTGAAAGAAATGACCACATATCTTAGTCGTGATTCTGTTGAATAAAATTAAAGATAAATTCAATAAATTTAGAGTTGGAAGATGTGATAGAAACTATACGCAAGAGAGTGATGAGAGGGAGAGGGAGGGAGGGGAGGAAGAGAGAGAGAGAGAGAGAGAGAGACAGTATCACATGGAGTGAAGTAAATTCTCAAACTAGATATCCCCACAGAGATAATATCTAATTACAATAGGCAAAATATTTAACGAGATACGAATGTCATATTTCTATTGTTATTCTTCGCAATCACAGCAAAAGTATTTTATATTCTCACAAATTTCATAATGCAACACACATGGCTGATATATTAGAACACAATTACTCCCTACGATGTATTTTTTCTTGAACAAAAGAAAGCGCACATACATCGACATCATTGACTAGCTCGTTTTTCCTTTTTCGTGACAGAACACAGCCTTCATGTTAAATCTCTCTCGAGGCACAGCTGCACAACGAAATGTCAAAGCACTTTCTTTTTGGCCAGGCAATAGGCATTCAATATGCTGCCTTCAAAATTCCAAGTTCTGATAACCCACAACATTTTAAAGCGCAGTTCAAATGTTCCACGTCCAAATATTCGTCGTCTATCGAAAAAACAATGCCCGACAGACAAACCATCCTGCAACCCACGTGAAAAGACTGGAGGTCGCATAATTCGAAATCGAGCAGCGGAATACAAAGCCGCCCTCGAAAAGTGTCCCAAAGAGCCCGTCACGAAGACCCACTGCAAAAAGTTATTTGCGGATCCTCCGCCAACAGTATAAACCAATTATTTATAATTAGAAGAATTTCCTGTTCATATGTCTTTCAAGTTAGAATGTACGCGTCAGAGTGTTGCTAACTAATACTTAACGGCGAGTAAATGTTTAAATGTGGAGCGTGCAACCACATCCTGAAAGGTTTCATTCGAAAGAGAACCGCAGCGCGTGAAGAAAAAAGTCGTATCGTTCTAAGAATAAATCGACACTCTCGAGCATTGTCTTAGTGTCGAAAAGGTGCACACGGCTAACCTCGATCGCGCGTCTAACACGGCTGCCAAATAGCCTGATAGGATGATATAAATATTAAGAGAAGTTTTCTTTGGCGTATATTTTTCGGTGGAATCAAGATAAAGGGGGTACTCAACTCAGGGTTAATCTTTATTTATTTCAGTGCGCATCCAACACTGTGTCTGACGAATATAGGGAAGCTTATAAGATCATCAAGGATCGTACACTCGAGCTGACAAAGTTCGTGAAGAAAACAGCAAATAGAATTAAGACCGACATGGACACGGAAATCGAAGCGAACAAAGCAGCAGAGTCTACGAAGATGCAGGCTGTCATGCGAACAGTGGAGGCTCAGATGGTGGACCTGTGCGAGTTGGACCTGACCTGTGGGTCAGCGAAGAAGCATCAAGTGCAACGACTGAGCGACAGGGTGAGGCAAGAGATGAAAATTTGGCAATGTGGGACCGAACCGAGGATCGAAGAGATCAAGACGGAACTCGAAAAGGTTCAGCACGATGCAGCGTTAAGAAGCAACGCGGCGTTGGCTTTGATTCTTTGCTGTCGCAACTGCAAATCACCGCAAGCTTTAGCCGACTGTGTCAAGCGTAACGTTAAAGAGGCGTTGAGAATTATGGATAAGGCGAATATTGATGTTCAGAAAAAATTGAACCACATAAAGGAAAGTAAAGATACGGCGGTACGGGACAGCAGAAGGTCAGCACAGGAAATTTTCAATGCTTTCGCTGATGGTATGGGACAATTATCGAGACACCTCTCGGATTGCATCGATGGAATAAAAAAACTTCAATCTACGCGGAAATGAGTAAGTATTTTTGGTTTCGATTGAACGAAAGCGTAGAATCTAAACTACGTGTATAGATTCTCCTCCTTACACATGCTCATATTCTTCTCTTACATGATTTTCGAGTAAATATCATGTCAATCAGAGAGATCCTTTAAGGGTATATTTAAAATATGTAGGATCTCGAATAGACGTAATGTTAAATCCATTTATAAAAAGAACATGTTACGTAAGACCCTTTCCGACATTTCCATTGGCTAATATTCACGTAAAACGAAACCACTTTTCCGTGAATTTTATTGGTCGACTTCATATCGATGTTTGCTATCTCGAATTTCGAAAGCGTCAAAAATCATTTTCGACGCGTAAGTAATATTTGCTAATTATCAAATGACATCTTACAACGAATCTAACTTTTCTGTGAATTTCATTATCCAAATTCGCCATCTCCAATTTAGAATTTTGGAAGATTGAGTGAGCGACGCTAGCCAATCGTCAAAGTACCTGCAGAAATCTATGTGATTAAGTAATGATGAATAAACGAAAAGTGCACGCGAAGCACGTACGTTGTTGCTAATAGACAAAACCCTGCTTATTTAGAATCTTGTCGATTTAGAGTTTATTCTACTTCATATTCGTTTATTCACAATTTATCTGTTTGGGATGAGCTCCATTAGATCCTCTTGTGAATCCGGATTCTGGTTCAATTGGTATCTGTTTATTTGAGATCTCATCTAATCGACTCGATGTTAACGTAGGATTTATTTATTTGGAATCTAGTCTGTTCGGTTACAGGTAACGCACGTGTATCGCAAAGATCAAAGCAGAACTGAAAGAGAATCAATTCGATATAACATTCAGGAGTCGCACGATATTAGCCTCGATTCTTTACTGTCGGCATTTATACGTCAACGTAGCTGCTAACTGCTTCGAGCAGAATATTCAAGGGGCCCTGAAGATTATGAAGAAGATAAATGGAATGACGCTAACAAAACTATACTTTATCAACGAACTCAAAGATAAAATTGTCAGGGGAACAGAAAAATATGACAATAAGTCTATGTTATTGGAGATAACTGATGAACGTCGAAAATAGCTTTGTTCGAATCTAAAATGAAAACAAGACGGTATTTCTGGATTGGGATCATGGATCACAATAATTCGAGCAAGAATATCTGATCTATTCTTTACTTTACGTCGTATACCTAGTTTCTCCGAGGAGTTCACTAAAACAATATTTGTGTATATAAAGCGTCAATTGCATTGAAAAATACTGTATTAAAAAAGGATTACAAGAATACACACAAAGTATGAATAAAACTCGATGTTATTCGACAATCAATCCATTGATAAATTTAGTAGTAAGTTCAACAAAACTTATCAGCACGCCAAAGCCAGCCTATCGAAGTGTTGTAGTAATAAAAAGACTGAAATACGAGGAAGTTGCTTCTATAGTCGAAGTCTCGATGAGAGAAATAGCACTTGCTTCTAAGTGACGATTGATTACACAGGCCTGCGAAAAAATTGTGATCAAGCTATGTTAATTTTTTTCACCTAATTAAGACTTATAATGAACTGAACTAACCCAATTTTGCTTCTATCACGTAACGTTTTTTTGCAAACCAATATTTAGGTATTATCTTTAAATATTCCAAGTAAATTAAATTAAATTCCTTCTTTTTGTTCGGAAACTGTGAGAGATACGCCTTAAAATTTCGTTTTAAATTTCACATCTATTGGGGATTTACCAGAAGTAACCGGACAAGTCGGGGATTCCCCGGTTTGATACACTCGCTTTATAACAATGCCTTGAACGCGATGTAATTTAGTGTCGATATGGGATTCAAACAGATGTTGTCTGTCTAAAGTCTATTTATTCCCAAGATAGACACAACCAAAACAAATTCACGCCGCGTTCACGTGATCAACGAAACTGTATTCGAATCTGTCAAAACACGTTCCGCCGGCAAGATATACTTTTTCCATTGTGGTACTATTTTATTCAAAAACCTTATGTGATAGAAAAAAACAAAAACCAGATTTGAAATCAGCATCACTTAAATGCCCAACATCAGTTGAAAAATTCAATTCACATTTTATAAGGTATTGAAACGCAGGCCTGTGTTATTACGTATTTGATGCAACTTACCGTCGAAGAAGGATGCGGTCTTGCTAGGACTCGGTGGTACAGATGTGGCGTTTGTGAGGAAGGCCTTTTTCACCTTGTTCCACTTAGAGTCGTGCCGCTGCATCTTTGGCGAGGAGGCCAGTGATTCCGCTTTCACCGATTGCTGTATTCGATCATAAGAATATTGATCATCTAAAACCTGAGATTCTGATGGAATGTTATTCACTTTAATATTTATTTAAAAATACATATTACCTGTCTCTTAAATTCTCCGGTGGAAGACGAAACGTCCTGACACGTTTTCGACTTTGCTATGGCGTACTGTGGAGATGCAGGAGGCAGACTGCTGCAGGACTGCAAGCTTTTAGGACTACTGTCGAAGTCCTCAGAAGGTGAACGCTCCCCTGCTGAATCGGGTAAAGCGGTAGGAGGTGGAGAAATGGATTCCGGCGAGGAAATGCTGCGAAGTTCCTCGCTGGAAGGCACGGTGATCGTTAGGGTAGGAGTTAACCTCCTCGCAGCCAGGTCGACGATTTCTATGTTTGATGGTCTCGTGCAGAATGTTGGACTCTCCGAAGTGACCTGTATTCGAGGCCTGCCGCATTCCGCCTGTTCACAGCAAAAATGATAACTTTCTGTTTTCGTAACTACGTACAGCAGTAGGTATGGATAAAAATACGTGAAAATGATGTAATGTGAGCGAAGTAAGTCTCTACCATCAATTACCGTATACAGATGATGATAAATAATCGGAATCAAAACAGCATTGATTTCTGTTCATCGAAGAAGAAATATTTCTGCTACTGAACCATATAGCCTTATGATTACTGAGGATGGATCTTTGGAATAATTTAGTGAAAAATCTCTTTAGTGAATAATCTTCTTACGTATGTCAATCGATCAGTCGATCCTACTTTATTTTCAGATGCAACTGTATTTTTAATCATCGAGCTCAGTTTGAAGGGTCGTGATGTACCGAACGAGTTTCACTTTCGACGACTCGCTGTTTATTTTATAACGAATGGATTATGCTATGCACCTTCGTATACAGAAAAAGAAGCGTTTCTTCTCTTTATATGGAAAGGAGCATATTTTTTTGTCACTCAGTGTCAAATACTCGGTTTCATGGGCGTCCTCGACGCATGTGAAATCATCTTTCACACACCAATTCGTGAAAAGTTGCGTAGTGCTTGAAATAACCTGCGCAGTGCGTGAAATCGTCAACCTCGTATTTGGCACTTATTGTTGGTGACAAAAAATAGAATTCGTTATTCGGTTGTTTCGCGCCGTCATAACGAAAATAACAATTTTTTATACGAAATCAATGCTTGCAATTTTTCTCAGCTCGACAAAATAAAAGTAGCTTTACCACAAGGTCATTAATCTCTTCACCCGGAGCGTGCAGTGGTAACGGCAAAGCGCGCAGCAAAGCATTTCGGACAAGCCCTCGATATCTCTTATTTCTCCGGGGATATTTTTAAATCTGGGAATACCATTGCGAAGCTAAAGAATCCCCTGTCGGGCAACGTGGTACGCCTTAAGGCGTCGTCTATCATCACGCATATAACCGAGACCACGCGGATCTCTTCTTTTGCAGCGTTTCAATTCCTATACACTATTTCCATGCGACTTTTTTTCGCTCCGTTTCGCGTTCATCATTTGAGTGAGCTCGCGCAACGTTTCTGTCTTTTTGAGTTTTGCTTCGTGCGACGTCGTCTCTTGTTAGAAAGTCGCGCGAACGACATTGGAGAATGTTTATTAATTCGCGAAGTTAGAAATTAAATACTTATATTTATTGCTAATTGAGTTAGATTATACAGATACACTGATATGAAGAATTTTTTTATGCCGATGGATCATGTTTATAATATTCTGGGGTGAAAAATAAACTATCTTTCCGAAGAGGAAGCTCGAAGTACTCGAGTATAATTAATCTTGCAATACTTCTACATATGAATCAACGATTTATATGATAAAATGAATTGCAAGTATAAAGATTTTTTTTGTAATGAAAGTACATTTCACCATTGCTTGATTTATACAGGAAGCATGACCATACAATTTATGTAAAAGTCAAAACTTCAGAAAAGCCCCGAAAAATTACTGCCAGAAATTGGGCTTAGGCTAATAAACCGAGCCCGAGAAACTGTAGTTACGACGTTGGGAAAGTTTTATCGATATATGTGGATTGAGGGGACTGAAGTATCTATTCCTGATTAAAATTGATCTGATGTTAAATTAAAGATTTATTATTATCGAAACTCCGCGTTAGTTTCGATTTAATTTTGACAAGCGCGGAGTCTTTAGTGCATGTCTAAAGAATCGCAAACTACAGTATTAACGTATTAAATGAATTCCTTAAACTTATGTATTACACGGAGCAGAGAGTGAAAAGCCAGAAAATGACTTCCGAAATTACCTCTTGGAGAATCTCCGAAGATTCTAGACTAGAAATCGAGTATCCGTCCTCGCTACGAATACTACCGCGCGCCGGTTGACGTCGTACGCCCTCTCGATGTAGATTAATCATATTCTTCACTTTTCCCCAGGGCGTCTTATGCCTCTTTTCATTTTTTCTCAGCGATGCGCTGGTATCCTGAAAGGATACAAGGGTGCGCGTATGACCATGACAATGCTTCAAGCTCGGTAATATTACGTGGTAGATTGTATGAGTGCCATATGTAATGAATTAACCAGGCAGCCTCCTTTCTCAAGATATTGTAGGATACATATTGTAAAGTAGTCTTGTGGCCTCTTGCCACCTACTCCAGACACTTAAAAGAGCGTCAATAATGAACGTCACCTCAATGGCGGAATGGTCCAATACTACCCTCAACTAGCTCAATAAGTAACTATAGCATTTCATGTGTTTAGGAAGATCATTCATCACTGATCGTTGGAGCAGTGTTCGACGGTCGTTGGTGTATTAAACATTTGACGATTGTGCTATTATTAAGCCAGCTGAATTTTTCGTCAATAAGATAGATTACACCTGCTACTTAAAGAGTTTCGGTACAGTTTATCATTAGGGGAGACCTAGAGAGAAAATCTGTTCTCCAACGGCGCACCAATTACTACAAACTGAATTTGATAATTAAAAATGATACTTATCGTAAGAAATAGCTGTGCAATTATACTTACACATATGAGGAGCAGACTTCCAAAACGCGTTTTGTCCAAAACTTCAACATTGCATCTAAAAGTGGCGTTGTGTTCCTCATACTAACAATAAGTTGCATCTGTTAGCATTACCCTGGACGTTCGTAACGCATTGAGTCATATGTAAAATCGTCAGTAAAAGTTGCTTTGACATTCAAAGTGTCATTTTTCCATAGTGCATTTCCTTATTTACTGGAAATTATGTAATTTAGACAAAACGCATTTTGGAAGTCTGTTCCTCATATGCTCTTTGATATTTAAACATAATGGTATGTTTTATATTTTCTTGTGCTCTATATTTGTCTTTAAGAATTGTGTACAATATCAGTGTAACAGTGGCAACTGCGTATTTAGTTTGTTGTATTCTATGTTGCGAGGTTTGTAGTACTATTCAGAGAACCAATTGTTTCGAGCAGCTGTGGAATGGAAATGTAACTTTAAAAACTTCCCAAATACTAGAGAGCATTCTAAAAGAGTTCCTTTTCAATTCTTGTATTTTAAATTGAGTTCCTTTACGTGCATCAAAACAATCCTAAATGTATTCTTATTGCTTAATGAGAGAAGACACTTATGCCACCAAATGTGGAGTTCATTTTTAGGCCTAAAATGAAGCAACGTTCATAAATGAAATGAAGTTCAAAGGTGTTCATAAAATAATCGTAAGATATTCAAAAAGGTGTCTAAAATAATTATTTTAATGTTTGGCGAGAATGCATTGATCGAAATTAAAATCCGGTACGAAATTGTTTTGGAATCTGGCTTTGTTGCCACGAAAGTATAGAAATCTCGAAAATACAGGCCGCGTTCCATGGGAAATAAGAGAGGTGTCAACGAGGGAGCCTTGTATGTAGATACCCTCTTGACGACCTATACGAGGGACTCAGAATTTTTAAAAGACCTTCCGGTATAAGCACTACTTCTCACATGCCTGCTATCTGAAAGCAGTCGGGCTGCGAGAAAGCGGAGAACTTGATCTCGCCCGAGTCTTTTAACAAATCGTTCCGCGTTTTTACGTACGAGAAAGGCTGTGAGCTCTTTCTGAACTCTTTATGAACAGAAAAGACGAACTTTTTTTAAAGCATCCGTAAAAAGTCTCAAAGTATTCTAATATTATAATCTTTCTGTATTCTAAAATACAATTCTCTTTCAACTCTTTATGAGTAAAAATAACGAATTTCTTAAGAAGGCCGCAGATTAAATTGTTTTAGAACTCTTTCTAATTACTCATGCTAGCTGGATTAATATCGATGACTGTTCTCGAAAATGTTGTATGTACGATAACGGTGGAAAGGAAAATGGGTGACTCAAGCTGTCACATTTCAGTAAACAATTAAGTAAAAATTAAGTTAATTGAACAATTGGCTACCAAATATTCCTTATTCTTCTATCAGATATGTACAACTGTTCCTTTTACTTTTTTCTGGATGTTTGAAAATTTGTGTCACTTACGCTACCACGACGTCGCCATATACCATTGAGGCTAAACTTACTCGCCAGGAAAGAAACCAATCACTATTAACTTATTACCTATGAATTTTGGCTGATATTTTATAATACTTTTCTGAAGATTACGTTTTTATCTACAATAAAGTCTTATATCTATATAGGCCAATTATTCATAAATAATGGGATAATAGTGATTGAAGTTTCTTTCCTGGCGATTAAGTTCAGCCTCACATGGTACTATCCTCAATGACAAGCGATCAATCGAAAACAAGCAGTTTGCCATATTTTTTCTATGAATATCTGATAAACTATGTAGATAAATATTTTTATTTTTTGGTACAAGAATCTTAATAGTATAATTAATAATTCTGTCATATTCTCGTCAATATGCGAGCTATCTAATTGCGTGCTAAAATACTTAACTTTAACAAATTATTTCTCTTAAACAAGGTTATGGATCGAGGAATCGATCTAATAATTCATAAGTGAATATGGACAATATTAATGAACAATCGAACAAAGTTTGAAAACAATGGTAGCATTTTCGTTTCCTGTACCGAACTCCTTAAGCTGCAACCTGAATCCAGAATCTGAACGTAATAGATGTACAAAGTGGAATTGGTATACAGAGAAAAAGAATTAGTCGGATCTACTGAAAATTACTTGTGGGCCCGCAAGTTATTATTTATTTATATCAATGATATTTTTTAATACATCGATTAAATATCACTTCGTTACAATCATGTGAAATAGTATGTGATTGCACGAAAGAAATATTTCATTAATATGACAAAAATTTAATTGATCTAAATAAATAATTGTTTGCAACCCCGTAAGTAATTTTCAGTAGATCCAACTAATTCTTTTTCTCTGTGTAGGCAATGCGACTTGACTTACTCACAGGTGCCTCTTACGGTTTAAACCGTACTGTAAAATTTGCATCCATGTAAAAGTGCCCCAAAAGATACGTCATCTTTTAATGGATGAACTAACATGATTCACATGAGAATTAAATGCAACTTATATTCGACTCATATGTGTATAGTATAGATTGAGCGTAGAGTAAACGTTGGGTACCAGAATCTATTTCAGGTCAGAATATAGATCAGATTGTATTCGAATGAAGAAATGGGTGTAAACTAGCTTAATAACACTCAGAAGTATATCGATATTGAAGCAATACTTAGCATATCTTTTTACTCAGTATCCGTTTACCGAATCCTGGATACATTGGGCTTATACTGGATCATACCGCTTATATTGGGCTTAAACTCGAATATGGGGCATAATTTCTGAAGTGTACCACCCACGAAAATGAAAGTTGTCCGATTGGGCTAAAAATTGGCCCAATTGTAGTCCTATTAGATAGTACTCCTCACACCACAAAAATTAATTCATTTTGATAATTATTTATCAAAGTGGAGGGGGTACAATTTTTGGGTTATTTAAGCAAAAAGCCTTACTTTTAAACATCTGTAACTTTTTTCCTGTTGCCTTAAACAAAATTTCACTAGAAATGTTTTTCATAGATTTTTCCACAAACTTTCTGGTGGCCATAACAATTTTTTTAAAAATTAAAAATTTGACCCTAATTTTTGAAAATCAAAAATAAATTTGATTTTCTTTAATTTCGACAATTTTCTTATTTTTTAAAATAATTTTAGAAGAAAGCTGAGATCTTTTCCTATAAGACCTCCAAGTTTCAGAGTGGCAAATTAATTCTTCTCTGAGTAATAGAACGATACGTAAAGCTGGTGGGAGATGTAACGCGCGCGTATTCGTAGATCTCTGCAAATGAAGTGGTGGGAGGTCGAGCTGAACGCAATTCCGTAGCCGCGTGCTATCCTGTGCTACAACTGCTACATCGAAGGGACCGGTGAGTAAATTGGCGGGATATTTGAAAATATCGTGACTTTGGTCATTCTTCTCTGAAAAAAGTACTTTTTTTACGATGTCCTCTAAAAATATGAATAAAATTTGGAAGGATAGATGTAGGATATATATATTGAACACCTTCATCAGTTTTTTTAGAAGGTCATCAGCCTTTTGAAAAGGATTAATACATCTATCCCCTTCTAAATTTTATTCATATTTTTAGAGGACATCGTAAAAAAAAGTCCTACTTTTTTCAGATAAGAATGACCAAAGTCACGATATTTTCAAATATCTCGCCAATTTACTCACCGGTCCCTTCGATGTAGCAGTTGTAGCACAGGATAGCACGCAGCTACGGAATTGCGTTCAGCTCGACCTCCCACCACTTCATTTGTAAAGATCTACGAATACGCGCGCGTTACATCTCCCACCAGCTTTACGTATCGTTCTATTACTCAGAGAAGAATTAATTTGCCACTCTGAAACTTGGAGGTCTTATAGGAAAAAATCTCAGCTTTCTTCTAAAATTATTTTAAAAAATAAGAAAATTGTTATGGCCACCAGAAAGTTTGTGGAAAAATCTATGAAAAACATTTCTAGTGAAATTTTGTTTAAGGCAATAGGAAAAAAGTTACAGATGTTTAAAAGTAAGGCTTTGCTTAAATAACCCAAAAATTGTACCCCCTCCACTTTGATAAATAATTATCAAAATGAATTAATTTTTGGTGTGAGGAGTACTATCTAATAGGACTACAATTGGGCCAATTTTTAACCCGATCGGACAACTTTCATTTTCGAGAGTGGTACACACTTCAGAAATTATGCCCCATATAAATCTGAGCAAAAAGCGTTTATCGAATTCCGATCAGGGATACTCGAGATTATGATAAGGCCCGGGTAGCGCCATCTGGTAACGCGATTTAGAGGTAATGACCTTATTATCCAAGCCAGATTAGGGCCGGATTCAACCGCCCGCTAAGAGCCTTACTAAGGTTTTGATCGGGCAGTCGAATAAAAGTTTCCTCAATTAGCCAAAAGTAATATTATTATCGATAGCGAGTTTTGGGAACTATAACTATCAACGAGATCTTTTGAATAGGTATATTAACGATTCAGGCTTCTTTCGGTAATTCCGTATATGATACTCGTATACAGGGTGGACCAGGTTAAACGTCATTTTTCTTGATATGTGATAGAACAACCAAAAAAAAGTAGACTTTCATAAGAAAATTTTTTTCAAAAATGTTTCCTAACAAAGATACAGGGTGTCAAAGTTTCGAAAAAAAATTGTTTTCTCATCATAACTTCTAAACTACTTGATCGATTTCCATGAAATTTCGCATACAGGTTAGTAAAACAGCTCTAAGCAATAATTAAATAATTTTTTTAAATTCTCCAGTGGCGTAGATACTAGGGGCCGGTACCCTCCTTTCCCCCTCCCAATCTTCGGCGCCACTGAACATTTTGCAAAGAAAATTTAATTATTGGATTGCCCGTTTAATTTAGAGAAAAAAATCACCCTTGCAAATTTTTGATTTATGGCTTCGTTTTTGAGATATTTATTTTAATTTATAGGGTTGCGTTTAATTTAAAGAAAAAAATCTCAAAAACGAAGTCACAAATCAAAAATTTGCAAGGGTGATTTTTTTCTTTAAATTAAACGGGGAATCCAATAATTAAATTTTCTTTGCAAAATATCCAGTGGCGCCGAAGATTGGGAAGGAGGAAAGGGGAATGAGAAAACCATTTTTTTTTTCGAAACTTTGATACCCTATATCTTTGTTAGGAAACATTTTTGAAACAAATTTTCTCATGAGAATCTATTTTTTTTTGTTGCTCTATCACATATCACAATTAATGGAGTTCAACCTAGCTTTGGCCTGCTCGCAACCCTATAAATTAAAATAAATATCTCAAAAACGAAGCCATAAATCAAAAATTTGCAAGGGTGATTTTTTTCTCTAAATTAAACGGGGAATCCAATAATTAAATTTTCTTTGCAAAATATCCAGTGGCGCCGAAGATTGGGAGGGGGAAAGGGGGGTACCGGCCCCTAGTATCTACGCCACTGGAGAATTTTTAAAAATTATTTAATTATTGCTTAGAGCTGTTCTACATTAGCCTGTGTGCGAAATTTTATAGAAATCGATCAAGTAGTTTAGAAGTTATGATGAGAAAACCATTTTTTTTTCGAAACTTTGGCACCCTGTATCTTTGTTAGGAAACATTTTTGAAAAAAATTTTCTTATGAAAGTACTTTTTTTGTTGTTGTTCTATCACATATAAAAAACAATGACGTTTAACCTGGTCCACCCTGTATAGTTGATTCGAGGTATGTCATCTAAAAATACGAGGGAAAGTTTATAATGGAGAATTCATATTTTGTAAAATTGATCGGATCGCGACGTTCTTGATTACCTTAGAACCCTGCGAGGTAAGCATAGCACTTGTTGGTACCGATACATCTCCGTCCAAAGAATGACTTCGGCGAGAAGGATCCTCCTCCCTACTTCGGTCCTCCTTCACACGCAGAGATAGGTGGGCAGTCCCATTCTTATGAGTACCTGATATTTGATTGAAAAGTAAAGAAGAATTGAATTGAAATAGATACGTGAAAATATTTAACAGACAGTTACAAATGGAAAACCAATATCCAGAGAATCAGTTAGAAGAATATTGAATACCAAACAAACAAGAAATAGAGAATGTGATACAAGTTGAGGCTATAGTTTTATTTTATAGAATGACTAGCAGCCCGTCCCGGCTTCGCACGGGTAGATTGTGGATTGATTTTGTCCGTCCACCATTGTTTAAATACATTTTTAATACAAAACTTTTAGTATTTTTCCCGGGCTACGCAATGGTCTTATTGGATTTAACCTTGACCATGACCTTCAAGGTTATATCAAGGTCAAATTAATTTTTTTTCACGTTCAAATGTGTCCTTGACCATTTTTTTCATGTTACCTTTATTGTCAGCGGAGGTCAAATTTAGGTCAAGTATAGTTCGACTTTTTGAACACCCTGTATAATATTTACTAACTCAGAAACCTTCGTGGGCATGCGTCCAACCATTCCCCAAAGTTTCATCGCAATCGGATGAACGGTTTAGGAAGGCATAATAATCGTCCGTACCGGTACTTTTTGTACACTCTGTATAAGATTTACTAACTCAAACCTTCGCGGATATGCGTCCAACTGTTCCCCAAATTTTCATCGCAATCGGATGAACGGTTTAGGAAGGCATAATAATCATCCGTACCGGTACTTTTTGAACACCCTGTATAAGATTTACTAACTCAGAAACCTTCTCGGGCATGCGTCCAACCATTCCCCCACTTTTCATCGCAATCGGATGAACGGTTTAGGAAGGCATAATAATCATCAGTGCCGGTACTTTTTGAACACCTTTTATAAGATTTACTAACTCATAAACCTTCGCAGGCATGCGTCCAACCATTCCCCAGTTTCATCGCAATCGGATGAACGGTTTAGGGCCGATATTACAATGTCAGTTTAAACCGAAGGTTACAGGTTACCGCTGTTTTTGGCATATGTTCGTGTGACACGAAATATACCAAAACCAGCGGTAACCTGTAACCTTCGGTTTAACCTGACATTGTAATATCGGCCCTTAGGAAGGCATTTGATATTACCTTAAAGGTCACGGTCAAGGTCAAATCCAATACGACCACTGGATAGCCAAGGGAAAATCCTTAAAGTTTTGTATTAAACATTTTTCTCTAAAATGTTTTCCCGTTGAGATAATCGGCCGTACCGGGACTTTTTGAACACCCTGTATAAGATTTACTAACTCAGAAACCATCGCGGGCATGCGTCCAACCATTTCCCAAAATTTCATCGCAATCGGATGAACGGTTTAGGAAGGCATAAGAGACATACAGACAGACAGACAGACAGACAGAGACAGACAGACAGACAAACATTCATTTTTATATATATAGATATATAATATAGATAAGGGGTTTCTTAAAGTGTTTGTGGTACTAATTGTAAGTAGCTGAATAGTCGATAAGGTTCATTTTTTCCAGTATCGTTACAGTCACTATGAGTCTTGTCAAACATGTGACTTATTTTTTTTTCATTTATAGTTACAAATATGCAAGTTAGTCCATTGGATCCTACTCTAAATCACAGAGATCTGGGATTTAACTCAACTATATGGATTTCCTGAAAATTATACTGATATGATGGAGTAGAGTAAACCATCCAGTTATTGGACACTTAAGCATTTTACAAGATTTGAGACCGTGTTAAAAAGATATTTTTCTACCTAGAGAGAGATATGAGTGGTGGCTTGTTTTACATTCTAGTAACTTACTATTTTTAGTTGGAAAGAATATAATTTTCAACAATAAAAGACTGGGATAAAGTCAAAAAACTTAGTTATTGGACAGTGTTCTTATTTTTTAGAAATACTCAATCCAGTAATTGGACAGTCAAGAATCAATAAGCCAGGTACCGTTTTTGATGATATTTATTAAAGTGAAAACTAGGAATCTTGTTTTTATTTATTTAAATTAGACTATCCAATAACTACAAGGGGTGTCCAATAACTGGGTGGTTTACCCTATTTCAATATTTTATAAATTGTACTGAAGATGGAATTCAGAAAATCGCTTTTTTAATCAGGTTTCAGATTTAAAATTGTTTCAAGATGATATTTTGACTGATACATAATTTGAAATTTTGTGTTGCAATCTGTTGATCCATTTCTGTATTTTAAAATTAACTAATTCTTTGTGTTCATTTAACATTTGTTGTGTTAAACTTAATGCAAAAAATGTTGGATTTATATGCAGAATCGGTTGATTCTAATATGTATGTGAAAATGGGTGAACTGATTCAATCACAAAATTTCCAACTGTGTAGGAAAGCGCCTATAGAAAATTCCCTAGTTTTTAATTTCCTCTGCTAACTTTTTATCTTCCTTGGGATGTCTTGGGAATTTTAGGAATCCTGACTATGAATATCGAACCAAAACTTCTAAACCTAAGCTAATGATTAATGAAAGCTTTGTCAGAATTCATCTAAGTACTTGGCATTTAAAACGAATTGATTTAATACTATACAGGGTGTTCCACCGCTGTTTATTTCCGTTATTTGCCATTTCACGAACAAGTATTTTAAATAGATATTTTCGTTATAAGGGCGTGAAGCGCCGTTTTTAACGAGTGTGAATTTTTCCGCACGAGTTAAAACGACGCGAAACGCCCTTATAACGAATTCTATTTTTTGTCACTAAGTGTGAAATACGAGGTTGACGGGGTTGAGGACGCCCGTGAAACCGAGTTTTCCGCACTGAGTGACGAAATAAAAGTTATTTGGTATCGAGAAGGACATAAGATACATGCAACAAATTTTTGATATCATGTATTGTTTACTAGGCATGAGAGTTACCTCCATTTTTAATACGAAACTTAATATTTTATTCTCTTAAAAATTATAGTTTATCGAGACAAATAAGAAATGTACAAAATGAAATGATGCCTATCCATTGAACGGTTTCTGAGATATTTCCGGTCAAAGTACAAGAGTAAATTTCACTGGGCGCGCTGGGAACTTATTGTTAGTTGTGCGTAGAGTGTAATTTTATCTCATATGTTTCTTATTAGTCTCGATGACCTCTACAAGTTTTACGAGAATAAAAATATTAAGTTTTATATGAAAAAATGTAGGTGACTTTCATACCTCGTAAACAATATATGTCAAAAATGTATTGCATATATCACATGTCTTCCTCGACACCAAACAACTTTTATTTTTAATACTTATTCGTGAAAAGGCAAATAACAGAAATAAATAGCATGACTATACTGAGTGAAACAACCCGTATAGACACGCATTGGTTACTTTAGAATACTGTATATAGATACATATTTGCTCGAATATTCTTAGTATCTTGTGTTTTGAGCAGTATATCGACTTGTTGCAATTCGTCTTATAATAGGTATAGAATAATGATGATTTAATTAATCTTATTCGACATGAAGCACGTCAACGCTGAATAGAATAATTAATTATCCTAAGATTTCCCTCAATAGGACAAAGTTAAGTTTTTCAAAACATAGCCATCAGTTTGAACGCATCATCGATCCGGCTCTTAATCAATTTCAGTCCGTCCGTTTTAGAATCGTAGTGGCGTCCGACTTTTCACAAACCG
Source organism: Xiphydria camelus (assembly GCA_963678675.1). NCBI lineage: Eukaryota > Metazoa > Arthropoda > Insecta > Hymenoptera > Xiphydriidae > Xiphydria > Xiphydria camelus. The sequence continues at coordinate 22,088,914 of OY783195.1, read as the reverse complement.
TCAGTCGTCTCGATACGTGTAGAGGGGATTAAAGTAAGCAAAGAAAAAAGTCTTCCCAATAACATAGCTCAGCTGTCAGAGAAATAACCGATACATATACTCGTAGAATGCCCAATGCCACACGGGCAATACATTGCGGCGTGCCATATATAAGCGTCCTTCCCCACAAGAACGTCACGTGGATCATATTTTCTACGTCGTACAGCCGCTATTTTTCAGCTACTTTTCAAATTTCCATATTTCTTACAATCCTCATTATTAGGTAAGTGTCGCTAGTTTTTTTATAGTTTGCTGGCAAATTGTGGTAAGATACAACTTGTTTACGACGACTCGTCAGCAAAATTGCAGCGAATTGTGATTGACGAGCATAATCAGCGAACCGACGTTAAATCTATATCAGATAAAATAAATGCGCTCGTAACTCACCGTGAATTACGTCCTCGGTGGACGAAGAGGATGATAGAGTTCCAGGAGTTGACGGTGCCGAGAGTTCGGCATTGCGAGTCAAAAACGTTGGAGTCTCCACGTTCTCCGGTACCTTCAAATACCTGGTGACTTCCGTCGCTTCACCGATACCGCCCGTATACGCCCTCTCCCACTTGAAGGCCGCCTTAACTTTCGTCCATTTCGATACTTTAGGCGTTCCACTCATTCCTGACACTCGTCTCTTAGACGTCATCTGACCACCCAACGACTGACCGACCTCTGGAAGGAACAGCGTGGGAGGTTCGATACCGACGGACCGGCTTCGCTGCCGTGGTGCCGTAGGTAGTCGCAAGTTTCGTCTCTGAGGTACGTCGGAACCAGCCGACAGCATCGCACTTAACAGAGACTCCGCGAAGTCCGCGTCTTCATCTGGAAGGACGATGTCCTCGCCAGTGAGCACGGCTCTCTCGGCATCCAAATGAGCGCTCCTGAGTGATCTCAACAGCTCCAGCTCCCTGACGCGCCTCGACAACTTGTTGTTTTGCTCGCGCAGGTTGAGCACCTGTTCCATGAGCGTGTACAGCTTGTCGAGGTGATCGAAGGCGTCCTCCGCTCCAAGGGACGTTGCGAAGACGGAAGCGGACCTCGAGAGGGAGGCCGCGTGAGCGTCGTTCGGTGTCGGTAGTCCCATGAGATAGTCCAGGAATTCTCCCTCCTTCCTAAGGGCTTCCACTTCGAGTTGCGCCTTGTGCTTGGCAAAGGCTTCGTCGAATATGTTACTATCTGGTACGGGATCAGGAGGGGGTGTCGGTAAATTACCGGTGTCAATCCTCCTCGCAATCCTACATTTCTCTTTCTTCTCTCTAGGGGTTTCCGCGGACGACGAAGTACCCGCCGCTCGCCGAGATGGCTTGTCCGGTCGATCCCTTTCGGAATGCTCAACCTCGCGGCCCGCACTAGGTCCTGCGGGCGATGACGTACCCGTCGCTCGCCGAGGTGGCTTGTCCGGTCGATCTCTTTCGGAATGCTCATTCTCGCGTCCCGCACTAAGTCCCGCGGATGACGATGTACCCGCCGCTCGCCGAGGTGGCTTCTCCGGTCGGTCTCTTTCGGAATGTTTGACCTCGCGACCCGTACCGGGTCCCATGGTTTCAACGAACCCATCCTTCTTGGCGACGGGCTTCGCGCTCGCCGCATCGTCAGCGACGTTACTACCGCCCGGATCATCAATGGTCTTTTCAGCCATTAGAAACGCCGTTCCGTCTCGCGCTGTAGAACATGACGACTTCTCGCGATCGACATAACTCTTCCTTTCGACTCGAAGTGGAACGCAAGCTTTTCTCCCACCGACGGATCACTCCACAAATACACTTCCCCACCGACGATAACTACCGAACCAAGAAACTTTCTCTTTGGAGAGACTTCAGCTTCAGAATCTTCCTCGTCTTCGCGCACCGGCGCATGAGGACCTGGAAAACAAAACTATCGCATTTCAGAACTGTGACTACGGAGCGCGGCTCATCGGGGGACAAGACCCGTAGCAAGGTGCCGTGTTGGACTGACATCGTTGGCGCGATTCCAATCCTCGCAGAGGGTGGCAGGCAGCGCTCTCGCGCACTCCGAAAGCTCTCCGAAGCACGAGCGTGTCTCGACCTTTTTCTCGGGCACCTCCACGCTCACTCGCCGTCCGTCTGTCCCTCCGCGCCGGACGACTTCGACTTCCGGCCGAATCGGCGCGCTCGTTTCTTCGGGTACGCGCCTATTCGTGCCTTTGGAAAGAACTCACGTAGAAAGTATTGCACTTCGCGCGGGGTTATTTTCGGCTGCTGCGGCATTAACATATTTCCGCCGGGATGCGAGCTCTCCGTCTCGCGCGCACCCGGCGCTGCGTGCGAGCCCGTGTATGCGCGCTCGTTCATCCGCGCGCGCACGAATGCCGCGTCGAGGTTCTGATTTTTATGGCGCACGCGCATGCGCACCGACAAAACCCACGGTTAAAATAGCACGCGGAAGACGCGTATACGTTCCTGTATGCAGAACGTGGCTGCGTTCTTCGCCGATGTTTATTTACGTTCAACAATATCCTATCGCTTCGGCGTGTTATTTTCCTGCCACAGCGAATGCCCGTTATCGACGATAATGCGGTCGCTATTTCGGGTCCATTTTCCGCGGGTAAAGTACGTAAGCACGCGCTTATGCACACGTGCGCTGCGAATTTGTAGATACGTACGCGGAGGCATGCACGCGTGGTGCGATTTTTGTTGAAACGCCGTAGACAGAGAGAGAAGAAAAGAGGAGAGGGCGGGCTCCCCCCCCCCCCCCTTCGTCGACGGTTGGATGACGGGCTCGTCGATATACGTTGAACTTGATATATCGATGTTTTTACCCGGGAGAGTTGAAAATCTCGACGTGATATTTCAGCCGCACGAATACATCTGTAAACTATGGCGAAATACCATTTATACGGATTTTGGTTAACGTTTTTGCGGTAGATACGAGTTCCCAATTTCGGCGTTTATTATTCGGCGTTTATTTCGGTGTAACATTATTTCCAAAAATATTTAAATTTCGTAAATATGTAGTGATCACACTTGTATTTAATAATCTCAATTGTCAATCCTGACAGAGGTCCGCAACATGTTAAAATAGCAAATAAAGTAGTTTTTGCTAAAAACTTGCAAAATAAAAATGCAAAAATTTTGAAAACTCCGAAAATGTTAAAAATAATATTATAAATCGGAATCTCAATTGTCGACCAGCTTAGAGATCAGCAACGATGTACTCTTTTTCAAAAATTAGTTCCCGTAAATAACTTTTTGAAAAATTGCAAAAAGATTGCAAACTTTCGAATATTGAAATTACAGTTTCAAATGTTTCAAATATGGATTTTAAACTCGATTGGATGCCCGAAACATGTCATAAATTTTAATTATTTCTTAACACCCCCTTATTTGGCTGTAATTTATACTGTAGAAAAAAGTCCAAAAGTTTTCAAGCAAGGTTGCAAATATTCTAATTGATAATAATCTCTGTATTTGACTAAATTCTCAACTTGGTAAGTACCCCTCAACATGTTTAAGTTTTTAATGAAGCCGATTTTTTCGCCATTTTGAACATTTTTTATATTGGCATAAATGTAAAAGATTTGTAAATTTGAGTAAATTTTAAAACCATTATTTCAAGATCTGTTTACAATGGGCAACCTCCTGAGCTGTCCAAAATATTTTAAATGCTAAGCTATAAGCTTATAAATATGAAATTATAATTTCAAGCCTCACAAATTAATCATTTTCATCATTTTAATTGTAATAAGTTAAATGATGCTTTGTGCGACGGAAAAAATTTTGCGAAGGGTCTTTTTTTAATACATTTTGAGCGAAGGTCTATTTTTTAACACGTGTTTGTGTGAGCGTATATATGTATACCGTATGTCTGACGGCAAGCGCAACACCACTTCGGCAGTTTTTACCGACGGTGGTCGAAAATTGCATTGGATCTAATGCAAGAATCGATCACCGTCGGTAAAAACTGCCGAAGTGGTGTTGCGCTTGCCGTCAGAAATATGGTATACGCTATTATATATATATAAGTGTCCCCCATACAAAAGTCAACACTGTTACATGTATTATAGAAAACTAAAAACCAATTATCAATTTTAGGATATTTATAAAGTAAATAGAATAATGTTAATTGCAATCACTCAAAAATTTTTTCTTGAATCTTCATGAAAATTAAAAAATTTTACTAACTTGTCTTGTGCCCCAAAACAATCTCACCTCCGTTAATTTCTTGTTAAAATACTCTAAATCTCGTGAATACTGCCCCGTCTATTGAGAATGTGCGAAGGTATCAACTTCTATGTATCGATGATTCAGTAATGTCAAAATCACTGGTAAATCTTGAAGTGGTTTGTGATAATTTTATAAAGAAGGTAAGGCAAAATATTTATTCAAGATCATTTCTCACCTCCGTTAGTATATTATAATATTTAAGATATTATTTATTTAATTTGCTTGTTGACCTGTAGATAATTAGAACACATATACCAGTTTCTTTAACACCACGCGTAATGTTTATAACCTCAAAATGCTTTACTATGTAACGGAAATCGTCCAAATTTCTCATCTCCGTGAATATTTCTGTTCAAAAATGTTTAACTGACCAAACTCTCTCCAGTGCAGATCGATCACTTAATCTTAATGATACTCCTAATAGTGCTGGATCCTCCTCGAGCTCTAGAAGTAGAGTAGCATGCGGCAAAAAAGATTAGAAGAAAGAATAGAGCCAAACTAAATTTACAAATTATGTATCTTGAAAATAAATTGCGTAAAGCAGAAAAACGAGCAAGAAAATATAAAGCACGAGCTCAACGACTAAAAAAAGCAAATAAAAGATAATTCAACGAACAAAAGTGAATAATTTAGTCAGTTTCTCACCTCCGTGAAAACCAATTTTAATTTTTTTGTTAATTTTTGCTTAAATATTATCTACCGTCTCGGAAATGTACAGGGTGCGCCAACGAAACTTGCTGATTTGAACAGCGTGCTGTGAAGGGAAGAAGGGTAAGTCGTGGGTGGGGATAGTCTCATGCGAAGATGTGGTTTGGGAAGTTTCTTTATCATAAGGCCCATGACATATTAGGCGGGAAACCGCAAAAACGCTAAAACTAGCGGTTAGGTCCAGTGCACACGTCCGTCTTTTAACTGTGCGGTACCGCTGCGGCGCCGGAATTGCGGTCGGTCCCCTGAGTGGAAAAAATGTCAGAATTTCGGTGTGCGGGGGGTGCCGCTATAGCCGCCATCTTGGAAAACGCGTTTTATCAAATATCTCGTGAACCGTGCATCATACGACAAAAATAGTGGAAACTATTTTTGTAAATAATAAAATTTCCTATAACTTTCGTTAAAAGCTTTTTTATGTACAGTGCATAGATTTTTTTTACAGTGCGCCAAACTTTTTCAAAAATGATTATTGCTAAATAAATAGATAACGGTTGATGATACATAAAAATTGTGGTAATCAAATTTGTAGCGCACAAAATTTGCAATAAAATTCATTTAAAGCTTTTTTCAATAAAATTGATACTTTAAGAGGTATAGACTGGTAAACTATGTTAATGTTGCTCGTAGCGCACTGAAAACATTGCATAACACATGAAACAGCGAAAAATATTCAGGAAAATGACAATAGTGTGTAGTGAATTTATTAATATTATGAATAGTGTGAATAAGTACTCATAATTTATAAATTTTTCTCACTTTTATGCGTATTCATCCTATTATCATAACAAAAATTGTATTTAGCAACAGACAATGATGATGATGATGATGATAATGATATGAACCAAAAAAATCGTGATACGTTTTTTTATATCTAAATTCTAATTTGTTTCGATGTTGAAGGGAGGCATTCATTGCCTTCCATATCTGTCTCCGCTGTATTTATAGGAGATGTATCGAAAGTCTCGTAATCTTCGATGTCGCCTTCGATGACATCCAATGCATCAGGTACATTGTCGCACGATTGTCCACTGCAATTCGAACAAATAATCGAACATTTAAGACCTGCTTTTCGGCATCCACAGGAAGCCCCACAATTTTTTGTGCATTTGCACGATATTGTTTGCAGTAGGTAAACTTGATGGTGCGGGTGCCATGGTTGTTCGAATTGCTTCAAGTCCATTTCTAGTCCTCTTCCAACCCCATTCTTCAGCATTGTGATGAAATCCAAGCCAAGTTTGAACCTGATGGTACGTCCGAAACGAATGGTACCGTGCCGTGTCTTGGGTAGGGGGTAGAAGTGACAAGTTCAGCTTCGTATTATTCGCCAATCTTCCAAAACATTTGTGGCGAAAAGAATTGATCGACGCTTCTGATTTGTCACCTCCATAAAGCGTAATGAAGAAACGTTCTCCAGCTTGAGCAATCATATTCGGGTCGATGTTTCTTCCGGTGAACAACTCCACAGCTTTCAATAGGGAAGAGTTATTTTGCAGTGCAGATAGAACTTTGCTTTTTCCTATTTTGAACGCAGCTAATGTCGTGTCGCAACCACTGAAAGCATGAAGGAATAAAATGTTGTCCCTAATACTTTGGTTGTAATGGCTATCGAGACAATTAGGGCCGTATAATGATTCCGCAATCGCGTTATATAATTTCGTGGCTATTTTGCATCAACTCAGCATTTACAACGTTATACCTCTTAAAGTACCAATTTTATTGAAAAAAGCTTTAAATGAATTTTATTGAAAATTTTGTGCGCTACAAATTTCATTATCACAATTTTTATGTATCATCAACCGTTAACTATTTAGTTAGCAGTAACTATTTTTGAAAAAGTTTGTCGCGCTGTAAAAAAAAATCTATGCACTGTACATAAAAAAGCTTCTAACGAAAGTTGTAGAAAATTTTATTATTTACAAAAATGGTCTCCACTATTTTTATCGTATGATGCACGGTTCACGAGATATTTGATAAAACGCGTTTTCCAAGATGGCGGCTATAGCGGCACCCCCCGCACACCGAAATTCTGACATTTTCCACTCAGGGGACACCCCCCCACACTTTCCGAAAAGAAATTCAGCGTCGGCACTCATTGTTTTACGAACCCACTTTTTTGTCCCCATTGACTGGACTACTAGTTTTAGCGTTTTTGCGGTTTCCCGCCTGATATGTCATGGGCCTTAGCGTTAGTAGCGAAATTGCATTGGCCGAAGGAGCAACGCGCGTTTGTTTTAGAGGCCTACTTTTCTAACGGCCAGTCGATCATTGCCGCGCAGCTTGCATATCGTGTACACTTCAATATTCCCGCCCGAGATGATCGCCCTTGCGACTTCTTTTTATGGGGTTATCTGAAATCTATTGTTTACGCCGATCGTCCAAGGACGTTACCCCACTTAGGGCCGGTTTTACCAACAGGTATAAACGCGGTATAGCGCCATACTGAGAATAACCATAAGGCTTATTGCTGGTTATTCTCAGTATAGCGCTATACCGCGTTTATACCGTGTTGGTAAAACCGGCCCTTAAAGGAGAATCCCGACCAGAAATTTGGCTTGACATGCCGGTTGTCACATCAGGCCCTGATCAGGCATACGCCCGGCATGCCGGATCCGGTTTGCCTTAGCTGCGCCGGACCCGGCCCTGATCAGGCATACGCCCGGCATGCCGGATCCGGTTTGCCTTAGCTACGCCGGACCCGGCCCTGATCAGGCATACGCCCGGCATGCCGGATCCGGTTTGCCTTAGCTCCGCCGGACCCGGCCCTGATCAGGCATACGCCCGGCATGCCGGATCCGGTTTGCCTTAGCTCCGCCGGACCCGGCCCTGATCAGGCATACGCCCGGCATGCCGGATCCGGTTTGCCTTAGCTGCGCCGGACCCGGCCCTGATCAGGCATACGCCCGGCATGCCGGATCCGGTTTGCCTTAGCTGCGCCGGACCCGGCCCTGATCAGGCATACGCCCGGCATGCCGGATCCGGTTTGCCTTAGCTCCGCCGGACCCGGCCCTGATCAGGCATACGCCCGGCATGCCGGATCCGGTTTGCCTTAGCTGCGCCGGACCCGGCCCTGATCAAGCATGTAACGCGTTGTCACATCAGGGCCGAGTCCGGCAACCGGCTCCGGGCCGGATCCGGGCCCGATTAGAAATTTCGATACTTGTCACGTCAGGACCGGGTAAGGCAGCCTGACCCGGCCCTGATCAAGTATGTAACGCGTTGTCACATCAGGGCCGGGTCCGGCTTGCCGTAGCTGCCTGACGCCAGATGGCGCCGACCCTCTCGGCTCTCGGTAGTAAAACGGCGGTACAGTACTATATACCTAAGAGGACCACAGAGCGTCTAAGGCAGGAGTCGGCCTAGCCTTACTGACGAGTTCACAGGCCGACTCCGGGTCGAAATGACGAACTCACTCGTCTGCCACAGCGATTTTTGAAAGCGATTTTGTTTATATATAAAAATAAACAATTATCGTATGGGAAATTTAGACCCGACCCGACCCGACCAGAAATGTCGATACTTGTCACGTCAGGACCGAATAAGGCAACTTTATCCGGCCCTGGTCAAGCATGTAACGCGTTGTCACATCAGGGCCGTATCCGGTAACCGGATCCGGGCCCGACCAGAAATTTCGATACTTGTCACGTCAGGACCGGGTAAGGCAGCCTGACCCGGCCCTAATCAAGCATGTAACGCGTTGTCACATCAGGGCCGAGTCCGGCAACCGGCTCCGGGCCGGATCCGGGCCCGATTAGAAATTTCGATACTTGTCACGTCAGGACCGGGTAAGGCAGCCTGACCCGGCCCTGATCAAGTATGTAACGCGTTGTCACATCAGGGCCGAATCCGGTTACCGGATCCGGGCCGGATCCGGCAACCGGACCCGGCCCTGATGTGACAATGCGTTACATACCTGACCAGGGCCGGGTAAGGTTGCCTGATAAGGGCCTGACTTCCAAGATCCGGCTGCCTGACCCGGCCCTGATGTGACAAGTATTGAAATTTCTGGTCGGGATATTCGCGAAGCACAATAGCCGGAATACCCGTAGCTATGTTAGAATGAATTAATCAAAACTCCATAAATCGTCTAATTCATAGTATTGATAATGAGGGGCGTCACTTGCCTAATATTATTTTTAAAACCATGTAATTTTAAATTTCCCATTATGTACAAATATAAGAAAAAATAATTAAAACCATAGGTATCTATATATTTTTTTGTTTTATCCACCTCTCAAATCAGCAAGTTTCGTTGGCGCACCCTGTAGTTGTATGATGAAAGATTAGTTTTATGGATTTCAAAAAGGAAAATCTAAAATTTTTACATGACATTTTTTTTTTAATTGGAACTGAAATAGTCTGCTTTTCGTGAGAATGACCCCTCTATATTTGGAATAAATGTGGTTGAAATCTCTCTGCTGCTTGGGGTTATATGAAGAGAGTATAATTCCGTATACCCCATATAGTTCAGTCAGTGGGGGATTTTGACCTACAAAAGGAGGGGAAGTCGCAATTTTTTAATATGTTGTTAAGGTCTGGGCCTTAACAAAAAATCCAAGTTTTTGACCTTGGGGAGTGACCGCTCGAGCCGCTATCTTGAATTAAAGGGACAAAATATGTTTTTTTTTTTCAAAATAACTCCCCAGCGGTTGATTTTGCGACAAAAAAGTTTCAGTAAAAGTTAAATAAGACAAAATTCCTAACATTTTTGTATTTTCATTTTTTTTATAAGTAATGCGTTTCGATCATACGAAATATGAACATTTTTCCCAAAAAAATAGTAACACTCGCCATTTTTGTTAGTGTTTCTTGCTAGTTATAATAATTTTATCCCTGATAGTTTTGGTTGGTTGGTGTTGACGTCTTGAGTATAATCTGTGTCCTCAATGTCATCATCATCGATGATTCTGAAAATACATTGCTCTTCCATTGGTAAATTTTGGTCATCTTCGCCCTTACTGTCGATTCGAACCACCGGTACATTTTCGCATGACTGACCACTGCAGAAGCCACACACAACGGAACACTTCAACTCAGCTTTCCTGCAGCCACATGCTGCACCGCATCTTTTTCGACAAGAGCATGAAATGAATTTCAATAAGGTGTCGGGTGCTGGTTGCTTTGTCATTGTGAGTGGAGTAAGTCCATTGCTATTAAGTTTTCAGCCCCAGTCTTCTGGTTTTTTCTCGATTCCATACCATTTTTGGACTTGGTGGTACGTCCTGAATGCATGATACCGCGCGGCGTCCTTCGTTGGTGGCAAAGAAGCAAGATTGGGTTTACTTTTTGTGGTAGATTTAGCGAAACATTGGTAGCGGATTTCTTCCAAGGTGTCCTCTTCCATATTGCCACCATACAAAGCAACGAGAAAGCGCGCTCCAGCGTCTGCGATGTGCTCTGGTGTTGCGTTCTGTTCTTTGAAGATGCTAATGGTGGCAGAGAGTTCTGCTGTTTTCTGGAGAAGCGAACAAAATTTTATTTTTCCTTGGCTGAAGATTGACGATGTCGTGTCGCAGCCACTAAACGCATGGAGAAACAGAATGTTCTCAGCTACTTCTTCATGTTTTAACTATTCGCAAAATATAGTTTTTCAGCAATTATGCCTATTCCTGGTTTGCGGAGGTAGATGTTACTTTGAGATGATGCTAATGCTGTCAGCAAAACAAGAAGATCAATGTCTTCACCAACTACGAAAACAGCATCAAATTTTGAGCACAAGGAAATCGCTGTTCTAACAATCAACACATCAACATCTTCTTCCGCCTGTTTAACAGTAATAACAGCCTGTTCCATTTTTTTCGTCAGCATCGAAATTAAATGGGTTTTATTGTTTTCTTTGGCTAAAAATACTTCTTGGGAAACTTGAACCGACATTGTTTCATCGAAGAGAGCATCCGCAGATATATGCTTTTTCGATCGGCGAAGTCTTTCTGCGGTTTTGGTATTCTTTTTGCCACCATCAATCGGATATCCATCGAAAACAATGACTGCATGTGAACAGTAGTTCATATTGAAGTAGCAGGAACATATTAAACGTACTTCTCGGAAATGGACGCAAATGAATCATTACGATGCCATACAACTTTGTGCAAAAGGTATCCTCCATCCAAAACATTGATTGGGTTATCTCCGAATTCCACACATTCTGTGTGTGGAAGTTGTGTAAAAACTTTATACAATGAGGATTTCATGCCTTTACGCATTCATTCCTCTGAGAAAAGCGACAAAGGGAATGGGGCAAGCTCGAATTTAAGATAATCTTTTAATTCGTCGTCGGATTTCTTCGCAATGCACATTCTTTGAAACAGCATGAGTGGGTTGATCGAAATTGTTGCTTCGCCGACTTTTATGCTGCTGTTGACTGCTGCTAATGGGATGACCTTGTCTTTGCGTTTAAGTGTAATGGTCCCGAAATTTTCAAACGTGACAACCATGTTCGACATCGCCTCGATACCTTTTTCTCTGGCCAAATGACAGTTAATCTTTTCATTCCCGACAACTCTTGTACTTATGGAAAAAAGCGAATTGATTTCGGGTAAGGGAGGATGCTGAGTAAACCAGTTCAACAATTTTTTTAAGTCTTCGTTGTCCCGAGTAATGCGTGAAGTCTTCGTACGGACGTATGTTGCTCGGATGATTCTAGATGAACGTCACAATATTCCTCAATGACGTCGCAAACGTTATGCAAAGATATCATTCCCAAAGTCCAGAGAGCGAGTACGCTGTCACTGATTCCACGACCACGAGTGAGGCCCCCACAACTATGCACCATCCGCATCAAAGTTTGTTCTATGGTCATGTCAGACAAAATCCCTGACCAAAACTTGTTCAAGCGCCTGACAGTGAAATAGCCTTCCGTTGTAAATTTATGGTATTCAACCGGATCCATTTTATCAATATATCGCGTCGTAATTATCGATATTTATAAATTGATATATTATTTTTCATTTATCGAAAAATGTCGATATCTTCGTCGTAAGTGTAATTTGTTCTTAAGAAATTTACCGTCAAAAATGGGAAGTGTTACTATGTTTTGGGAAAAATTTTCATCTTTCCGCCCCTGTAACTCGAAACACATTAGACTTATAAAAAAAATGAAAATACAAAAAATGTGAGAAATTTTATCTTCTTCAACTTTTATTTAAATATTTTTGTCGCAAAATCAACCGCTGGGGAGTTATTTTGAAGAAAAAACATTTTTTGTCCCTTTAATTCAAGATGGCGGCTCGAGCGGTCACTCCCCAAGGTCGAAAACTTGGATTTTTTGATAAGGCCCAGACCTTAACAACATATTTAAAAATTGCGACTACCCCACCTTTTGTAGAGTAAAGGCCTTTTTTGGCCCCCACTGACTGGACTACTGGCTGTTCGTGATAATTCACAGGTTCTCCAAGAATTTCGGCAAGGGCCTGAGAACCTACAATTGATAATAATCGCAGTAATGATTTTCCCAGAAATAATTTGATATTACGCATTGGAGTATTGGATGATAAAAAACCCAAAACTGTCATTTGAAAGAAATACCCACTAGTTCACAACACTGTAAAACTTTTCGCAAAAATATTTTGTTTCCTAGAAATGGAGCACCAAAACACAGTGGCAATGCATCACAATATTTATGAGCGTCATAATGCGTTATAGCATCGTGGTGCGTCATACCAGGTACATATGTACTGGTATACGTATAGTCACCGAATATATACGTAGTCAAGAATGGTTACTCGGCGTCGGCACTTTGAAATGATAGCCTATAAGATCCCACTGCAAAATTATGTAGGTATCTGTTTTTTCAATGAAACTTAATTCAAATGAATGATTAATGCCAATGTGATTTATTACTTCCGGGTTGCTTATAAAAACTTAGCCGCAACTATTTTTAATTAAATATATTGTAAGTAATGTATTTGTATGAAATTGAATTATATGTTTTTTAAGTGAATGAAACGTCATTTAAAAGAAAATTATGTGAAGAATGTAAAAAAATATGGTTGCCAGCTCTCAATCAGCCGCAACCTCTAGGAAACCAGGTGTAAACAGGTACATTATTGTTGATTACTTACGCTCATAGTGTTTTTCAAGAAAATAATATACCAAATTGAAGTTAAATTTTTACTGAACACAATAATCTATGGTTGCTTGTAAAAAAGTGGCCGCAAGCAGTGGTTACCATGATTTGAATTAATTATCCTCGCTCTAAATAAATGTGAGCGAGAGGGAAGGAATGCGCGCGCTGCTTCGTGCTGTAAACAAGGACACAGCAATTTCTGACTAGTGTGGTACAAAAAACATTTCATTTTCAAAAATTAGTAAAAAACAACAAAATTCTCGAAAAGTATAATATTGAGTGTCAACGCGTCTTCACTTCAAAAATGAATACTATCTATTGGGACCGCTATTTACCGAAGTCAGGTAGGTAAAATTTTAGGTATTGGGAAACTTGTTTGTCGGATACGCGCTCTGGCGGCTAAGAGTGAAACTACTGTAAGTAGGGTCACATGACAGTGTTAACTGTCCAGGACGTTTGACGTACTGGTATTGGTACTGGTACTGGTATTGGTACTGGTACTGGTACTGGTACTGGTACTGGTACTGGTACTGGTACTGGTACTGGTACTGGTACTGGTACAATACATACATCGGAAATATAAGCGTGAGCCGAGTCGATCCGTCCCGAATGGTTAAATGCGGTTAAATACAATTAAATGTTAAAAACAAACAAGAGTTTAAGTGTTGTCAATGATGGAAACAGAAAATGTAAAAGCAAAATTTATTGCTCAGTCTATGGTTGCACGAGTACACCTCAACGTAATCCGAATGTTAAATTTTTTCAATTCCCACGTGAAAATACTCATAGAGTAAAAATTTTAAATAAATTTGGCGAAGAAGAGGAGATTGATAGATTAAATGCTTGGGTGAAGGTTTTAAGAATGGAGAAAAAAGTGACTGGTTCGATGAAAGTTTGTTCGTTACATTTCTCAGAAGAAGATTTTTTATCACCATGTAAGTAAAAAATATGAAAAAATGTGAATATTATAGATCCATTTAATTGAAAAAAAGTTAACACGTTAACTGCCACGCTGGTCCCATTCCAGGTAGCACATCAACGTCGAAATGACGTTTTTTGAAGGTCAGTTCTGACGTCAGATGACGAAAAATATGATGTCATTTTAACGTCGCAAAGACGGCTTAATTGCACATCCACACGACGTCAGAAAAATCACGTCATAATGACGTTCTACCGGACGTTCTGATGACCTAAAAAATAACGGTTATAAAAGGTTAGGTCTGACGTATATCTTTTCATCGTGAGCGGTCACCCATCCAACTAGAGTGTCCGCACTTAGGCCGACACACCCCGTCTGGAAATGTAAAGCTATATTTTCAATATGGTGCATAAGAACCTTTTGCATTTTTGCCACCACACTTAAAAAACATAAATCTAGAGCCCTATAGAAAAAAAAATATTATAATAATAAATTTCTGATTTTGCCGATTGATTACAACAAAAAAATGTATTTTTTTTTCTATAGGGCCCTAGATTTATGTTTTTTAAGTGTGGTGGCGAAAATACGAAAGGTTCTTATGCACTATCTTGGAAATATTACTTTACAGCCGCGACAATTTTCGGGCATTTTTGTCGCGGCTGTAAAGTAATATTTCCAATATGGTGCATAAGAACCTTTCGTATTTTCGCCACCACAGTTAAAAAACATAAATCTAGGGCCCTATAGAAAAAAAAATACATTTTTTTGTTGTAATCAATCGGCAAAATCAGAAATTTATTATTTATTTTTTTTTTCTATAAGGCTCTAGATTTATGTTTTTTAAGTGTGGTGGCGAAAATGCAAAAGGTTCTTATGCACCATGTTGAAAATATAGCTTTACATTTCCAGACGGGGTGTGTCGGCCTCTTAACTTCGTTGATCGGTCGGTGTCCTCGCGAGTCCTCATCTGCTGCACGCTCTTGTGGTTAAGAATATTATTACTATTGGTGTTCATATGAAGTTTGATGAATAAATGTATATTGCTTTTCCTGTCAATAAGAAAGAGCTTGAATAAATAAGATTTTATAATTGTATTATTCTTTTCTCAACATTTTTCTAAATTTATGATTGTCTTTTGATAAATATTCTTGCATAGACGCAAATTGATATTAATATCAATTTGCGTTTATGCAAGATATAAATAATAAATAAATATAAATAAATAAATAAATAATTATATGAATATTTATTCATCCTACATTAATTGATTGTCTTTCATTTACTTTAATAATCTGTGCTTTTTAATAAACAGTATAGTTTATAACTTGCTCAACATACTCTGGAGACTCGAAATGAAATAATTTAAAGAATTAATAATTGAACAGATTACAATTTTTGTCCATTTATTCACAAATAAATGTTCAAGTCGCTATACCTATATGCAGGAGACCGAAATTTTTCTAAGTCTCGTTCGTCATTAAAATGACGGAAAAGTTCCGTCAAAAAGACGTTGAATTTTGACGTCTAAGGTACGTCGTAAATATGACGTCCCTGTGACGTTAATGTTACGACAATTGACGTCTGAAACCGTATACTGACCAAAAAATGACGTCTGAGACGTTATTCTAACGTTAGTGTGCTACCTAGGATGGGACCGGCAGATAATGTACTTTAACCCGGCAGCGTTGGTGGCCGGCAGTCAACGTGTTATTGAGATAATTAGTTCAATAATCACAGGTTTACAAAAAAAAAAGTCCGGACTATTTGACCGGACCATGGTATTCCGAGGTATTTTTGCGTCCTGAATCCGATCCCGAGGTCATCTGAGCCCCATCACGTCAGAAAAGCGAGATTTGCAACGAGGAGGTTGCCACTGCAGACGCACAAATTTTTGACTCATGTTCTGCATGCTGTTTCATAGGGCCGATTGTACACGAACAATCGGCTTTACAGAAGGGTCTTTATTGTTCGGATACAAACAATGTTCCCAAGAAGTCCCCTAACATGGTGCGAAATTTCAGACGAATGGGTTGAGCAGTTCTCGAGATATGGAAGTTTTCCGTCAAGTTTCTGCGTCGTGGCAGGGAGCTTAAACTCGTGAGTTGGTAAGATTCCTTCGTCAACTTACAGCAAATTTGTGCCGTCCAATTGTGTTGGTTGCAATGTCTTTGAAAAGGGCAAGAGCCCGTGAAATAAATAAATAAGGAAATGGGACTGCCCTGAGCAGCATCCAGAGCATGACTCCAAGGTTCTAAGGCCATTAGGGTCAGTGCTGGGTCCACTGTCAATATGTCACAGTGAACGGATCGCCGGAATTGGATGCCTTGACAGGGAGATCGTAATCCGCGAGATACAACGATCATGGCAACATTTTGTCCACTGGGGTGGTTCTGTGATAGTCCCGGTCGAGATTTACGACTCCATTCCAATGTTTGGAAGGTATTCAAGACCTAAACAGCTACCCTCCAACTCAACAGGTCGCTTGAGAAATTTTCCCGGGTCCAGTTCCAAAAAATGGTCATTTTAACCTCTAAATGACCTTGAAATCTCGTTTTTCTGACGTGATGGGGCTCAGATGACCTCGGGATCGGATTCCGGACGCAAAAATACCTCGGAATACCATGGTCCGGTCAAATAGTCCGGACTTTTTTTTTTGTAAACCTGTGTAATTAATTAAACATTTTTAATTTTAGATGGTAGTAATTTCGAGACTAAAAAACGTGTTCATCTGAAGACAACAAGTGTTCCCTCTCACAATCTCCCAGAATCAACAGTCTCGAGAAACGGTAGTCAAGCATATCAGATGCAAATACATTCCAGAGCAGAGAGATGTCGCAAAAGATCATTGTTAAATAAACAGGAATGCAAAAATGATGAAAATACTTTGCTGAATGATGTAGGGGCACCTGAAATAGAAAATAGCGAAGAACATCAACAAAAGAATGCTGCGGAAGTATGTCTTGCCGATCAAAACGACCAGGAGGATGATGACCAAGGCCTTCGCAACCAAGATGCTGATACACACATCAGAGATCAGAGGCAGGAAAAGAGCTTTAAGGAATCAGCAAGTCAAACAGAAATGTCTCATAAAGTATTTCGTGATGAAAGAGTTCAAGTACAAAGTGATTTTGTCACTCGAAAATTGATTAGTATTATTACTTCGGAGCACGACCTAAGTACTCTTACGGGGATTGCCAGCTTTCGCTTGTTAGATACGATTGAAAAATTAGTGAGGCTAACAAAAAAATCACCTGATACGTGTACGAAGTTGAGTTTGCGTGAAAGAATCATCATGACCTTTATCAAATTGAAGCAAAATTGTTCATACGCTTTTTTGGCGACACTATTCAGTTTGTAAAGCTGAAAACTAGAGAAAGAATTCACGAGATGATCGATATTATGTACATTTGTTTAAAGCCAGCAATTTTTTGGCCGAGTAAAGAGAATATTTTGAAAAATCTTCCTCAATTTTTTGAGGGGCTAGAGAATGTTCGTATAGTGGTTGATTGCACTGAAATCCGGATTCAGCGGCAATTTAATTTATGCTGTCAAATACAAACTTACTCGCATTATAAAAGTAATTACACGATTAAATTCATGACCGGTGTAAGTCCCGCTGGGTTAGTGACCTTTGTAAGTGAGTGTTATGGGGGACGTGTGTCAGACAATATCATTTTTCAGCAGAGTAAAATTATCGATAAAATGGAAAAGAAAGATATTATATTAGCTGACAGGGGTTTCACACTTTATGAGCTTTGCAGAAAGAGAGACGTAACACTCTTACTCCAGCATTTCTAAAAGGGAGAAAACAGTTTACGAAAGCAGAAGCGATCATGAATCGTAAAATTTCAAGAGCTCGAGTGCACATTGAACGAAATAATCAACGCCTTAAAGATTTTTCTGTGTTAGGAGAAGTAATCCCGTCAGGTGTTGTTACTTGAGCTAAGAAGATTTTCACAATCATCAGCGGTACAGTAAATCTGAGCACCAATTCTCAAAGACGAAAGATTTTTTCAGGATAAATCTGCAAAATAATTATGTGTAAATGTACATTGTTTATTGTCTTAAAATACATACATAGAAAGTACATACAGAATTAAAAAATTGATGTATAAATAACATTTCAAATAAACAATACTCTAACTATCCTGCTGCTTGCTCTTACATTCTTTTTCACATATGTGGTGAATCATATCGAAAAAAAAATTTTTCCAGCGACAACAGTAATTCTTTCATATTTTTTTTTATTATAAAACGCACTGTTTTGTACGGGCTAACGGGGTTAACTGACAGCGGAACCCTAATTACGCTAGTTTTTCGTTTCGCCACCAGAGCGCTTGGCCATTAGCCACGCCCCCGCCAAGTTTCCCAATAGGAGAGGTGATGGATGTACCGCCCACCTAAGGAAACTAGGAGAATTTGATTACATTAAAATAAAATTTAATGCACGAAACCGTTTTCAAGGGGTCTTGTGTAGTATCTATTTCAATCGTTTCATACATATACAGAGTGAACCAGGTTAAACGTCATTTTTTTTATATGTGATAGAACAACAAGAAAAAAGTAGACTTTCGTAAGAAAATTTTTTTCAAAAATGTTTCCTAACAAAGATACAGGGTGTCAAAGTTTCTTTAAGGAAAATGGTTTTCTCATCATAACTTCTAAACTACTGGATCGATTTCCATGAAATTTCGCACACAGACTAATGTAATACAGGTCTAAGTAATAATCAAATAATTTAAAGAAATTCTCCAGTGGCGTAGATACTGGAGGCCGGTACCCCCCTTTCCCCCTCCCAATCTTCGGCGCCACTAGATATTTTGCAAAAAAAATTTAATTATTGGATTTCCCATTTAATTTAGAGAGAAAAATCACCCTTGAAAATTTTTTATTTATGGCTTCGTTTTTGAGATATTTATTTTAATTTATAGGGTTGCGAGCAGGCCAAAACTAGGTTGAACGTCATTAATTATTATATCTGATAGAACAACAAAAAAGTAGACTTTCATAAGAAAAATTTTTTTCAAAAATGTTTCCTAACAAAGATACAGGGTGTCAGTTTCAATTTTTTTTTCTCTAAATTAAATGGGGAATCCAATAATTAAATTTTCTTTGCAAAATATCCAGTGGCGCCGAAGATTAGGAGGGGGAAAGGGGGGTACCGGCCTCCAGTATCTGGAGAATTTCTTTAAATTATTTAATCATTACACTTAGACCTGTGCTACATTAGTCTGTGTGCGAAAATTCATGAAAATCGATCCAGTAGCTTAGAAGTTATGATGAGAAAACAACTTTTTTTTAGAAACTTTGACACCCTGTATCTTTGTTAGGAAACATTTTTGAAACAAATTTTCTTATGAAAGTCTACTTTTTTCTTGTTGTTCTATCACATATAATTAATGACATTTAACCTGGTTCACCCTGTATAAAGTTTTTATTTATACAAAATATGATATGAGCATATTTTATACAATCGGAAAATGAACGATACATTGCACAGATGCATATATGACCGCCTAGCTTGCTTCAAATACCGCTAACATATAAAAATTAAATATTACAATTAAATATTATGTTTTTATTATTTGCAATAACCATTTTAATTTCATTTTTTCTTCTTTATTTTGTTACTGATTAAACTAATTTACTTACATGAATTTCATTAACTGACTGGCAAACGCCAACACAATAGATACCTAACCTCACTCGCAACTGAGCGATCCAGCAAATGTGGCCCAGCCGGTTTTCGATCTACACACTAGGCGGTGCAACGTGCAAATGCGCGCATCACGAAAAACATTAATATTAATTAATGAAAAGCTTTTTTAATTATTTATATGTGTATTTTTAATACAAAAATCTATGACGAATTGATATTTCATTATTTGATATAATTGATAAATAGAACGATGAAAAACTTTAAATGGGACTTGGGAAATCTTATAAGAATCCCACCGATAATATTTTATATTCATTTTTTAAAATTTGAGTGAAAAAAATGGGAAATGTTTGTTGAATTTAGGTATTAGTATTGAATCCTTTAATTTTCCAAACAAAAATTGTTGTTTTTCAATTCGTTCTAAAGAAATGCAAGTGGGCGGTCCTACCTACTGGGCGGCACAACCCTCTTCTCTCCTACTCAGATTTCTTGCGTTCACCGACGGACATACAGCTGCCACAACGGCCATGCTGTGTCCTTGTTTACAGCACGAAGCAGCGCGCGCATTCCTTCCATCTCGTTCACATTTACCTAGAGCGAGTGTAGTTAATTCAATTAGGTTGGCTGGTGGTCGAGGAAGTAAACTTCGGCGCCACCGAGCTAAACACCCTTTTTGACCGCCTGAATTAAAATATCGACACCTTGCTTTGAAAACCTCGAAGTGCAATTTTTGACAAAAATGCCATTTATAACTTACTATGTTAAGGTTTAAAATCTGAAAACAGTAAGCTATAAATGGCATTTTTTTCAAAAATTGCACTTACAAAATTTTCGAAGTAAGGTATCGATGGTATCGATATATCAATATGGCAGCCTACTTCATAGTAGGCATGGAATTCAGATATTATCAAAATATCTTTCAATCAAATCTTGTTTTCTTCCACCAGTTTTGGCGTTAAGACCAACTAATAATTCCTTCAACTGCTTCACTTTCAAATCACCGTAATTCATTTTTACCAATTTTTTTACCAGTCACATTAGTGCAGCATTAATAATGTATTATAACCGTTTAAATTTGTCCGTGGGTGTTTGGCTCGGTGGCGCCATCTGCTTCAGTTTTGCCCAGCCAACCTCATTCACGGTAACCACTGCTTGCTCGAGGCGAAATTTCTATATTCACTTTGACACTGAACACCCTGCTAGTTTCCCTTGCGCTAGCAGTGTCTTCAGTGTCAAAGTAGTGTTCATGTCCATGTGAAAATGACACTGACTTTGACACTGCTGACCCTACATAATTCCATTTTCGGTAGTAGCAGGGTCAAGTCAGTGTCTTTGAACGCAAACTTTCTATACTCATTTTGACACTGGTGACCCTGCTATTCAGGGTCTTCAGCGTGGTTAGCAAGTAGCTGAAATTCAGGGTATTCAGGTGGAAATAGGGCTTTCTTAAATATGTATGCGATCTATGTAAACTCTACAGAAAGTATAGGACTAGAATTTTGCTACTTCAAATTGTTGCAGTGCCTTGATAATTTCTTCCTTATGATACAAATAAAAATAATTTTGTTACCGAATTTTTTAAACATTATTTAACAGATCTATGAAGTAGTTCTATACTTTTTGCAGAGTCTATCGACTGCATACATTTTTAATACAGAAGTTTACAACATGATGAATATCATTTAAAAGTTAATTATATTATAAATATATATTCACATAATATGTATAGTTATATAATTGCAATATGATATTTATAGTATTTATAATACATATTCATATTATTTATAATTATATAGTAATAACGTAATATTTATAGTATTTGTAATATATGTTCATAATATTTATAGTTATATAGTAATAATATAATTCAATATCATAAAATAAAAAAATCTGCAATATACAAAATTGATTTTCACTTGACTAACATTTTTAGAACTATTTCCGGTTGTTGTTGATGTAGCAACTACTGGAACTGCTGCAGCAACGTTTCTAGAATACATCATTTTAATTCGCAATCATATTACTGCATGTAAGTGATTAAAGCTTTAAAATTGATTTACTTACCAAGCAATCCTTTGAATAATTTCGGATTTACTCCAGGTCGGGACGTTCTTTTTATTAGATGCCTCTCCGCGTTCGATGGCCGTCCTACTTTTGATTTTCCCGCTTCCTCTTTTCTTCCCGGTTTCACTCGCCCGCGATCCTCCTTATCGACCATCGTTTCTTTTCGCTGAATACTTCCTACCTTACCTCCTCCCCGCTTGACCATCTGATCTAACCTCCTAAACTTGCCCTAACCTCTATCTTTCCCTCGCTTTCCTTTTCCGTAATTTCTGCCTTTCTTCCTCTTCCCGCACATATCTATTATCTTATCAGCTGCCTATCTATCTTTCCTTCACGCTTGCCTCATTTTTCGGCTTCCCTATACCTATATTCACTTATTTCTTCGTTTTTCACTCACTCCCTCTCACACTTCAACCGCATGCTTCCACTACCGCTAACCAAGTCTTAAAATAAGAATTCTTTTGTCAACATTTTTCTAAATTTGTTATTATATCTTTTGATAAATATTCTTGCATAGACGCAAATCATCCTACATTAATTGATTGTCTTTGATTTACTATAATATGTGCTTTTTAATATATGCTGCATAGAAGTAAAAGGTATTGAAATTCAAAATTACGAGTAAAAAACTTATATTTCAAGAACTTAGAGAAATTGTCAGAGTTTCGGACTCGGAATATTTTCAACATGACGAACGAGACAGAAAAATTTCGGTCTCCTGTGCATGCAGGGACTTGAAAATAATAAATTTTCTAAGTCCGAAAAACTGACAATTTTTCTAAGTTCTTGAAATATAAGTTTTTTATTCATAATTTTGAATTTCAATACCTTTTGCTTCTATGCAGTAAAGGGGCTCTGGCATGTGTTCAGCGTGAAGTAAAAATCATAGAGACCCGAGGCGAAATTTCTATATTCATTTTGACACTGAATACCCTGCTATGACCCTTACTTCACCCTCAACACACTGTTTCGACGCTGCTTTCACCCTGCTACTACCGAAAATGGAATTACGTAGGGTCAGCAGTGTCCAAGTCAGTGTCATTTTCACATGGACATGAACACTACTTTGACACTGAAGACACTACTATGCCCCTCTATGACCCTTACTTCACCCTGAACACACTGTTTCGGCGCTGCTTTCACCCTGACTACGCTACATTCTTTCATTCTAACCAATAGAAGGGTCGCCAGTGTCGAATAAGGTTCAACCGGAAATTTTATTTTCATACTCATTTAGACCCTGAACACACTGCTCTTACCCAAGTCGAAGATTTTATATTCATTTTGACACTGAACACACTGCTATGCCTCTCTATGATTTTTACTTCACGCTGAACACACGCCAGAGCCCCTTTACTGCATAGAAGCAAAAGGTATTGAAGTTCAAAATTATGAATAAAAAACTTATATTTTAAGAACTTAGAAAAATTGTCAGTTTTTCGGACTTAGAAAATTTATTATTTTCAAGTCCCTACATGCAGGAGACCGACATTTTTCTGTCTCGTTCGTCATGTTGAAAATATTCTAAGTCCGAAACTCTAACAATTTCTCTAAGTTCTTGAAATATAAGTTTTTTACTCGTAATTTTGAATTTCAATACCTTTTACTTCTATGCAGCATATATTAAAAAGCACATATTATAGTAAATCAAAGACAATCAATTAATGTAGGATGATTTGCGTCTATGCAAGAATATTTATCAAAAGATATAATAACAAATTTAGAAAAATGTTGACAAAAGAATTCTTATTTTAAGACTTGGTTAGCGGTAGTGGAAGCATGCGGTTGACGTGTGAGAGGGAGTGAGTGAAAAGCGAAGAAATAAGTGAATATAGGTATAGGGAAGCCGAAAAATGAGGCAAGCGTGAAGGAAAGATAGATAGGCACCTGATAAGATAATAGATAAGTGCGGGAAGAGGAAGAAAGGCAGAAATTACGGAAAAGGAAAGCGGGGGAAAGATAGAGGTTAGGGCAAGTTTAGGAGGTTAGATCAGATGGTCAAGCGGGGAGTAGGTAAGGTAGGAAGTATTCAGCGAAGAGAAATGATGGTCGATAAGGAGGATCGCGGGCGAGTGAAACCGGGAAGAAAAGAGGAAGCGGGAAAATCAAAAGTAGGACGGCCATCGAACGCGGAGAGGCATCTAATAAAAAGAACGTCCCGACCTGGAGTAAATCCGAAATTATTCAAAGGATTGCTTGGTAAGTAAATCAATTTTAAAGCTTTAATCACTTACATGCAGTAATATGATTGCGAATTAAAATGATGTATTCTAGAAACGTTGCTGCAGCAGTTTCAGTAGTTGCTACATCAACAACAACCGGAAATAGTTCTAAAAATGTTAGTCAAGTGAAAATCAATTTTGTATATTGCAGATTTTTTTATTTTATGATATTGAATTATATTATTACTATATAACTATAAATATTATGAATATATATTACAAATACTATAAATATTACGTTATTACTATATAATTATAAATAATATGAATATGTATTATAAATACTATAAATATCATATTGCAATTATATAACTATACATATTATGTGAATATATATTTATAATATAATTAACTTTTAAATGATATTCATCATGTTGTAAACTTCTGTATTAAAAATGTATGCAGTCGATAGACTCTGCAAAAAGTATAGAACTACTTCATAGATCTGTTAAATAATGTTTAAAAAATTCGGTAACAAAATTATTTTTATTTGTATCATAAGGAAGAAATTATCAAGGCACTGCAACAATTTGAAGTAGCAAAATTCTAGTCCTATACTTTCTGTGGAGTTTACATAGATCGCATACATATTTAAGAAAACCCTATTTCCAACCTGAATACCCTGAATTTCAGCTACCTGCTAACCACGCTGAAGACCCTGAATAGCAGGGTCACCAGTGTCAAAATGAGTATAGAAAGTTTGCGTTCAAAGACACTGACTTGACCCT
This sequence comes from Xiphydria camelus, assembly GCA_963678675.1. NCBI lineage: Eukaryota > Metazoa > Arthropoda > Insecta > Hymenoptera > Xiphydriidae > Xiphydria > Xiphydria camelus. Next base: position 22,064,332 of record OY783195.1, on the reverse strand, counting down.
GCTACTACCGAAAATGGAATTATGTAGGGTCAGCAGTGTCAAAGTCAGTGTCATTTTCACATGGACATGAACACTACTTTGACACTGAAGACACTGCTAGCGCAAGGGAAACTAGCAGGGTGTTCAGTGTCAAAGTGAATATAGAAATTTCGCCTCGGGGAGGCATAGCAGTGTGTTCAGTGTCAAAATGAATATAAAATCTTCGACTTGGGTAAGAGCAGTGTGTTCACCCGAGGCGAAATTTCTATATTCATTTTGACACTGAACACCCTGCTATGACCCTTACTTCACCCTGAACACACTGTTTCGACGCTGCTTTCACCCTGCTACTACCGAAAATGGAATTACGTAGGGTCAGCAGTGTCCAAGTCAGTGTCATTTTCACATGGACATGAACACTACTTTGACACTGAAGACACTGCTGTGCCCCTCTATAACCCTTACTTCACCCTGAACACACTGTTTCGGCGCTGCTTTCACCCTGACTACGCTACATTCTTTCATTCTAACCAATAGAAGGGTCGTCAGTGTCGAATAAGGTTCAACCGGAAATTTTATTTTCATACTCATTTAGACCCCGAACACACTGCTCTTACCCAAGTCGAAGATTTTATATTCATTTTGACACTGAACACACTGCTATGCCTCTCTATGATTTTTACTTCACGCTGAACACACGCCAGAGCCCCTTTACTGCATAGAAGCAAAAGGTATTGAAATTCAAAATTATGAATAAAAAACTTATATTTCAAGAACTTAGAAAAATTGTCAGTTTTTCGGACTTAGAAAATTTATTATTTTCAAGTCCCTACATGCAGGAGACCGACATTTTTCTGTCTCGTTCGTCATGTTGAAAATATTCTAAGTCCGAAACTCTAACAATTTCTCTAAGTTCTTGAAATATAAGTTTTTTACTCGTAATTTTGAATTTCAATACCTTTTACTTCTATGCAGCATATATTAAAAAGCACATATAGTAAATCAAAGACAATCAATTAATGTAGGATGATTTGCGTCTATGCAAGAATATTTATCAAAAGATATAATAACAAATTTAGAAAAATGTTGACAAAAGAGAATTCTTATTTTAAGACTTGGTTAGCGGTACCCCGACAGCAAAGCGTGGATTTACACGCTAGCCGCACGCAGTGCTGCCACGTAGTGGCACCACTGTGGTCTCACCGTGGCGTGATCGCGTGGTGTACACAAACTAAAAGCACCGTGGCTACACAGTGAACACACTGAGTGGTTCACAGCATAAAGACACAGTAGTTACACTCAGTGCAGTCAAGGTGCCTTTTCGACGTGCACACTTCGTAAATTTACCGACCATGAATGTCGATAACTTCATTGTCTTCACAAAATTTTTAACACGTTTGCTGCCGTCGGCTCCGATCGGAGCACATTGACGTATGCACATTACATTATTCAGTCTGTTACCGGCACTGAGCGCGATGCAATCAATCTAAAAGTGGCAGCGAATGTGTTAAATTAGAAAATAACAAAATTGATATAATAATAGGTTTGTTCCCAGAAAGCAATTTGTGACTAGTTACAAATTTTGATCTGCGGATGTGTGCGGTTGTAAATTTACAATCAATTGATTTCACACCCCGATAGAAGAATTTTTAAATTAGAAAATAACAAAATTGATATTATAATAATGTTTCAAACAGTGCAAATTGTACTGAATTATTTCATAAATAATGAATAATTAATTATCATAATCGCTACTGTTTTGAAAAAGAAAGTATCAAATTATTTTTAAAAATTTAATGATATATATATATATATATATATATATATATATATATCATTAAATTTTTAAAAAAATATATATATATAAACCGGCCTTTACACAATGCAACACTGAGATATCTCGGCAAAAATATTTAAAATTTAGTTTACGTTTGACATAGCTCGAAATCGGCTTTCGGCTTTATCTCACTAGTCACAGTACTGTTGCTTTCAGGTATCGATATTATATGTATAACTTAGTCGACTTCCACCACAAAGAGTCGATGGCGCAATTGGTAGAATGCGAGAAGCGTTCCCAGTCTTCTAAAGATCGCAGGTTCGAGTCCTGGCCGGGTCGGGTTTGAGAAAAAAAACCGACACTCTCTCTCTCTCTCTCTCTCTCTAGTAGGCGGATAAGGCAGGCGGGAAAACCTACTTTATCGCCCCCTTTTTGCAAAATTCTACTTTTACCATCGTACTTACACTGCGTGACTGCAGTGTGGCTTCACGGTGCACAGACAGATGGACACCCCAGTGCATGCACTCGAATGCACCGCGTGAAAGCAGGGTGCAGTCACTGTGGTGCCACTTTGCAATATGTTATGAGACGTTCACGTTATTTCGTTGGCAACTGATACGGGGGTTAATAGAAAGAATTTTAAAGTATCGATAGAATTAAATTATTTATTAAACTGTTCAACCGAATTTTCTTTTTGTTAAAATAAGACAATGTAATGTTATTATAGTTCCTTTGAATATAAAAATAATAATATAATAAAACAAAAAAATATTTCACACATCAAAACTAAGTATCTAATAGTCCATCTGCATAACACATCACCGGTATTTATATATTTTTAAGGTACCAATCAACTACAATAATTATCTGTTGTAGGAGGGTTAAATACGTACAGAGCAAGAATAAACAATAACAATGGTTTATTCGCGATACGGGAATACAAGTGGTGAATGGGTGTATGTATGCGTGAGGGAGAAGATCCCGAGAGGGATCGAAATCGGAGAAGCGTTATGGTGCCCATCCACGTACAGGCGGACTGCAGTCCGTGGACTGACAGTTCTGATCTGCAGTCCCGAACTGTCATTGACCACACACGCACAGTTCTGCGGACTGCAGGCCATCGCCGGACAGTCCAGGGACTGCAGGCCGCCGGATGATTCGCCATACACGCACAGTTCATGAGTCAGTTCAGTTCGATCAATTGTGTTTGGAAGAAGAAATATATGAGGGGTATAGATGCCAAACCCGCCAAGAGTCACATTTATAGCAATTCACAGGAAACGTCAAAAACTGGTGCAGACGGCCATTGCCTTACATTGGCAAGCGTATTTTCTACCTTATATTATTCTTAACGGTTTAATGTGGAATTTGCACCTAAATTATGTTCGACCTTATGCACGTACTTATAAAGAACAAATTCCCGTATCTACCTCAAATTTGACAAAAATGAACTTGGCGGGTTTTGCATCTATACCCTTTATGTCTAATATTTAACATGGTTGTGAGAAAAGGGAAGCTTATTTTGTTCCTTATAATTATGTTGTTAAGTTATCGACATACGAGAAATCGGCAACGTTTTTAGGTAAAAGAATGCCAATGTACAGATGATCCTGATTATGAATTTAATTTATATCGTGGAAATGAAGAGATTCAATCCGAACGTATCGAATTATTAACTGTCATTCCTTTTGAAGCTCGAAAGCAATCGTATATTAAACAAAGAGTATTTATTCCTATTGGAAATCGATGCTGCAAAAATCATTTGATCAAAGAAAAGTTCTACGAAGACGATCTGTTCCTTTTAAAAGTGATTTTTAATTCAAGTTTTGTAGAAACCTCTGATCTACAAAAATTGTTAGATAATCTTGCTGGAGGTCGCGATTCTTTACTTATAGGAATAATAAGTAATTTTTCTTATCCTGAAGATCAAGTGAAGTTACTGACTGGTTTCTCATATAAGAATATAAATGAAATACGAAATATGCTTCCTTCTATGCGCGATAATGATAATCGATCAGTGCTTCAAGCGGTTGTTGTATTTCTTATCAAATTAAGAAGTGGGAATTCAAATATTACGATTTCTTCCTTTTTAATTCAAGCGAGAAATTCAAGCGGGGGTAGTTTTCATATGCTTATCCGGCTATACCCTTTAACATTTCGATAATCTAAATGCGGTATATGCTAACTGCATAGGTAAAAAGCGGTATGTGTACCGACGGTTATTGTAGATACCACTGTTTGACTGTGTATGATGCAATACCGCGATTCTCACATTTCAACGGCTCAGAAATTGAAGGATGACGAAAACTTTGCGAAATGACAGTACGTTACCTCCCGCAATCGATGTCGTAATTGTTAATGGATTTTTTTTTTAATTCGTCGTATTAAAGATGTGCCAAAGTCGTTCGGCAATATTTCAAAGAAAATTCTACAAATTCTATACAGTTCTGATGCTCCACGTGTACATATAGTTTTTCATCGGTATTCTCTGCCTTCAGTCAAAGATTACGAGCGTTCGTTGCGAGGAGGTTTCGAAACTGATTACGAGTACGTCATCTGTGGTCCAAAACAAGCTAGACCAACTGACTTTTCGAAAGAACTTCGAAATGATAAATTCAAAGAAGATTAGTCGTTTTTCTGATTTCACCCTAGCAAACTCGAGAAGTAGGTACCTTTATTGGTAACAAAAATCTCTTTATCTGTATATATAAAATAAAGTCGGGTTAGTTACACAATTTATAACTAAAGAACGGCTGGACAGATTTTTATGACTTTTGACTCTTGGATTTGTCTCCGCGATGAATAGCAGAATATATAGATTCGTTTCAATAAAGCAAATGCCTTGCTGTAAAGTGAATTAAATTAGTTTAAATATAATTAAAATACATTTCGTTTTTAAGTTAACACAACATTTATTGATTCTGAGGCGGTACGAAGTTCGCCGGGTCAGCTAGTTATATTAAGTATATAAAATAGTTTTTCGGATCGACGATCGACTCAAAACTCCGTCCCCCACCAATCGTCTGCCAGCCAGGGCGAAGCCGCCGCCGCCGCTCCCCTTCCCTTCCCTCTTTCCACCCCCTCCATCACCTTTCCTCCCCCCTGAACTGACAGAAAATTTTTAACATCGATGAAAGTTCGGCACGACAGGCCCGGACTGCAGATCAACCGCCACACACGCACAGTTTTCCAACAGTTTCGACGGACTGCAGGCGACGGACTGCAGGCGAACTGTACGTGTATGGTGAAATTTGGACTGAAGGCGGGATCGCTCGCAGTTCGGGACTGCAGCATCAATTTTCTCGTTTTTACTGTTTCTGCAGATTCCGTTTTTTAATTGTAGACGGCACTGTAGCAGCACCGCTAATCTTTTCGCACATCGGAAATAAAACATATCGAGTACCAAACCGCCCGAATGCCATAGAGGCGCCGCTCGAGTGGAAGGATCAACCGCCCGTGGAATGAGAGCGTCGAACCGCCCGGGTACCGTACAGGTGCCCCTGGAGTGCAACTGATAGACAATTTTTTATATCAATGAAAGTTTAGCACGACAGGCCTGGACTGCAGATCAACCGCCACACACGTACAGTTTTCTAACAGTTTCGACGGACTGCAGGCGACGGACTGCAGGCGAACTGTACGTGTATGGCGAAATTTGGACTGCAGGCGGGATCGCTCACAGTCCGGGACTGCAGTCCGCCTGTACGTGGATGGGCACCATTAGAGGCGATGCCGGTCGGGCTGCGGATGTGGCGAGGGAGCGCCGCACAGTGGTCGAAACGCTATAGTCCAGTCAGTGGGGGCCAAAAAAGGCCTTTACTCTACAAAAGGTGGGGTAGTCACAATTTTTAAATATGATGTTAAGGTCTGGACCTTAACAAAAAATCCAAGTTTTCGACCTGAGGGAGTGACCGCTCGAGCCGCCATCTTGAATTAAAGGGACAAAAATTTTTTTTAAAATAACCCCAGCGGTTGATTATGCGACAAAAATGTTTAAATAAAAGTTAAAGAAGAAAAATTCCTCACATTTTTTGTATCTTCGTTTTTTTTTATAAGTAATATGTTTCGAGTTACAGTGGCGGAAAGATGAATATTTTTCCCAAAACATAGTAACACTTCCTATTTTTTACGGTAAATTTCCTAAGAACAAATTACACTTACGACGAAGATATCGAAATTTTTCGATAAATGAAAAATAATATATCAATTTATAATTAATATCGATAAATACGACGCGATATATTGATAAAATAAAAGTATCGATATTGTTCCGACAAACGATGGTCGGAATTATGACTATCGATTCTTAGTAATTAGTATCACCGTGATATATACAGGGTGGACCAGGTTAAACGTCATTTTTTTTATATGTGATAGAACAACAAAAAAAAAGTAGACTTTCATAAGAAAATTTTTTTCAAAAATGTTTCCTAACAAAGATACAGGGTGTCAAAGTTTCGAAAAAAAATGGTTTTCTCATCATAACTTCTAAACTACTTGATCGATTTCCATGAAATTTCGCACACAGGTTAGTGTAGAACAGCTCTAACCAATAATTAAATAATTTTTTTTAATTCTCCAGTGGCATAGATACTAGGGGCCGGCACCCCCTTTCCCTCTCCCAATCTTCGGCGCCACTGGATATTTTGCAAAGAAAATTTAATTATTGGATTCTCCGTTTAATTTAGAGGAAAAAATCACCCTTGCAAATTTTTGATTTATGGCTTCGTTTTTGAGATATTTATTTTAATTTATAGGGTTGCGAGCAGGCCAAAGCTAGGTTGAACTCCATTAATTGTGATATGTGATAGAGCAACAACAAAAAATAGATTCTCATGAGAAAATTTGTTTCAAAAATGTTTCCTAACAAAGATATAGGGTGTCAAAGTTTCGAAAAAAATGGTTTTCTTATCATAACTTCTAAGCCACTGGATCGATTTCCATGAAATTTTGCACACAGGCTAATGTCGTACAGCTCTAAGTAATAATTAAATAATTTTAAAAAATTCTCCAGTGGCATAGATACTGGGGGCCAGTACCCCCCTTTCCCCCTTCGCAATCTTCGGCGCCACTGGATATTTTGCAAAGAAAATTTAATTATTGGATTCCTGGTTTAATTTAAAGAAAAAAATCTCAAAAACGAAGTCACAAATCAAAAAATTGCAAGGGTGATTTTTTTCTTTAAATTAAATGGGGAATCCAATAATTAAATTTTCTTTGCAAAATATCCAGTGGCGCCGAAGATTGGGAGGGGGGTAAGGGGGGTACCGGCCCCCAGTATCTACGCCACTGGAGAATTTTTTAAAATTATTTAATTATTACTTAGAGCTGTACGACATTAGCATCTGTGCGAAATTTTATGGAAATCGATCAAGTAGTTTAGAAGTTAGGATGAGAAAACCATTTTTTTTCGAAACTTTGACACCCTGTATCTTTGTTAGGAAACATTTTTGAAACAAATTTTCTTATGAAAGTCTACTTTTTTTTTGTTGTTCTATCACATATAAAAAAAATGACGTTTAACCTGGTCCACCCTGTATATACCTCGTTAATCTAGGGTCAATCTCGACATAATGCGGGCGGTATATTTCGGCGAATCTAGGCTGTAAATGCGCTTGCATTATTCCCGCACCTTTCCCGGAAAAGTTAATTCACGCATTACTCGGGACAACGAAGACTTAAAGAAACTGTTGAACTGGTTTACTCAGCATCCTCACTTCCCTGAAATCAATTCGCTTTTTTCCATAAGTACAGGAGTTGTCGAGAATGAAAGATTAACTATCATTTGGCCAGAGAAAAAGGTATCGAGGCGATGTTGAACATGGTTGCCACGTTTGAGAATTTCGGGACCATTACACTTAAACGCAAAGACAAGGTCATCCCATTGGCAGCAGTCAACAGCAGCATAAAAGTCGGCGAAGCAACAATTTAGATCAACCCACTCATGCTGTTTCAAAGAATGTGCATTGCGACGAAATCCGACGACGAATTAAAAGATTATCTTAAATTCGAGCTTGCCCCATTCCCTTTGTCGCTTTTCTCAGAGGAATGATTGCGTAAAGGCATGAAATCCTCATTGTATAAAGTTTTTACACAACTTCCACACACACAGAATGTGTGGAATTCGGAGATAACCCAATCAATGTTTTGGATGGAGAATACCTTTTGCACAAAGTTGTATGGGGCCATCCATATATTACGTAAGACATTTTTGGTCTCTTTTTGACCCCCCTCCCCCCTCTCCCCAGTGTAAGATACTGTAAGATTCCAGATGACCCCCCCTAAATCTTACATAAGACGTAACTTTTTTTAAGTCATTCTTGAGTTTGCCGTTTATACTGCTTTCAAATATCAGATGAATATTAGGAAGAGATTGACTATATTTCGAAACAGTCCTGCTAAACAATAGCATCATACATAGTCAGAACGAGAATGCTGTACATAGGAGCTGTTTAAATAGACTCCTCATTATTCGCTATTCTCTAATCGTGTATCAACAGCGTCTTTTATCCGAGTGGAAGCCCAACACGATTGATGTAAAGTTTATAGTCTACTACGGTATATTTCTTTATGCACTTCATCCTCGTTCTAACTCTTCGTATCAACGGAAAACATTAGAAAACATATATTCACTCAGTTCAAGTAACTTCATTTTTAAACTTCGTTTAATAAAATGTATCCTCAGTAGAGACGTCCTGCTCCTCAACCCACTCGACGTCTTCCACTCCCGTTTCACTATCTCGGAAGATGCACATAAGCTCCCGATCACGACGCAATGCCACTCGTGCAGGTCGCCTCTTCTCTACTTGATTCTGGGTTTTGAACATTCTTTTGTCTATTATTACTGCTTTATTTGATGCAAAGTACAGCGCTTCTTTCAATCTGTATTGAGTGATTTGATAGCATTTTTGGCTAGGAATTTCTCACGTAAAATGAGGTCTAGACCCCCCATTGTAAGACACCGTAAGAAATATTCACACCCCCCCTACCCCTCAAACGTCTTACGTAATATATGGATGGCCCCTATGGCATCGTAATGATTCATTTACGTCCATTTCCGAGGAAGTACGTTCAATATGTACGAAGTCACTACGGTTCACATGCAGTCATTGTTTTCGATGGATATCCGATTGATGGTGACAAAAAGAATACCAAAACCGCAGAAAGACTTCGCCGATCGAAGAAGCATATGTCTGCGGATGCTCTCTTCGATGAAACAATGTCGGTTCAAGTTTCCCAAGAAGTATTTTTAGCCAATGAAAACAATAAAACCCATTTCATTTCGATGCTGACGAAAAAAATGGAACAGGCTGTTATTACTGTTAAACAGGCGGAAGAAGATGCTGATGTGTTGATTGTTAGAATAGCGATTTCCTTGTGCTCAAAATTTGATGCTGTTTTCGTAGTTGGTGAAGACGTTGATCTTCTTATTTTGCTGACAGCATTAGCATCATCTCAAAGTAACATCTACCCCCGCAAACCAGGAATAGGCATAATTGCTGAAAAACTATATTCCGCGAATAGTTTAAAACATGAAGAAGTAGCTGAGAACACTCTGTTTCTCCATGCGTTTAGTGGCTGCGACACGACATCGTCAATCTTCAGCCAAGGAAAAATAAAATTTTGTTCACTTCTCCAGAAAACAGCAGGACTCTCTGCCACCATTAGCATCTTCAAACAGTTTAAACAACAGAATGCAACACCAGAGCACATCGCAGATGCTGGAGCGCGCTTTCTCGTTGCTTTGTATGGTGGCAACATGGAAGAGGACACCTTGGAAGAAATCCGCTACCAATGTTTCGCTAAATCTACCACAAAAAGTAAACCCAATCTTGCTTCTTTGCCACCAACGAAGGACGCTGCGCGGTATCATGCATTCAGGATGTACCACCAAGTCCAAAAATGGTATGGAATCGAGAAAAAACCAGAAGACTGGGGCTGGAAACTTGATAGCAATATGGACTTGCTCCACTCACAATGACAAAGCAACCAGCACCCGACACCTTATTGAAATTCATTTCATGCTCTTGTCGAAAAGGATGCGGTGCAGCATGTGGCTGCAGGAAAGCTGGGTTGAAGTGTTCCGTTGTGTGTGGCTTCTGCAGTGGTCAGTCATGCGAAAATGTACCGGTGGTTCGAATCGACAGTGAGGACGAAGATGACCAAAATTTACCAATGGAAGAGCATTGTATTTTCAGAATCACCGATGATGATGACATTGAGGACACAGATTATACTCAAGACGTCAACACCAACCGACCAAAACTATCAGGGATAAAATTATTATAAATAGCAAGAAACACTAACAAAAATCACAAAAATGGCGAGTGTTACTATTTTTTTTGGGAAAAATGTTCATATTTCCGCCACTGTAACTCGAAACACATTAAAGGCGCGTATCCATCTGTACAGATGACCCGTAACGTAACACCGAACATGTTACGGCTCGTTGCAAGATGACACGGTTCGCTCCGGAAGTTTTGGCCGTGTCAACCATCCCGTAACGTAACCGAACAAGGTTACGACACAACGCCACGACTTCCACCCTCAGTTTGAGTCTGACTACAGCAATGGACGTAGCGCATGTCCTATGGCCAACCGCGCAGGTGAGCTGCGACCTAAATTCTTGACTTCGGCAGTATTTATGGTACAGTTAGAGTGGACTTCAGACGAGTGCGCTGCATAAGAACGAAAAGTGTCGACTGCTCTTCTAATAGCTGTCAATTCGGGAGATCGAAGCGTTTCGTGTAACCTCAAAATCGTAAAGTTTTGAATTAGTAGTGAATAATTTGTAGAAGTGATGAGAAATAATCATAAATAATCTTCCGAATTGACACCTTAGGTATCGCTCACGCCACTTCGTAAAACTACTTCCTAGACACGCGCGGTGCTAGCGCGGAAATAATTTCTGAAACAAATAGGCATGAGGCGTGTAATTCGGTTGGACATCGAAAAAACCCGAATGATTGTAAACTCTCACTTCTGAACATTACTTACCATTTATTCAAAGATTCACGATTTCGAGCTTAGACTTCGATCTCCCGAATTGATAGCCATCGGGAGATCAGACGTTTCACACTTTTCGTAAGAAAGCAGCGTAAGAGCGAAAAGCGTCGTCTGATTTCCCGATGGCTGTCACACACACACACACACACACACAATTCGGAAGACTATTCATGATTATTTCTCATCACTTTTACAAACTAGGTATTCACTACTAATTCAAAACTTTACGATTTTGAGGTTACACGAAACGCTTCGATCTCCCGAATTGACAGCTATTAGAAGAGCAGTCGACACTGGGTGCATTCAGCAGATCATTCCGCTCCGCAACAGTTGTGGAGCAGCTCAGTAAAAATCTGCTAAACGCGCATTCTACCGAGCGCTCCAAGTGAGCGTAAGTGCTAGCGGTCGCCATGTTTTGTAGCGAAGAAGAGTTACGTTCCAGCGCTCCCGCTCACTTCCATCGGAAGAAGTTTTGGCGCATTTTATGAATGATGTCGAGCGTTGTGAACCGATGTGTCGAATTCCGTCTGTCGTCCAACGGAACATCTTATATTTTATGTATTACTAGCAGCCCGTCCCGGCTTCGCACGGGTAGATTGTGGATTGATTTCGTCCGTCCACCATTGTTTAAATACATTTTTAATACAAAACTTTTAGTATTTTTCCCGGGCTACGCAATGGTCATATTGGATTTGACCTTGACCATGACCTTCAAGGTTATATCGAGGTCAAATTAATTTTTTTTCACGTTCAAATGTGTCCTTGACCATTTTTTTCATGTTACCTTTATTGTCAGCGGAGGTCAAATTTAGGTCAAGTATAGTTCGACTTTTTGAACACCCTGTATAAGATTTACTAACTCAGAAACCTTCGCGGATATGCGTCCAACTGTTCCCCAAATTTTCATCGCAATCGGATGAACGGTTTAGGAAGGCATAATAATCATCCGTACCGGTACTTTTTGAACACCCTGTATAAGATTTACTAACTCAAAAACCTTTGCGGGCATGCGTCCAACCATTCCCCAACTTTTCATCGCAATCGGATGAACGGTTTAGGAAGGCATAATAATCATCAGTACCAGTACTTTTTGAACACCTTTTATAAGCTTTACTAACTCAGAAACCTTCGCGGACATGCGTCCAACCATTCCCCAACTTTTCATCGCAATCGGATGAACGGTTTAGGAAGGCATAATAATCATCAGTACCAGTACTTTTTGAACACCTTTTATAAGATTTACTAACTCAGAAACCTTCGCGGACATGCGTCCAACCATTCCCCAAAGTCTCATCGCAATCGGATGAACGGTTTAGGAAGGCATTTGATATTACCTTAAAGGTCACGGTCAAGGTCAAATCCAATACGACCACTGGGTAGCCAAGGGAAAATCCTTAAAGTTTTGTATTAAACATTTTTCTCTAAAATGTTTTCCCGCTGAGATAATCGGCCGTACCGGGACTTTTTGAACACCCTGTATAAGAGATTACGAAAAAAATTACATTTTCTTGCCACCGGCAATGGAGTTAATACTGTTTAGCTCTGAGGTACTGATCTAAACAACACAATATTTTGTAACCAGAGATAACACCGGACAACAGTGATTTTGTTACTCGAACCAAACCACATGATTCTTATAGATTTATGTGCGCTAAAAACGAATCTAACTCTCAAATTTGCATACCACACACGTCAGAATTTTTAAATACTTGAAGTTAAATATAAGAAAACGGGCGATTTTGGACATATTCACGGGTCTATTACTAACTAAAAAATGTTTCTTTTCGAACTTTTTAATACATTAGTTTATTGTTTCTAAACGATTTTACAAAGCCAAATTTCAATCCCAAGGTACGATTTTTCAAAGCTAAAGTACAAGTCGATCATTTAAATCTACTGCGCTACGCGCCTAATGTATCGCAGGCCACGGCCAGAACTTGTTCTCAGCAGAACAGAGAGCGCTACTTCTGAGCGTACTGGGCGGTAGCGGTTTATGCTCGATCTGCTGAATGCGACCACTTTTCGTTCTTATGCAGTGCACTCGTCTGAAGCCCACTCTAACTGTACCATAAATACTGCCCAAGTCAAGAATTCAGGTCGAAGCTCACCTGCGCGGTTGGCCATAGGACATTTTTTTGATTTTCTTACTTTCCAGAGTACGCGAGGAAACTTCTCTAGAAAAATTAATTTCTTAATAAATTTTTTTTTCGTAAATTTTTCAGATGTTTTAATACTTATCTGCTATTCGCGGCGGAGACAAATCCAAGAATCAAAGGTCATAAAAATCTGTTCAGCCGTCCTTTAGTTATAAATAGTGTAACTAACCCGACTTTGTTGTATATATTATATAGATTATTATTATTCACTTATCTCAATCATCTTCCTCATCAATATTATTTTCAATTGTATCATTCGTCCCATTATCGTCGAAATATGTGGGCATTGCGAGCAATGATTAGGCGGTCACCTTACGCATGCAACAGACAACGATACACGAAACCTATGCACTCGTCCCAACTAGTCGCCGCGCGTAACGTAGCAGTCCTTTGATGCGACGGCTAAAAACCGACAAGTGGTGGTTCGGCTTGTAACGGTTACGCGTGTCAAATTGGTTACGGATAACATGCAACAGAATTCCGTCTCCACTAGCCGTAACGTAAGGCTAATATTTCATGGATCCGACATGTCGGATTGTCGTATACGACAAATTACTCCGATTGGCTATGAAAAAATCGGGTGGGGGTCCGTCGCAGATATCTTGTCGGATGAATGAAATAGGGTCGATTTACGACACTTCTGTTTGTCGCTGCAACAGTCTGGAAATGGTGGTGCCGCCAAGTGGTGAAGTTTGGCAGTCCGGGTACTCATTGTATTAAAATGAATTTAAATATTGAAAATTTTCCCATTTTTTAAAATATAATAAAATTCACTTTCGCACCATCAGTGCCAATACAATTCGTAACGTCAATATTTCTCAGATAGCCATCGGTGGCGTTATACTGTCGCGCCATCACACGCCCATGCACACGACCCTATTTTTTGTCGTATGAAACCGTTGCTTGAAGTTCAACACTGCTGAACTTTCGTACCTACGACGAAAAATACCGTCGGTCCGACAGATTTCCCCCACCACCACTTTTTGTCATAGCCAATCGGAGTGACTTGTCGTATACGACAATCCGACATGTCGGATCCATGAAATATTAGCCTAAAGGTCGGGACATACATTACCGGACCATGCCAGGGCCGAAGCACGGCCGAGTATCGTCCGTCGTCCGGCGGACGATCTGTCCAATAGAATCAAATGCTTTTGTTCTCACTTTACCGGGCCGTGACCGGGCGTCGCCAACGGACCGTCACCGGGCCGGGCCAGTTAGTTCAGTTATACTTTTTCACGGTGACGGTCCGGCCGCGCTTCTCGTGTTTCCGTAATTTACGTGTTTTAGCACCTAGCCACGTAGCAGTTTCCAAGCCAACTAACGACTGACGGACATGTGTTATTCCTAGATACACGCGCCGTGCAAGGGTTCTGACCATTTCTTCCTCTTCGGCCGTGTTCAACCCTGGCACGGCCCGGTAATGTATGTCTCACCCTTTAACGTGCCGTGCCAGGGTCGAATGACGGCCGTGTCCCGGCCCTGGCACGGCCCGGTAATGTACCGTATGTCCGCGATCATTTGAACCATAGGAAAATTGCGAGTTTTGCATGAGCACCCCTTTGGGTCTCCTTGTCCAATAGAATCACCGGAGAAGCGTGAATGCGCATGCGTAGTCATCCGCGAGTGTGGCGTCGTCAGCAAGTTCAGATCGGTTATCGAAATAATCGATCTGAACTTGCTGACGACGCCACACTCGCGGATGACTACGCATGCGCATTCACGCTTCTCCGGTGATTCTATTGGACAAGGAGACCCAAAGGGGTGCTCATGCAAAACTCGCAATTTTCCTATGGTTCAAATGATCGCGGACATACGGTATGTCCCGACCTTAAGGCCCGCCGCAAATTGAGCCCAGCCCACGCACAGTACACGCGCAGCCCACGCGTGCGTTACTTCTGTAAGACATGATTTCAAACGGAGTGGCGCATATTGGACTCAGCTCTCCAGTATGCGCCACTCCGTTTGAAATCATGTCTTACAGAAGTAACGCACGCGTGGGCTGCGCGTGTGCCATGCTTGGGCTGGGCTCAATTTGCGGCGGGCCTAAGGGGCCTTCATGGATCCGACACGTCGGATTGTCGTATACGACAAGTCACTCCGATTGGCTGTGACAAAAAGTGGTGGTGGGGTAAATCTGTCGGACCGACGGTATTTTTCGTCATTCGAAAGTTCAGCAGTGCTGAACTTCAAGCGACGGTTTCGTACGACGAAAAATAGGACTCGTGCATGGCCGGGTGATGGCGCGACAGTAAGCTACGTTCAACGCCACCGATGGCTATCTGAAAAATATTGACGTTTTACGAATTGTATTGGCACTAATGGTACAAACGTGAATTTTGTCGTCAATCGACCCTATTTCATTGCTCCGACAAGATATCTGCGACGGACCCCACCCGATTTTTTCACAGCCAATCGGAGTGACTTGTCGTATACGACAATCCGACGTGTCGGATCCATGAAATAGGCCCCTTAAAGCCATCACACGTGAAAAAACGTAAGCAGTAACAGTAAGGATTAACCAATCAGAAATATCATTCTTACGGAATTATGCTTAAACAGGCTTTCTGATTGGTCAATTCTTACTGTTACTGCTTACGTTTTTTCACGTGTGAAGGCCATTACAGGTTCGGTGTTAAGGCCATCACACGTGAAAAAACGTAAGCAGTAACAGTAAGGATTGACCAATCAGAAATATCATTCTTACGAAATTATGCTTAAACATGCTTACGGGTCATCTGTTACAAATGGATACGGGCCTTTAGACTTCTGTGTCGCTTCAGGCGATCAGGACGCCTCTGGTGGTTCAGCGATGAACCCCATCATCAAGCCGCCACATGCACGATCCCTATACTTGGCGCGCCCTGCGGCGTTGCCGCACTTCACGACTGCGCGCGCAACAATCTCCATCGTAAGCGAATTTACCAAGATTTCTTAATTATTATTTGTTATAAATGAGGTTGGCTGGGCAAAACTGAAGCAGATTGCGCCACCGAGCCAAACACCCGCGGGCAAATTTAAACGGTTATAATACATTATTAATGCTGCACTAACGTGACTGGTAAAAAAATTGGTAAAAATGAATTACTGTGATTTTTGAAAGTGGAGCAGTTGAAGGAATTATTAGTTGGTCTCTTAACGCCAAAACTGGTGGAAGAAAACAAGATTTGATTGAAAGGTATTTTGATAATATCTGAATTCCATGCCTACTATGAAGTAGGCTGCCATATTGATATATCGATACCATCGATACCTTACTTTGAAAATTTCGTAAGTGCAATTTTTGAAAAAAAATGCGATTTATAGCTTACTGTATTCAGATTTTAAACCTTAACATAGTAAGTTATAAATGGCATTTTTGTCAAAAATTGCACTTCGAGGTTTTCAAAGCAAGGTGTCGATATTTCAAATCAGGCGGTCAAAAAGGGTGTTTAGCTCGGTGGCGCCGAAGTTTATTTCCTCGACCACCAGCCAACCTCATTATGTGTGAAAATATACCATTTATGCTTTGCATAATAATCTAGCGGTATGCAAAGTTTCATTACGGTAACCCAATTTTTCATCGTTTTTTCTACGTTTCTGTGAATTTCCCATAAGAGCACGGGTTAAATTGTCATTTTTATTTCAATTACTTATAACTTTTTAATGAGTTAGTCAAGAGACTTGAAATTTTGCATACGGCTTTCAAAGATATTAAAGAATCTTGGGAAAAAATTTGAGTAATTTCCTATATTTTTGATAATAGGGGTGAAACATCCTTAAGAAGCCATCAGCGTTTAATGTTAACAAGCAGGAAATAAAGATTATCCAGCTCCCTAGGTACACACCTAGGTAGAAGGGTAAGTATTGATAGCTAATTTAATGAAATTATTTGCACCAGGCAGGTAGATGAATAAGTTTCTTTATTGTCTCATATCCTCATCTTTCATAGAGTTGAAAATCCAACATTATCGATGCAGCCAGGACGGAAGAATTGTCTGGAGGAGATACGCGAGGTTCAGGAAGGCCAGGTATTCCGTCGACTCGGAGGCGAAGTAACATAGAAAGAAGACTGGAGGAATTGACAGCGCGGCAGCTCGGCTATCGAGTGAATAACGTTTCTGAGTTTAACTACAGCCAGCGAAAAAAAAATTAGTATTTTTTATGGAGTATTATATCGAATTCGTATTTCAGATCTGAGGGAGGAGCATAAGATCTGGTGCCTCACGGGCTACGTGGCAAGACCATGCAGAAGAATCCAGTCATCATTGAAGATTTGGCTCCACATCTCCCAAAGACTCTTCGACAATGATGTCCACCATTTGAGAGGAATGTGCATGTTTCCTCCAGTGCATTGGCCATACAATTTCTACGATAACGCTCTGCACGATATTGTTCCTTCTTTATTCTCTTTTACATATCACGTTTTTCTGTTATCTATATTCCGGTGATATATATACCGCATCTTCGAACCAATAACATACAACCTATAATCTGCAAAACACCGCATAACCTACCGTCCTATGACCTCCATCCTGAAAATCGCTCTGTAGATAAAAATTTTTGAGAACCCACTTTGCTTCTGTTAAAATTCCAACGATAGTTCTTTGAAAGCCCATTCGATTGTAATATATTTCATATAATGTAATTTAAGTTTTACCATAAAAAATCATGTCACAGTCATGATTATCTGTTTTACTGGTACCCTACACTGCAAAATTAATTGATGAGGCCTTTACCTTCACAACCTTTACTTCTCAAATTTTACGTTAATTTTACATTAAATATACATACATATATCTCGCATCTCATATGTAATTTCGCTTATTGGAAACGAATCATTGAAATGATCCACGATTTCTTCTAACCCAGAAGAAATCTTGAGAACAGTCTGTAGTCTCTCTTTCACGGACTCCGAGGACACAACTGTCCTAATTTCATGAGCAAAATTCTCGTAGCACGAGTGCTTCTGGGTTAAATTTCGTAATCTATTATAACGAGTGCGTGCTTGCGCGGGGATATATAATATAAATCACGTCTCACAGAGTAGACTAAAAAAATCATAAAGTGCAAAGGTTTGATTTTATCGCATTGCATCTATAATGTATCTCGATCACGTAATCAGTTAAGTCCTCTCTTGTGAAAATCGTCCAGTGAAAATTTGTTTGTGAGTTTTTGCGCACTTTGTCGTTGTTCCAGGGCAGTGGAAGAAGAGAGTATTCTAATATGAGGGAGGCATCCCGTAAGGATACACGACGATTCGGTAGGGGGCATACCTGCAAAATATATCCAAGATAGATATAGATTTGAGTTGTCGCAAATTTTTGGAGTCAATATAATTAAAAAAAATAAATAAAGTTGAAACGATTTATTGAACAACACAACGAAAATACGTCAAATATGGAACTTGGCACTCAAATAAAAAAAAAATTGGGCTCGTTTATGACTAATTATTAATAGTGTTCTTCTTAAAATAATCTACATATTGTGTTCGACTTATACTACAGTTATGATACTATGCATTCTCTCGTTCATATTTCGTTTGCATTCACGCTGTATAGGGTTTCCGATTACACTTGTTAACTTCTCACTGGATTCATCATAGAAACCCCCGCGAGTACAAGTTCAATAATGAGAATAGCATTACTTAGCTACAGAACTAATCAGGTGGACACATCGCGATTAGAACAGAAAAATGAGCCGTAAAAATCATGGAGCCTCGTATTGTACACGTTACATTATGTACACAATATACACGATAATTTTTTTTCTACTACAGCGGCGTACAATTTATGCTCATGACATGTGAAAATATTTCCAACCCGTTATAGAGATAAATGCGACTACGTTACGGAAAATTGCAGTGTCCAATATATTTGTTCCTTTCGTAAATCTGGAACGCACCGTGAAACGCTCTAAAACGGACGAAACTGACTATTTGATTATTCATTATTATTGGAAGTCCCGTTTTCTAGTCGGAGCATTCATAACACGTGACTATGCAATTTCTCTCAGTAACCGAGTTCGAACCGAATTTCCCGGTAACTCGCCAACTAAAGAACCGACCACTATCGCGCGCGCAACTCAATCACTCAAAGACAAATACGAATTTATTATTGAGAATAGTGAGGACCTGTCGGAATAAAATATTAACGTAAAAGTACATTAGACAAACTGCGTGTGCCTAAACCGCTCATTAAAAAATATACAAAATTATAATATTGTACGATGTTCCCGCTTGTCTGGGAACGTTACATCTTGGGCTTGCATAATTCGCACATTTTTTAACGAAGAAAATTCTGTGAAGTGCAATTAAAAGAATTCTATAGGCTCTGCAAAAGTACTATTTTATTTCTCGTAAACCAGTGAACTGCATTCTGCCGGCTGTCGTCAGTCATTCAAGATTGAAATAGAGTGTACTTTCCCGCAGTTGCAATGGCGTACGACGCGTGAAATTCTTTAGTTCTTCTAAGTTTAGTTCTTTTCTTCTTTCTTTTCGCCTTCGGGCTGTTGCTCCTGCTGGGCACTTTGGCTACCACTGGCGCCCTCGCGCTCTGCAGCCATCTTTACAAACAAATTACGATATTTAAAATGAGTTCGGAAATATACAAACATTTCCGATGCATCGTAAACGTCTAGTTTCAATGCCTAGCTTATTAAGCCAGCAGTTAGAAGTTGAAATAGAAATGTAGTTTTCGCTTCCCATTTTTGTATGAATTGATAAGTAAAAGTGACCCTAATAGCATATCAAACTACTGCCCCCCTGTAGTGTAGTTTATTTTGAATTTAAACTATCATCGTAAAATATAAAGTATTATAAATTAAAAATATTCTTCTAATCATACCTTTTTGTACGCCATTTCGAACAACTTCAGGCTAGCCTGTTGAAGCTCGTTGGTTTGTCTCTTAATTTCCTCGGGGTCCACTTCGTCCTTTCTTGCCAAGGTTTCTCTTACTTTTGCGACTTGTTCTCTCAGCTTATCGCACTACAATCCAACATAATTAATTAGTGATCAAGACATAATTTCGTGGGAATGTTATATGATTTAATGAAAAGATAGTACCTCATCCTGAGGTAATTGGGATTTGAATTCTTCCATTTTTGCTTCGGTATCGTGAACGATGCCCTCGGCTTGATTTACGGCTTCCACTCTCTCCTTCTTGATTCTATCCTCTTTAGCGTACTGTTCGGCATTTTTGACCATGTTTTCAATTTCGTCCTTGCTTAGGCCGCCACTGGACTGAATTGCGACTAGAACGTGTTACAACGAGCCATTGGTTAATTCTTTTTTCCAAAGTTATGTATCACTTCCCTTGCGCATAAATGACACTCGAATATATCGAGGGCGTCATATCAGAAGGGCGTAAGAGCCACTGTAGTGTTCGGTTCGTATATCCTTCTGATATGACGCCCTCGATATGCTCAGGCACGTTCTCAGTAAAGCTTGTTCTGCACATATGATACGATATTTGTCAAGTAATATTCAGAGACGAGAAATAGCACCATCACTATTAAATAAGACGAACTAGAAGGCTAAAACTTATTTGGATTTGCTGAAATTTGATAAGTAAAGGTTTCTCGGGTCTCTGAATACGAATCTATAGTTGAAATTCTTAAATCTAAAGTACCAAATCTAATATGGCGGATTAACCCTTTCGGTCACTGCGTCGTCAATTGACGATATAAGAATTTTAACTCCGTTTATGCGGAACTGATTGCGTTTTGCCACATAAACACGATGTAGGAAACTGATGGCATCCTATTTGAAGTGCGTTAATCACATTTGGCACCATCTGTTAAAAGTTGATAAGATTTGTAAGCAATTTCTACATCAACTCCCACAACGCGTTCAGAAGCACTGAAAACACGGTCAGAATTTTTTTTAATTGTTATATCATCAAACTGTTTTAAATATAGGTTTGTGTAAATTTTGAAAGTTTATAAGTGATATTATAAGGTTACATAGTAAGTATGCCAGACATTTTATATATTTTGTCAAATTATTTTTTGAAGTTGTATGTTATCATTTTGTCAAAAGGCAAAAAACATCAGTTGTTTCGAAAGAACACTTGCGCCAGTGCGCATTTGTATTTATGACTGTGATACTATTAAACGGTAAGAACCGTTGTGTCTAATTCAAAAAGCGCATTTAGTTTACTCTCTCTTAACTCTACCATCGGTACTGTTTAATAGTATCACAGTCATAAATACAAATGCGCACTGGCGCACGTGTTCCTTCGACGGACGCGTGGTCGATCCTTCCTATCGCATACTTTCTACAAAGAAGAGTTTCGATGTTTCACATCTAACAATTTTTCTATAAACTGTTTTATATTATATGTTATTATACACACACGTATTTTTATCTACAACAAAGTATCTTACATCGATGTGGGCCTAAAGTTCATAGATAATAAGATAATGGCGATTAAATTTCCTTTCCTGGTGAATAAGTTTAGCCTCATATGTTTCTTTGACTTATCAAATATCTATTTACAATCGTGATGTATTATAGATTGTACACACATACGTACCATAAGAGGCTAAACTTACTTGCCAGCGAAGAAGTTTCAATTACTATTATCTCATTATTTATGAACTTTTGACCTATATCGATATGATTTTTCTATGCATGATGGGAGAAGGAAATTCTTCGAAACCACGGAGCTGGAGCATGAAAATTGGCGCCGGGAGAGTACGCAGATTCAGCGCCGTTCGGTTGGTGCTATCCCCGAAGAAGTACACGTGCACCGCAATAGTCGAATTTATTGCGGGTCTGCACTTTGTCCGAGGAGAGCATAAAAGGCAGAGGGTTTCTGTTGCCTCCCTCGAGGCTCCTGAAATCTGAGCACGCGGTCGAGGCCCTTCGCGGGCGACCCGGCGCCTATCACTCTCGCTAGACTGAGTTACTATCTATTTAGCCGGTCAAATAGACTGAAATTTCTCTGGCAGTAAATTTTTATCGTGTATCCACTGCACAATCTAGCTAGATTTATTTTTCTCAACCGAGATTCTAGACTAACTCTCGCTAGATTGTTCTCAATGCTGTGTCCACTTGAGTAAATCTAGCTGAAAACGAAACAACACGTTCGCCAGTGCGCATTTGTATTTATAATTGTGATACTATTAAACGGTACAAACCGTTGTGTCTAATTCAAAAAGCGCATTTAGTTTACTCTCTCTTAACTCTGCCATCAGTTGCTGTTCCGTCTCGCGATAAACGGAATTCGACACAACGGTTCGTACCGTTTAAGAGGCCGACATACCAGGCTCACTAGTTTCTCCTGCGGGGCAGCGGTGAGACGAGGTAATGTCAAAACGCTAGAAGGGGGTGGAGCTACGCGAGGTTAGCGATGTTGCCGAATGCATGCAGTGTGGACACGGTCCGGTTAGGTTAGGTCTTACGCCGGCCTCAGTGGCGAGAGCATGGCTCGCTCCCGTTTAGACTGGGATACCGCGTCGCGCGCGCGTTCCAAGTGTCTCCGGGATTGGCGTATGTCATTTCACCAATGCTTCGATAGCGCAACGGTTAAGTTGCCGGGCTGGGGGTCTCGATGTCGCGGGTTCAATTCTTGTTGGGATTTTTTTTTTATTAACTTTTTTCATTCGATTACAACCTTTTCTTGTTATAGAAAGTGGTTTACATTATCGAATAAAATAAGAGTTTCAATTTTTTTCATAGTTTTACGTTATTTTCTTCCTCGTTGAGGTGAACCAATATTATTAGAAAGAACAGTTGGAAGCATCGTTGCATTTTTTATTCTTACATTTCGTCATGGGAATTTTTGGCTGCCGGAGATTTTATACACGATTTTTTGGATAATAATTGTCGAAAAAACATTTGAAGCACACCGTATTTTGACACCATGAACATTTGACGAATGGAACTTTGCCACACGCACATTTACACTTTAAAAGCGTTATGGGAAAGCAAATTTCATTGACATTTTCGAAAAACGGCCTGGTTGGCAATAATATTGGTTCACCTCAACGAGGAAGAAAAAATAACGTAAAACTATAAAAACAATTGAAACTTTTATTTTATTCGATAATGTAAACCACTTTCTATAACAAGAAGGGATTGTATAATCGAATGAAAAAAGTTAATAAAAAAAAAAACCGACAAGACTTGAACCCGCGACATCGAGACTCCCAGTCCGGCAACTTAACCGTTGCGCTATCGAAGCATTGGTAACATTATGCACGCCAATCCCGAAGACACTTGGAACACGCGCGCGACGCTATTCCAAGAAGTTTTCAAGACAAAATCGATTTGACATCTGCCGGGGTCCCCTTGTGAGATACGCCCTTACGTGATAAGACCGACGATATTCTGCTATTCGTGGCGGAGACAAATCTGACAACCCCGCAGTCCGTACGTAGTGAAGACGCTAGATGGAAGCATTACTCGGCTGATAAAAGTAGACGAGTAATAGGTTTGAAATAAAGGTTTTCTGCAATGGGCTTTCAGAAATCTTTCGTGCAAAAGGTGGTAGTACCTTGTACAAGGTTTATTTTAGGGTCCCATAGAAGAATTCATTTCAATACTTTGATTGTTTCCGCGTTTACAACTTGCAAAATATAGGTATATTTGTGAGGTCGCCGATGGATTACAACAAAGAAATTTATTTATTTTTTTCTATAGGGCCCTAGATTTATGTCTTTTAAGTGTGGTGGCGAAAAGTACAAAAGGTTCTTATGCACCATGTTGGAATTATCGCTTTACAGCCGCGACAACTTTTCGGGCGTTTCCAGACGGGGTGTGTCGGCCTCTTAATGGTATCACAGTCATAAATACAAATGCGCACTGGCGCACGTATTCTTTCAACGGATGCGTGGTCCATCCTTCCTATCGCATACTTTCTACAAAGAAGAATTTCGATGTTTCTCATCTAACAATTTTCCTATACAAACGGTATTTAAATGTTATTTTTAAACGTGCTAACCAATGATCAATCAATCCTCATGCTTTCATTAATGAGGGTAAATACTGCTTCGTACACCGATACAGTGAGCGTGAAGCTAGGGCTCGGTGAAAGGGGACCATCGAGTCGTGGCGGAGACCCGATGCGTCCCGAGTTAGGCCAGGCGAACGTTGGGACGCAGTTCAGTGAGGAGACGCAGGGTGACCGTTGCCTCTATATCTATATATAGAATAGATATAGATATAGAGGCAATGTTCAACGTTCGCCTGGCCTTAGCGTATTTAGCCACTCCAGCGACGTTTCACGAGCAGCCGGTCTCACCCCCGAAGCGCCGCATAAGATGTTTCACATCAAAAAACCATCGAAAATTCAATTTGCATATCCGGAAGTCTGAGGATTCCAGGGTTTGAATTTCCGCCCGTTTACGCCTATAACATGCAATCCGACGTACACATGAAGAGTACGTTAAGCATTGCCTTTTCTAAAAACATTCATCTGGAGCGTGTCAAATGTTTGAAATCGAAATCCAATTTTGTGTATGTACACGGAATCACTACGTTTACGAAAACTACTTTCCCGCCCAACATTTCCCGGTTCAGGTCTTCCGCTTCTTATCTTTCGATGTCAAGGTCTTTCTATCCATAGTTTTTGGTGGGCAGGTCTTCCGCCTCAGTTATCGATGTCCAGATCTTTCACTCCGTACTTTTTGGTGTTCAAGTCTACTATTATGGGGCGGAAGACCTGGATATCGGAAACTATGGAGCAGAAGACTTGAATAATAAAATTATGAGAGCGAAGGACCTGGACACCAAAACTATGGAACAGAATACCTGGATACCGAAGGCTACGGAGCGGAGTACCCGGACATCGAGAACTACGGAGCGCAAGATCTGGACCCCAAAAACTATGGAGCGAAAGACTTGGACATCGAAAACTGGCGTGGAAGACCCGGATACCGATAACTATGCATTGGAAGACCTGGACATCGGAAACTGTGAGGACGGGAGACCTGGATATCGAAAACTATAGTGCGTAGGTCAAGAACGATAAATATTTCAGGGCGGGGGACGATGGAATCAACAAATCCGCGCCTAGATTCTAAAGAACTTAATTCCAAAAATTTAAACGTTTGAACTGATCATACGATTAGAAACGTTCAATAAAAATGGTTCTCGTGAAACTAGTGATTACCGCGTGCATACATAAAATTGTCTGTCTGTACAAATGTGACTGTCGCACTATGGGCGGAAACGCCGAAAAGTTAACAGATTAACCTGAATTCGGGTACCCCGGGGGTTTTCGGGGTCGCTGATTATGAATCCGAGGCCAGAATTACAAAATTTTTAGATGGCGCCACAATAAAACGCATGCTGTGGCGGAGCTAAATGATGGTGTGTCGCCTACCCGCCACTGGTGTCGCTGGGCCCCGA
This sequence comes from Xiphydria camelus, assembly GCA_963678675.1. Lineage (NCBI taxonomy): Eukaryota > Metazoa > Arthropoda > Insecta > Hymenoptera > Xiphydriidae > Xiphydria > Xiphydria camelus. The sequence continues at coordinate 22,039,079 of OY783195.1, read as the reverse complement.
TCATATATAGAAATCGGGTCGTGTCCGAGTACTAGCGAGAAGTCGGGGAGATAGGGCGTGAGATGCGCGGGAGCCGGTAGATCGGCGCCGTAGCCGCCTGGCGGTCGGTCGCCGTAGTAGGTCGCCACAATGCGCCGTATTATGGCGCCATCTAGGAATTTTGCAATACTGGCCTCGGATTTGTAATCAGCGACCCCGACAATCCCCGGGTACCCGAATTCAGGTTAATTCGTTGACTTTTAGATGTTATAAATTACCCTTTTTATCATAAATATAAATTAATAAAAAGTATACTTTAATGTGTATATTTTTAATATTTCTATGTTGTATGTCCTAAATATATATTTCAGTGCTTATTCCATTAAATTCCTTTAAAAATCCAACTGAAAATCGTTTTTAACTTGAACAAGAGCGTCACCCAGATATGGGTGACGCGGCGACGAACGTGTTAATGTGAAATATTTGACACTCCAGACAAAAATTTTTTCAGAAAATGAAACGTTTGAGTTACTCCTCATTTGTACGTTGGGCTGCACGTAGCAGGCACAAACGGGTGGAAATTCAGCATTAAAATCTAGGACTTCCGGATACGCAAATCAAATTTTCAACGGCTTATTGCATACACACTAATAACTACATTACTTTTGCATTATAATAAAATACAATTATAGATCAAAATTGAAAAATGTACGCCAGTTTTCGAACCAGAGAAGTAAATATTAAAAAATTATTAGGTATGTTTTATGCGTTAATTTAAATGGTACAATATTTGTTGAAGAAAATTTTCAGAAATCACGCTCGTTTGGGAGATATATGCTACCATCCACGGTGGTTTAGACACCCCGTTATAAGTCGCGATTTGAAAATGTCAAGGTGGCCTTAACCCTTTCGCTGCGGATGACGCTTAATGGCGTCAACGTACTCCCCCCACTATGTGCGGATGACGCCATAAGGTGTCATCCCCAATATTTAAATGCATTGACAAAATATCCTTTCCGCACAGAAGAAGGTCTATATTATCGTCATCCGCAGCGAACGTGTTAAGCAGACCTAGGTCACTACTAATATCTGCTTCTAGGCAAATGTAGAGCTTAATTTTTCCCACAAGAGCAACTAGAATTTGCTTTATTACTCTTTCCAAAACTAAAACGAAAATCACAAAATGAAAACACTTTTCATTTACCTACCTATAGACTGAATTTCTTTCCTGAAATCATAACCACTATGCAAGGGTAACGAAATCAGAAAATAATAAAATTACTGCTAACAAACAATACGATACACGACGGCAGCCATATTGTTATAGTTACAATATTTTTAATAATTTGAGTCGTAGCCTAAGCTGATTCTATTTCAGATAATATACGAGGGTGGGGTGACAAGTTTCCGGCCTGACCTAGAAATGGCGCCAGCAGGTCTAATTTCTGGCTTGTATTCTATAGTGTACTACATCTCACTAGCTTGTACATAAATTTTTTCAGGTCGGCTGCTTTGTTAGTGTACATTTAAGAGCGTATTGAACAAGACGCCTCCATTGCTTACTTGAAAATGGAAAAATTAGAAAAGCGTGCGGTCATCAAATACTTCAGTTTAAAAGGTCTAACACCACTTCAAATTAAGGAAGAACTGGATTCTACATTAAAAGAATCTTCTCCATTATATTCAACGGTTAAACAGTGGGTTTCGGAATTTAAAAATGGTCGCACGAGCACTTCTGACAAATCACGTGCAGGACACCCCGTTGAGATCACAACTCCCGAAATGATTGAAAAAATTCATGAAATAGGGGTAGAGAACCGCAGATTAAAAGTGAGTGAGATAGCTGAGACAACAAGGATGTCAACTGAACGAGTACGCAATATTTTATATAAAAAAATGAGCATGCAGAAGCTCTGTGCTAGGTGGATGCCGCGTATCGAGAATTTGGCGCTGTACTAGTGAAACACCAGCGAATTTTTGCGTCGATTTATAACTGTGAATGAAACTTGGATTCACCACTACACTCCTGAAAGCAAACGACAGTCGAAACAATGGATTGGACCAGGTAAACCACGCCCAAAGAAGGCAAAAACCATTTTATCGGCAAATAAAGTTTTGGCCACTGTTTTTTGAGATGTGAAAGAAATTATCTTCATTGATTTCCTGGAGAAGGATAAAACCATCAATGGTCAATACTACGCAGAGTTATTGCAACGTTTGAAGGATGAAGTGAAAAATAAACGACCTCACTTGGCGAAGAAAAAAATCTTGTTTCAACATGAAAACGCACCCGCCCATTCGTCGGTCATTTCGATGGCTAAAATCAACGAATTAGGATTCGAATTGCTTCCCCATCCACCATATTCACCCGATTTAGCCCCCAGTGATTACACAGGCACACAAAAAAAAAGGCCTCGTTCCCGGAACCAGACCAGTATATCTTTATGTTTTTGGGGTCGCTGAATCCGAATCCGGTGTCCGTTTGTCTCCATCACATCACATTTTTTTTTAATCTCAAAAAACCATCAATAGATCATGATTTTCAAAAAGTTAATGGACTTAAACCAAATTCGCTATAGGGTTTTTTTTGGGTCGCTGATCACGAATCTGAAATAGGATTTCAAAAATGCAAAATGGCGGATCCAATATGGCGGACGAGATTTTTGAAAATCGACGGATTCATGCCGAATTTGGTATAAGGGGTTTTTTTTTGGGTCGCTGATCATGAATCTGAAGTCAGATTTAAAAAATTCAAGATGGCGGATCCAATATGGAGGACGAGATTTTCGAAAATCGACGGATTCATGCCAAATTTGGTATAGGTTTTTTTTTTCGATCGCTAATGACGAATAATATTTACAAAAATTCAAAATCTTCGAAAATCTTGTCCTCCATATTGGATCCGCCATCTTGAATTTTTAAAATCTGACTTCAGATTCATGATCAGCGACCCAAAAAACCTCCTTATACCAAATTCGGCATGAATCCGTCGATTTTCAAAAATCTCGTCCGCCATATTGGATCCGCCATCTTGAATTTTTGAAATCCGATTTCAGATTCGTGATCAGCGACCCAAAAAACCCCTTATAGCGAATTTGGTTTAAGTCCATTAACTTTTTGAAAATCATGATCTATTGATGGTTTTTGAGATTTAAAAAAAATGTGACGTGATGGAGACAAACGGACACCGGATTCGGATTCAGCGACCCCAAAAACATAAGATATGCTGGTCTGGTTCTGGGAACAAGACCTTTTTTTTTGTGTGCCTGTGTTATCATCTGTTTCCTAACCTAAAAAATTGGCTCGGTGGTAAAAAATTTGAGAGCAATGAGGAAGTCATCGATGCTGTAAATGAGTATTTTGAGGGACTTGACTAATCGGACTATAAAAATGGTATAACTGCATTAGAGCACCGTTATGAAAAATGGATTAGTCTTGATGATTATGTTGAAAAATAAAGCGAAAAAAAAATCGAAAAAAGTTGTTTTTCTTTATTAGGCCGGAAACTTGTCACCCCACCCTCATAGTATGGCACGTACACCCGGCGACTTGGATTCTGTCGCTGGGAAATTTTCAAGAGGAAGTTTAGTAGAGTCGCGTGTAGATGGCCGATACGGGAGACGACGCGGGAGATATGGCTGACAGGATTGCAGGGTATGGAATGATGAGCTTGAATTTTGTAAATTCGGTGTACAAAAATTAATTTTCGTAAAAAGTAATAGTGTAAAGTAGTGATAACTAAACTGAAAGAAAATTAGATTAATTTTTCTATACCGAATTCACGAAATAACCCCTCATCATTCCATACCCCTTAATCCTGTCAGCCATATCTCCCGCGTCGTCTCCCGTATCGGTCATCTACACGCGACTCTACTAAACTTCCTCTTGACAATTTCCCAGCGACAGAATCCGAGTCGCTGGGTGTAGATTTCGAAAAAAAAATTATTTCAATTCGCGAAAATGGGTAATTGCAGTGAAACCGGTGAAAGAAATTTTCCAAACATAGTGACAATTTTCCGTAAACAACTTTGGTTTAGAAATGTGGAACTGTATGGCTCTTGCGATTGGAGAAAAAATGGCTCCAAAAGGTTAGAACTCAGAATTCCCTGCTTACTCCTAGGCCGGTTAAGGATGATTCACCCCTATTATCAAAAATATAGGAGATTACTCAAATGTTTTCCCAAGATTCTTTAATATCTTTGAAAGCCGTATGCAAAATTTCAAGTCTCTTGACTAATTCATTAAAAAGTTATAATTGAAATAAAAATGACAATTCAACCCGTGCTCTTATGAGAAATTCACAGAAACGTAGAAAAAACGATGAAAAATTGGGTTACCGTAATGAAACTTTGCATACTGCTAGATTATTATGCAAAGCATAAATGATATATTTTCACACATCGATCAGGGCAGTAATTTATAACAAATAATTAAGAAATCTTGGTAAATTCGCTTACGATAGAAGGTTCGTTCCAACTAACATGAGAACTGGTTCTGAACTCGGCGGAGTGTGCGCAGTCTGACTTAGCCGTTCCAACAAACACAGAACTGGTTCTGGAACGATTCCAAAGAGCGTTCCAACTAAACTGCGAACTGTAACAGAACGGTTCTAGAACGGTAATTCCAGTCCCTAGTTCTGAGTTGGGACGATTTTCTAGCCCACGCGTAGTAAGGCGCGAGACGCGCTCTATTTGAATCGGTGAGTCCAAGAACAGTACAAATGCATAAAGATAGTTTCGAGAAAAAATGAAAAAGGTGTGAGTGCCGTTGTACTCACGGAGGATGTGTAAACATCTTACAATTATCTGCGGTCCGAGTTTAATTGGGGAATATGACGTCATAGTTCGTCATAAAGAAGTTAAATTTTTTCTATAATAAAATATTTATTATTATTATATTAGATTTATAACCTACTAGCAGCCCGTTCCGGCTTCGCACGGGTAGATTGTGGATTGATTTTGTCCGTCCACCATTGTTTAAATACATTTTTAATACAAAACTTTTAGTATTTTTCCCGGGCTACGCAATGGTCATATTGGATTTGACCTTGACCATGACCTTCAAGGTTATATCAAGGTCAAATTAATTTTTTTTCACGTTCAAATGTGTCCTTGACCATTTTTTTCATGTTACCTTTATTGTCAGCGGAGGTCAAATTTAGGTCAAGTATAGTTCGACTTTTTGAACACCCTGTATAAGATTTACTAACTCAGAAACCTTCGCGGATATGCGTCCAACTGTTCCCCAAATTTTCATCGCAATCGGATGAACGGTTTAGGAAGGCATAATAATCATCCGTACCGGTACTTTTTGAACACCCTGTATAAGATTTACTAACTCAGAAACCTTCGCGGGCATGCGTCCAACCATTTCCCAACTTTTCATCGCAATCGGATGAACGGTTTAGGAAGGCATAATAATCATCCGTACCGGTACTTTTTGAACACCCTGTATAAGATTTACTAACTCAAACCTTTGCGGATATGCGTCCAACTGTTCCCCAAATTTTCATCGCAATCGGATGAACGGTTTAGGAAGGCATAATAATCCTCCGTACCGGTACTTTTTGAACACCCTGTATAAGATTTACTAAAGGCCATCATACACAAAATTCCGTAAGGCCGTAAGACGTAAGCGTAAGCGAATAGACCAATCAGAATCAAGTATTCCGTTGTGGTGGGGTTACGGACAACGGAATATTTGATCCTGATTGGTCTATTCGCTTACGCTTACGTCTTACGGCCTTACGGAATGTTGTGTGTGATTGCCATAACTCAGAAACCTTCGCGGGCATGCGTCCAACCATTCCCCAACTTTTCATCGCAATCGGATGAACGGTTTAGGAAGACATAATAATCATCAGTACCGGTACTTTTTGAACACCCTGTATAAGATTTACTAACTCAGAAACCTTCGCGGGCATGCGTCCAACCATTCCCCAACTTTTCATCGCAATCGGATGAACGGTTTAGGAAGGCATAATAATCATCAGTACCGGTACTTTTTGAACACCCTGTATAAGATTTACTAACTCAGAAACCTTCGCGGGCATGCGTCCAACCATTCCCCAAAGTTTCATCGCAATCGGATGAACGGTTTAGGAAGGCATTTGATATTACCTTAAAGGTCACGGTCAAAGTCAAATCCAATACGACCACTGGGTAGCCAAGGGAAAATCCTTAAAGTTTTGTATTAAACATTTTTTGTCACTCAGTGTCAAATACTCGGTTTCATGGGCGTCCTCGACGCATGTGAAATCATCTTTCACACACCAATTCGTGAAAAGTTGCTCAGTGCGTGAAATAACCTGCGCAGTGCGTGAAATCGTCAATCTCGTATTTGACACTTAGTGACAAAAAATAGAATTCGTTATTCGGTTGTTTCGCGCCGTTCTAACGAGTGTGATTGCCGGACTCGCTTCGCTCGTGCGGCAAACTTCACACTCGTTAGAAACAGCGCTTCACGCCCTAATAACGAAAATAACTATTTCTCTAAAATGTTTTCCCGTTGAGATAATCCAGCTTGCGCGAATAGTATGCGCAGTAGCGCCACACACACACACACTGACGCAGTCACATGTACACGGCTTACGTCTGACGCTCGATTTCCCAGGAAGGTCCCACCGTAGAGCGATAGCATAGATGTTTACACATCAAAAACATAATAACTTCACAATGAGTTAATGGCCATGATATAAAAGTTGTGATAACTTTTTAGGTAAATGATAATTGAAAATAAAAAATCCGAAAAAATCACTCCCCTCCAAGTTATAGAAGGAAAAAATGTATACACTCTCTCTTGTACTCTTTTTGGACTCATCTTTCTTTTTCTGCTTTTTTGAATGTTTGTGCATGATAAGCTCTTGAAAACTGTAATGTTTTTTACGTTTCAACAATTAATTGAACTCACACATTCGCTTAGGATAACCCGTGATTTTCCGCAAAATGGATACAAAAGGTGGACAAGCCTCCCTGTGCTGTGTGCGATCCTGTGTTCCAACACATCCCATGAATTCAGTTCTAGAACGCATCTGACTGGCGCATGCGCATTAAATAATTCTTAACTAGTTCCAGGACGGTTCTAGAACTGTCCTAAAATGCTTGTTGGAACGAACCTTATGATTGCTGCGTGTGCAGTCGTGAAGTGCGGCAACGCCGCAGAGCGCGCCAAGTATAGGGATCGTGCATGGGTAGCGTCATGCGCTCTAGTGGCAAAAGTTGGAATTAAAAGCGTTACATCTTCTGTGTAACGTATACAGAGAGTTCACGTTTTGTGAAAAATATTAATCGCAATGATTAATGTTTATACATTTAAACAGCACTTTTCACTATAATTTATATTATTTTTGTTGGATGTTGTTAATAATTCGGGGTTTTAACTAGTAAGCTCTAGTGAGGCAATGTTACCAACTTGTGCCACCACACTTTTCTATACCACTCTATGGGGCGATGTTGCCGCTGTTCCCCACCGCTGCAATATTTTTAAAATATAATTATAATATATTTTCCTATAATTTTGTTGACACACTTTAAGGATACAGATAATAAAATAAAGTTACAGAAAAATAATGGCTCGACCGATATCATGAAATATAACTTCAAGGAGGTTATCAAAGAATCATTTTTTTTTGTTCAGGGATTGGAACACTGACGAAAATCGTATTGTTCCCTTCCACCTCCACTCCCTCTCTGCAATAGGGGCGAACCATCCTTAAGGTATTCCTAGCGCGAGATGAAAAATTTCAGAGAATGCTAATATCGTAAGATTATTTTTGAAAAGTTTCAGGTCATTCAATTATTACTTTAACATTCAAATACTTTCATAAACATTTTTATGATTTTATAAATATTTTGTTTTATAAATAAATTTTGATTTTTTTTGTGAATTAATATTAAATTTATAGATAAGTAACCCCCTACTATACACGTAATGAGACTTCACTGACAAAGAAGTTCCTTAGTTTTTCGATAACGAATTTTGATAAGCTAAATCGGCGTTCTAAACCACTGTGCGACGCTTAGCCGGCGGTGTTTGTTTATGCTTCGAAGAAACTATTGGTCCGACGCACCCGGCTATCCGCCTCGCTCTCGAGGATCTACTGGCGGGAGCGCCGGGAAGCGCGGGGGGGGGGGGGGGGGGGGGCGAGCCCTCTAGTCTGTTAAAAATTACTTATTACGATGGAGATACTGATTGTTGCAGAATTTCCGACACGGTTTTGATTTCACATTGAACGGGTATAACGGGTCTCTATAAGTGACCTTTTTTGGAAAAGTGAACTTTTTAGTTCTTTTCTTTTAGAAGGATGTTTATAATAAACTGTAATTTTTTATAAACCAATTTCCTTAAATTAGATACATGAACAATTAATAAATCCGTTTTCAGAATAAACATATGTGCAGCCGTTTCCGAATAAATTACTAATAATAAGAAAATTTTGCCCTAACAGTGCAGCCATCTACTGCAAAAATTTCATACTATTTGTCGGGGAGATTTAGCCCGCTCGGCCGCGCTGCCTCTTGGAAAAAGCCGTTATTGGGAACTTGTACAAATACTTACAAGCTCAACTTTAGAGGTGACTTTCTCCCCTTATTTTTGAGTGTTGCACACTAGGGTTGTGGTGATGTACCATACTAGTGGTGCTCTCTAAATGAGTAAAGACTCGGCCAAATCGGTGACCCGAAAGCCTGAGCCTCTTCTTGTCAGACTAAGCTGTGGTCAGACGGTGCGACTTTCCTGCGACCGTTTTATTGCACTGCTGTTGAGAGTAGCGGAGACGCGGCACATCAGCATGGAGTCGCAGTAAAGCACTCAGACGGTGCGACTCGTCGATGACAGTCCTCTCCGTTTAGGCCTACTGCCCAACTCAGACGATGCGACTTTCCTGCGACAGCAGTGCGACAAAACGGTCGCACTCTGTAGAAAGTAAATGGAGACGACTGTCGTCGATGAATCGCACCATCTGAGTGCTTTACTGCGACTGCATGCTGATTTGCCGCGTCTCTGCTACTCTCGACCGTTTTGTCGCACTGCTGTCGCAGGAAAGTCGCACCGTCTGAGTTGGGCCTAAATGGAGACGACTGTCGTCGATGATTTGCACCGTCTGAGTGCTTTACTACGACTGCATGCTGATTTGCCGCGTCTCTGCTACTCGTGACAGCAGTGCGACAAAACGGTCGCACTCTGTAGAAAGTAAATGGAGACGACTGTCGTCGATGAGTCGCACCGTTTGAGTGCTTTACTGCGACCTCATGCTGATTTGCCGCGTTTCCGCTACTCTCGACGGCAGTGCGACAAAACGGTCGCACTCAGTAGAGAGTAGACGGAAACGACTGCCATCGACAAGTCGCACCGTCTGAGTGCTTCATTGCGACTCCATGCTGATTTGCCGCGTCTCCACTACTCTCGACAGCAGTGCGACAAAACGGTCGCAGGAAAGTCGCACCGTCTGAGTTAGGCCTTACTCTCTACGGAGTGCGACCGTTTTGTCGCACTGCTGTCATAGGAAAGTCGCACCATTTGAGTTAAGCCTACGAGGATGGGGTACTTAACCTCTTAAGGTTCACATTTCAAACACAATTGAAAAAAAAAGTTGTACATGAAATATAATAGTTAAGGAAGGCAACATAAAATCACTATAGAAGAGATGGCGCCACCGTCTACATTTGTGTAATTTAGGCATGTTCCTGGCTAGGAACAATGGTCCATTGATGAATAAATTTCAAATAATTACTTTGGAAAGCAGTTTTTAAGGCAAAACGACGTGTAATTGCGAATGAGAACACACGCGGTGGCGATATAAGAACCTCTTTGTTGCGCACAATTCTCTATGCTTCTCGAACTTGTCCAGAGAATTGTGTGCAACCGAGAGGCTCTTATGCTGTCTCTGTGTGATCTCACTCGCACTCACACGTTCCCTAAATGCCCCATTCTCGTACTGTCTCCGTATATCAAAAGAAAACAGGACTTCTTGTAAGAAATCTCGTACCTCCCGTAAAAGCTGCATTGAAAGGTCGATTTTTTTCATAATTTTTGTTCGGTAAAAAGAACTGTAATTTTGCAGACAAGTGTAATTCATGCTCATTAATACTGTTTACAAAATTTTCTCAATTATGCAGATTTTCATTTCGTGCATGACCTTAAAGCAATTAGAAGTCAAAAAAAAAGTTCAATCCAATATCAAAAAGTATTAACATGGTATTGTACTAGTAACCGAACGCATTCATAAAAACACCTTGCTGTACTAGAAGCTTCCAAGGAAAGAAAAGCCCAGACAGAAGCAAACAACGTTGTCGAGGTTATATCGTTAAACTATGAAGACTAATATTATTAAAAGCAAATACTCAAAATAGACGTAGCAAGTGATTGTTTTTTATATTTAAAACATAATTAATTGGTATGTCTTTCAATTAAAACAGTTTTTGTGAGTTTGGTGAACCAGCCATGCACTTTTTTTTAAACTCTGAAGTATGACAAATTTTTTATGAAATTATCTACAATTTTAACTAGGTACTGCTGATGCATTTAAATGCTACGTAATAAATTTTCAGATGCATGGTGAGATTTTTAATTATACATGATTCAACATTAATATTATCAAGTCTGATATCAAAACCTTACACCCCTTCATCACCCAATAACTTTCTTCAAGATATTCTTTTATAAAATGAGCAACTACGAAAATAAGTGGCACAATGCATTAAAATGATCCTCCTTATAATTAAAAAAAAAAGTATAATTCAAACAGTACTTACTTTGTTGTTCCTTTCCAGTACCCTTGTCACGGGCTGAAACATGAACGATTCCATTCGCGTCGATATCGAAAGTCACTTCGATTTGAGGTACACCTCTGGGTGCGGGTGGTATTCCAATAAGGGTGAACTGTCCAAGCAGTTTGTTGTCATTCGCCATTTCTCGCTCACCCTGATGTACCTTGATCTCTACTTGAGTCTGACCATCAGCTGCCGTTGAAAATACTTGACTTTTCTTCGTCGGAATTGTAGTGTTACGAGTGATGAGCCTCGTGAAAACTCCACCAAGAGTTTCGATACCTGTGAGAGAATTAGAATAAAACAAACCATTCAACATCATGCCTATGAATATTTCGCATGTAAGTCTGCAAATATGTGCATTATGTATTTCGCTGCAAATACACTCAGAATATCTGTGTCCTCACGTCATGTCAGAGAGAAGATTAGTCAAACATCATAGTGAAATGTACGAAAATACACATTTCGCAATTATTTCTACAAATAAAGAAAATTATAGAAAAAAATCTCTAGATGCAAAGACAATAGATAATCTGTTTTTTAGTTGCAAGTGCGTATTTAAAATGTCACTATATATTCTTTTGATCATTTGAATACATAATATCTGACCGTATAAGGTTATGTAATGTAATGAAAGGGAATTTTATAAATTTAACGTAGAGCTTACAAATCAATGCTACAACTCTAACTTTCCATTCCTACTAACTTTTTTACACTTGCTTTACTTTAACAAAATTATACTAGAATAGAACCACTTAAAGACAAAAACGCAGGTGTGAACAAAAATTCCATTAACTCTTAGACAGCCTTGCAAATTTGAATCTTACAAATCTGTAAACCTTTTAATTCCGCATCGTATACTTTTAAATAAATTTCAACCATGTTTCTTAAAAATCTTGTTCTTAATTCTTTGGTAATATTGCAATGCTCTCCTACCAATATAAATTCATCTTGATCAAATATAGGGTAAGTGCACCAGTGAATGAACACTTAAGCAGACAACAAAATCCAGTGAATGAACGAAACTTTACATTTGAAAAGCATTGAAGCGTTCATTTACTGGTGCTTCTACCCTACGATGCTTACCTAACGAAAGAGGCGTAACGTCAAGTAAAAGAACGTCCGTTACATCACCAGCGAGTACGCCACCTTGGACAGCGGCACCCACGGCAACAGCCTCGTCGGGATTAACGGCTCTCGACGGTTGTCTACCAAAAATGTCCTGCACAGTTTGCTGTACCTTCGGCATTCTAGTCATTCCACCGACCAATAAGACTTCCCCGATATCGGACTTCGTTACTTCGGCGTCAGACAGAGCCTTTTGGCACGGCTGCAAAGTACGTTTGATGAGGTCTGCAACGAGACTCTCGAATTTGCTTCGGGAGAGCTTAAGATTTAAATGCTTCGGTCCGCTGGAATCCATGGTAAGATAAGGCAAATTGATATCAGTTTGCATGGAGCTGGACAATTCGATCTTCGCCTTCTCGGCGGCCTCCTTCAGCCGTTGCATGGCCATGGCATCTTTGGTTACGTCGATTCCTTGCTACAATTTAAAAAAAAACTAATAAGTAAAATCGTTAGGCGCGAGAGATCGTTTTCGTGACGCAACGCCACTCGGATTTCTTACATCTTTCTTGAATTCCGATACGAAATAGTGGACCAAAGCATTGTCGAAGTCCTCCCCTCCTAGGAACGTGTCTCCATTGGTCGATTTTACTTCGAAGACTCCCTTCTGAATCTCCAAAATTGAGATATCGAAGGTTCCACCGCCCAAGTCGTATACGGCGATGCTGAAAGAAATGTGTGTTCAACCTTGTGCGCTTTGGAAGGTACATAAAGATACTACAATGAAATCGTTTCAGTTTCTGCTGTCCACATGCGTAAATATACAACATTAAGAGACGAAAAATAAATGCATCATTAAAAAAAAAGTTCAAGTTGTGAAATATTAGGTTTTCAATAGTATAATATAAAGTAAGATACTTTCGCGAGCCTGAAATAATTGTTTCCATCGCGCTATTTTACACTTCGAAATATCTTCAGTATTCCTACATGTGCAGAGAACATCGCAAATATGTATAAACTAAAAAAAAAATATGGATATACTTCTTTGCGCTAAGGTTCGATCGGATTTCTGACGTGTCGTCAAAAGCAAAAATCTGTATGTAGACACAACAAGCTAATGTCGGATCTTTCACTGATTTCCTTTACGAGAGTGAAATCAGGTCTTATGCATTTCTATAATATCAGAACAAATGGAAGAACTTATAAAGAATGGAATAAAGAAGAAATAACGAAACTAATCCATTAACGAGTAATACATCGAATATTATTTCTTACATTTTATCATCGGTCTTGTCCATGCCGTAAGCGAGAGCAGCTGCCGTCGGTTCGTTTATAACTCTAAGTACATTGAGGCCCGCAATTTGACCGGCGTCTTTCGTGGCCTGTCTTTGAGAATCGTTGAAGTATGCAGGGACTGTAACAACTGCATTCTTCACGGGAGTACTCAAATAGGCTTCGGCAGTCTCTTTCATCTTCATTAGAACAAACGCTCCAATCTGACTGGGAGAATACATTTTTCCGTCGCTTCCTTGTACCCACGCATCTCCATTCGATGCTCGTACAATTTTATAGGATACGGATTTCCTACGGCAAAAATAGTTAAATGCTATTAGATACTCAGACTGCCACTTCCGCTTGGTATCGTAACGTTATATTCATATCATTACAAAGCTGAGCTCTACGGGTAATAAGTTAGAAATAAAAGAGAATTAGTGTGTGTGTGTGATGGGAACATAATATCTTCCCGAGGTATGACTGAGTTCGCCTCACAGCCATGGATAATAAAATAAACAAGATCTATCTGAAAGAATCAACTCCATTATCGTTTGAACACTTACATGTCTTTCTTAACTTCGGCATCATCAAATCTGCGACCTATCAAACGTTTCGTCGCGTAGAAAGTATTGACTGAATTGGTTACCGCTTGACGCTTTGCGGGCATACCGACGAGACGTTCGCCATCTGAAATGACAAACTCTAAATGCTTTCACCTATCCTCGCTTCGCATCCTCGTAAATCAGGATTGTAAAAAATCATCTGGCACGATGCCAATAGTTGCTAAACTAGGCACAGATTGACGCGAATGATGATACAAACATTTAAATACGTCACCAAAGCCTTTAGTAGTAGATTATTCGCGGACTGTACATCTGAAATTCCGATTCTTACGCATTTAATTTTTGTGGTGTACTAGATATACGGCGGAATCTCAATAATTTTTCACTTTCCTTTTGGAAAATAATTATGTACTCTCCCACTATGCTTTCGCCACGCAATGGAATAGACAATGTTAACAATATAATAATACTCTTGAGCAATCGATACAGAATAATACTAAAAGTGCAAACCTTTAGTGAATGCAACATACGACGGTGTCGTACGAGAGCCTTCCGCATTTTCGATAACCTTGGGTTGTTTTCCCTCCATTACTGCTACACATGAAAATGTTGTGCCTAAATCGATACCGATTACCGCACCTTTCACACCTTCCGATCTGTAAAACATAAACAAATATATAACAGTGTTATAATAGAGATTTTCAATTATATTAAAGTTTTGGGTGAAGAGAAACTAAAGAATCACTCACTTAAATCGGTACTGCTGAAAATCACTCGATTTGTGGCCCATTGAAATTGCCGGAGCAGCAGTCTGAATACAATATGTTTATTAGTCACTATATTTATAAGAACAATCAAAAATATTTGCATCTATTAACCCTTTCGCTGTGGATGACGCCTAATGGCATCAACGTACTCCCCCACTATGTGCGGATGACGCCATAAGGCGTCCTCCCAAATATTTAAATGCATTGAGAAAATATACCTTCTGCACAGAAGGTCTATATCCTCAAAGAACGTGTTAACTTATTGATGCAAAACTGCGGACTCCTTCTTAAAAACTATATGTATAAGGAACACTTGAAAATATCCAGGACGCAATACTTTAGAAATTAGAGCAGCTTTAATTGACTGATAGGAAAATAGTTCCAACCACAAGCAGCATAGGCAGATACCTCGTTTATGCGATCTTTCACTATGCATTTCAAATGTAATACAATATTGCTATTCTGAATTTCTCGTCGATATTGAAATATCATAAGAAATCTTCCTATTAACTACTCTTTAGCTACCTGATAGTTACTTAGTTCCTCTTGTTTCATATGAATTCAGAGTGCTTTCTGTACACTTCTCTATCAATAACACTGGTGGCTGAAGTTATTCCCTTATTTTAAATTATAATGTTAACGTTGAAGTTGATTGTTCTGCTTTGGATATATGACAGAATAACTATATCCACAGTTAATATATCTGCATATTACAACACAAAAAGTTGAGTTCCATTAAAATTTTGAAAAATGTACTACACATTTCCAACGTTTATGATTGCACTTACTCTATAGATAATTACTACAAATTTATAATTCATAATTCGTTAAGTTTACTTTAAATTATAATTTACGTTAATTTTGAGAACTGTATTTTCAATACAGACTGTAATATTTTAAATACATTGTATACATTAATGAATCATATGAATAAAAAGAGTTTCTAAATGAAAAAGAAGAACTCTTCTGGCGTATCCAGTTATCAAGGACAATAAATATCCCTAACATTTTCATGATTTTCAGGCAAGAGCTTTATATACATATGTTCATGATTACGCCTATGATTTTTTAACTATTCATATGGAATTTTCTGCTCAAAAGGAAATTAATTTTCACTTCAATTATTGAAAAAGATGTATTTCTATCCGCTTAGTTTCTTGATTACTTATTTTAATAAATAAAATACATTTAGTAACATTTTCAAATTTTGAAAACTAAAGAGCAATGAATAACAATTATGAACTGTGATAAATAGTTTTCCCAATAATTCCATAATATTCCCATGATCTTCAGGATTTTCATAATTGCTGGACACTATATTTTTTACATTCTATATTCTTTGTTTATTTTTAATGAATAAGACAGTGATAATTAATTGAAATTCATTTGTTTACATAAAGTTTATTGGAAATGTAGTTATCATATAATTTATGTAATAATATATAGCTTTTATTATATCATATATAAAGAGACCACCTTAAATAGTCCTTTAAAACTATTGACGAACATCCACTAGAGAAAGCCTTGATTCATAGACCTAAATTTTGGAATTGATTATCTTTTAAATTATTCAAAATCAAACCAACAATACAACTGTGCTTGCGTTTATGTTCAGGTTAATACAAAACTTTCAACAGTGTATCACTAAACACCAACAAAGCGAGTTCTTTGATAGTAGACATCCATATTATTACACTCTAGCCATTGTCAAACTCGCTTTATATTTCTCCAGTTTTAGAGAAGGAATATATCGTTTGGCACACTATATACATAATAGTACACCTTTATTTCTTAAATAAAATACTGGAGATTCTTTCATAAAACAACCATCATCCATCATCCATGCTTTTGAATCTTTAAAACGATTACTTTTTCCATGCAAATACAGAATGCTCCTTATTCTTTTCCATATTCGCAAAATTTAAGAAGCTCAGAACTCATAATCATTAATTATTTTTTCAGAGTCAAGAGAAGATCAAGTTGATTTATAATAGATTAAGTACATTTTTAAACACTATAACATGGAATTCCAATTGTTTAGGACACAACCAACTTACGTATAAAACTCTGAGGCTGGCATTCCGAGTCAAAACTTATAGATCAACATCAAAACTCACTTATTAGTCGGGACGGTAATTCGAGTCTTGCCTATCTACAAATTTCAACTATGAACGCAAACCCAAGACGTGTTCAACGCTATTGCGAACTCGCGTTGCGCGTCTTCACTAAAAAATATAGGAAGACCGTAACTGCATTCCAATTCTCACCAACGGTACTGTAATCATAATTGTGTCTTCTTCGAATTTGTATGAATAAATAAATACATGACGACGATCATAAGACCACTGATAAAAGTCAAATCCTAGCCTAATATGTCCTGCGATTGCAAACTCTCTCAAGAACTCAAAGAACTCATCAAACCTTTAACCTTCCAGTGCTCGTGCTTATGAAAACTATTTAAAAAAATGAAATTCTATAAAAAAAATCAATACATTTTATTAAAGACAAGATTTCCTTTATTTATTTCATCGTTCAAAATAGAAATGAACATATTCGACTAGCACAAGATAAATATTCTTGTGAAAGGGATGCTTGAACAATAGCTGCAGAGCGAGAGTCCGTGCGCGAGCACTGGAAGGTTAACTTTAAAACCATTGTAAATCCATGCTTTTTTAATATTCTACATTCCTTTATTGAAGATAAAGATGAATCTTCAAAAAATTCTAACTACGACTCAGAGAAAAGCTCGCAGCAGACTACCAAACTTTACTTTTTTTAAAAAGAAACTTACGAATGTTAAAAAAAATCCCCCTTAAAATCATACGACAAAATATACGAAATGGTAAATAAGTGTGGATCTATTGTCTTAAACTCAAAGGATCGACGAGTGCTAGACTTTTCAAGATATATTCTGTAACCGTACAAGTTGTTGAGTTTTTGCCAGTAATGATACGATCGTCATCATGTCATTGTTCATTTGCACGTATTCGACGAAGATACGACAACGATCGCAGAGCAGATGCTCGAAAACCCAAAGCAAGAAATGACGAAATCGTCAAGTAAATTCCTGTGCGAACACGTGCCGCTCTCGAAACGCGAGCGGTCGAAGTTCGTAACCGTAGCGTCACGAATCCGCTAGAAAAGAGAAGTCCAACTATCGCGAGGAACAAGCTCGATGAAAACGTCGGTCGAACGTGAGGATCGCTAAAGCCGACGGGCCCGACGCGACGTCTCGATAAGGAAATCCAAATCAGAGTCATTCGCCGGTGCCGGAAAGCGACGATGCAACTCCGGCCCTCGATTTCATAAAGTTCGAGGATCGCGTGAATTCGTGGCAGCGAGTGAGAATTCGCGAAGAGGCTGACGTCGGCGAGAAGAACATTCGATTTGTGTCGACGGTGGTGTTCGTTTCAGTGGCGGAAAAGGAAAATCTCGATCGACGAGGTCTTCACGGCGGGTAGCCGCGGCGATAAACTTACATTTTGCAAGAGCGTGCCGAACTGTTGCCTCCTGGTGATATCGCTGGCGACACCGACGCACCCACGGGTGAGTATCCTCGCCGCAGCTAGCATTTTGTCCGTTACTGTCGCGAAATTACGCCAAAAGATTCGCCGGAACGCGAAGACTCAAATTCACGTGTAGTGATGCAACTACCGTAGAGACCCACCACGCAGTCGTCCACGCGCAACTTCACTCTTCCCTAGCCGGCAACACCGAACAATGACTCATGTGGCGTCCAATCGGTGTCTGGTTCCGGAGGGCGGGTCCAATGGCTTCTTAACGCAAGCCCCCTACCGCCCGAAATTTCCGGAACAGTCCGGAACGTTCTAGTTGTTGAGCGAATTAATTTCTAGCTGGAGTAGAAATTTTAGGAGAAGAGTTACACATTTTATGTAAATAAATAAAAAGTTTTTTTATTGTTATCGCGAATGTCGTTGCGGTACCGTAGTAGAGGTGGATAGACCAACAATAAATACTATTCGCGTCATATCTGTTTCGTTGCGTCGTAATTCCGCTATTTGAATTGTCATTCTACATACACTACCGAACATACATAAGTACATACATATCTATTGGCACAGTGAGATGATTCAGGGAAGAATGCTGTCAACCACGAAATAAATGATATTCTTGAACAAATCACATTCTCTTCTTCATTTATACTTCTCTCTTCTCTCTTTCATTCTTACTTCTTGTGCTTATTAATAAGATGTAGGTTTTTTTTTCTGAGCACTAATTTCTTTTTTTTTAATTTTTAAAGTTTGACTTAAATTCAAACGAAATCCTTAGTGACGTCATTAAAGCTATTGGTACTTGCGCAGTGAGGACTTATAGCTGTTGCCAAGTTGCGTTTATCAAATATTAAAAATTATTGTTTTCATGCTATCAGTTTAAGTACAGCTGCAACTTATTGTTTATAAATTGTTATTATACAAAAAGAAGAATTTAAAAATTAAACATCAGCATTTGAACAAATGTAATTTTAACCATTATTTGTACATTTGACAACACTAAATTCACTTCGCTAGCGTTACTGCCAGAAGTTACTACTTCGGGCCGGTTTATCAATGTCCAGTTAAATGTCTTAACTGGTGAATAAAATTAAAGTAGTAGCTAAACTGTTTATCAATATACAACTAACGTTTACTAAGAACTTAAATTAAGATAACTGGAAGTAAATTTAACTGGAAGGTACTGGTGCCAGATACTGAACAAACTGGCAGTTATCGGAATTTATATAGGTTAGAATTATCTGGTTTTGTTTGTGTACAGTCTAAAATGGATAATATTCTAGATAATATTGGAGACTTTTTGGAAATTAGCGACGACGATGAAGAAATTGTTGAATTCGTACAACACGAAAGAAGAACGTACAGAGTTTTACCACGGGAAGAACATTTCGTCCTGCGCTGGCGAGAGTTTTCCGCGAAGGGACCGTAAGATGAGCCTTTCGCTATTCTCGGGCCATGAGAATGTCGCAGCATCCCCTCTTCTCCCTACCTACCCTATCTCATTCCTCGAGTGACCTTCCTTCTACAGGAATATACGTATAAAGAAAGAAATATGCCAACGACGAGGATTTCTAATGCATGAGTTTTAATTTGAGGGAGCTTTGAATAGCCCGCGTTCATTAGCGGAAATTAAACCAATCGGAATGCTTCAAGACAGTGTTGTCTAATTGCCACATTGTTAAACTGGCAGTTACATAACTGACAGATAAAACAGTATTGAAATACGTTACTATTCGGATAACTGTCAGATAAGAATAACTGTTAGATAGTTATCTGACACATTTAACTGGACATTGATAAACCTCAAATTTGGAGGTTAAAATATGTAAATCTTACCGTCCGGCAATTAATATTCCAGGAAATGTACGGGACTATGAGCGCATTCACAGTCCCTGCTTGGTTTTAACACAAATCAATAATCCAAATCAATAACACTGATGTAAATTCTTGGTTAGAATACGCGACAACATCGCAAGGTTTGTAAATGGGTGAGGAATCTGTTGCCTAACTCTGATTGGTCAGTTGAAATGGCGGTGAAAGTGTGACGTTTTAAAACGAATAATGCCTTTTTTAACATCTCAAAAATAATGGATAAATATTTTTTAATGACCCACCACACCTCGTTTTTTACCTACATTTCTTCAATACTCTAATCTTCCGATTCATGCACTTTAAACAGCTGTACAAAAAGTTGTGAACATGCCCATTGTATAAATATGTACCTTTCGATGTTCATTCGGGAATGTACAAAAGTATTGGCACACTTACAATTGAACTATGTATAATTTAATACTTTATTGCATAACCTATTCTTCTAATAACTCCCTTGGTCTCTCTGGCATGGAGAGAGTGCACTAACTTTAGTATAATTTTAGACGATATAGTATGCTATTCTTTCAACAGAATATGCTTTAACTCTGACTTTCTTCTTATAGGTATATGATGTTGTCATACCATTTTTCCAGTTCTGACAATAAAAGTGCAATGGGATTTATATCGAGAAATTGTGGCGGATATGGTAATATATGAGAAATGCTATAAAAAATCCATAAACGTACAATTATAGCCATATGCTTCAGATCATTATCCTTCTGAAAGTAATAATTTTGTCCCAGATTCAATTTTTGCGTACTTCCTTTGGATTATTTTTAAAAATATTGTTTAAAAAGTACATATGGCTATATTATATTATTATCAATGAATAATATCTCTCCTATTGGGATTTCAAATTAAGATCGCAGCGCCATGACGGAGTATCCGCAAACTAATATGTCGTACATTCCCAGGTAGAAAAACCCAGGTAGAAATCTCGGGACAACCATCTGTAAAAAGTTATCTTTTGCCGGTTAACTGAAGGATTTATCCAAATGTTAACAAGATAACATATGAAGGGTTTCTTTCAAAAACAACATTTGTCAAAAACGCAAATCCCTGTAGTATTGGTAATAATGCCTACTCTTTCGTTGTATCTAGCCGTGTAGTGGTGCCTACTCTTTCATTATAATATACTGCTAGATACAACAAAAGAGTAGGCATTATTACCAATACTACATGGATTGGCGTTTTTGACAAATGTTGTTTTTGAAAGAAACCCTTCATATTTTCTGTTCACATGAATCGGATATCTTGTAGATATCTTTTTGGGTTATCTCTCAGACACAACCCAGTCCGCAGACGCACGTCAAAATGACGTCAAAATCTGGTCATCACTGGTTCAATATTTAAGGTACACCCTCGAGCTCAGATTCTAATCATGGGGAATTTTCAAAATGTCGTATTTCAATATACTAACCAATGAATAATTAATTATCATGCTTCCATTAGCCAGGGTAAACGCCGCATTAGCTAATGAAAGTATGAGATTTAATTGCTAATTGGCTGTTACGTTTAAAAATTACATTTGGAAAGTTCCCCATGATTAGAATCTGAGCTCGAGGGTACGTACAAACCGGCCAACAAAGTGTTGGCAACAGGTTGGCATCAGGCGGAACATGTTGGCAACATACATGTTGCCAATATCAACTCGTATCTGGATACATACAGTTTCAAGATATTAATTTCCATGAAATCCGTACCTACAATTAGCCCAGTCGGGTTAGCATATGACCGTGCAAAAATTACCGACAGAAATTGTATTGCTCTAATCTTTAGGGGGGGGCCACTGGTAGTCTAAATTAAAAATCGCGACCAAATTCCACCGGAGCGTTAGCCGCCATCTTGAATTTGACGAGGAATCGTTTTTGCTCAATATCTCGGCCTTTTTCAACTTTTCAACAAAAATAGTAAGAACCTAAGTTGTTGCAAATTTGATTCTCTACAACTTTAGTTCTTACAATTTTTATCGTGTGATTAATATTTTTTGAATTAAGCGGGGAAAAATTGGTAAAGTATAATTATCGAACTATCTCGTTTATTATTAACTTTAGGACATAAATGTATAAGAATAAAGAGAGAGTTGTATAGAATTACATTTCCTACAATTTTGATCTCCATGATTTTTTCTCTAGAACTAATATTTAAGGTCCTATGATTGCGATAAAGGCACACGGCAACGTAAAAATTGTATCTTGCGTACTCCTTCCGCACCACCACAGGGGTAGAGTTCTAGGCGCATTTTTTTTTACGTGGTATTCCCAGTAGGCCTAATCCACGTTTTATCGCTTGCAAGTTTGTTGCGGTTTCTGCAGTTTTCTTCCTTAGGCGCAATTCACACAGAAGTGGCGCGTGGAGGTGGCGTGGAACGGGCATTTGCCACTTGCATTTAAAGTAGTATGGTCACTATCCAAAGTGATCGTTGAGTGTCCGTAAAAAAAGTCATCAAAAAACTATGATTTATAATTTAAAATTCTCTTTGTGAATTATAAAATTTATGACCATAAGAATTAGTCGGTTATTTTGATTATTTTTCACTTATTATTCAAATAATGTGCCTCCTTTGACTACCGTCTTTTTATGTGTGGCAACGCATATGCGTAATTACGCACACTCACTTGGAGCGCTGAGTCTCGTCTTGTCCGCGCTCGAGTCAACACGTACCCTTGTGCTCTCTCTCTGGCTCCCAGTTTAGTGATACGGCCCTGGCGGCCCCCTGGCGGTTTCTCCCCGTTGGATTTGAATCAATCTCTCTGCCATCCTCAACTTTCGGGTCATCCGTCCAACACCACATTAACACATTAAACATCATCGGACAGCATCATTTATCAATCATCGTAGTGGACCTCCCACACAATCCTGAGGGGTAAGCAGCCGCCTGCTGACCAGTTCCAGGCTGGTCGAAATGGCGGGCAAAAATCGCTCAAATCAATCCCCTCCTCTCTCTCGTCACCCTAATAACCGCATCAAACCCCCGTTCACCCAATGCTCCTCCAACTTGCCTTCCTCTAATCCAACTACAACCCTTGACAAGCAAAACTCCCCTACGTCATTATCTGACTCCGACGAGACGATGGAGTTTACGCTGGACGAACATATCGTCCAAAGTAGCCTCCACGATCTTTGCGTACCAGTCAAGGAAAATATACCTCCCGCAGGTATAAAATCGAACTCCTCGCCTACCTCCGATACTAACTCCAACTACCATAACGGCAATCCCAGCGAGGGTCGGGTCAGGAAAAGACCACTCCAGGTAAACAACTCTAACCCGCATTCTTCACCTCTCGACCTCTCGCCCGCGAACACGTGTTCCTCTCCCTCCGGTAGTGAACCTCTTCTCAAGAAAAGCACCGCATACCCCACCCCCAACAACCATCCAATTCTTCCCACTGAAAATAGATACCCGTCGAACCATGAAGGCCCGTTCCGCGTATACATCCAAGCTGACCCGAACAAATCCAATCTCATCATCAACAAATTAACAGTAGGGAGAATAATTACTCAACTATCAAAAGATGCCCTGGAAAGGGTAGATAACTCAGGGATCCATAAACTTGTGGCCACCTTTAACACTCTATCCAGTGCCAACAACTTAGTCGCGAACCAAGCCCTGCTCCCCTATGGCTACATCAGCTACATACCATCCCACTCCTTCTCCAAGCAAGGCATCATAAAAGGCATCCCACTTTCCTTTGATGAGAAAGACGCTCCTTCGTTTAAATCCCCTCTCAAAATCATCGGCGCACGACGGCTGAACAGAAAGATCAGAGATAACCAGGGAGGCTTCGAATATACCCCTTCTTCTACACTCCTCCTAAACTTTGAGGGGAAAACCCTCCCAGAAAGCGTCACTCTCTTTGGCGCCCACTTCAAGGTCGTACCCTACACTCCGCCCGTCTCCATCTGCCACAATTGCTACAGGCTCGGTCATCCAACTAAACTATGCCGCAGCAAAGCAAGGTGCATTAAATGCGGATCCTCCGATCACCCATCGACTAACCCCTGCCCCTCTCCCCCCCTTTCGGACAACTACTGCATCAACTGCAAATCCCTTGATCACAATACCTTAGACAAAACATGCCCTCTCTACATCCGACAAGAAAACATTAGAGCCTTAGCGCAGCACGACAATCTCCCTCTTATCGAGGCCAGCCGCATCCTAAACTCAAATACCTACTCTCCTCCCGCCCCTCTCTTAAACAATCAGAACTTTCCTTCTCTCGTCCCACCCAAACGGCCTACGGTCAACACTACCTCCCCCACCCCTCCCTCTATACCCTCTACCCATACCCTCACCTCAATAAACGCTAACACCCACGCTACTTCCCCACGCAGCCACACTCAATCTCTCTATAATAACTCTCCCTCCTACTTCACTCCCACAGCGCAACCACCATCCCACCCTCGAAGTCATCCTGCTCCGCCACTTCATCCCCCCCCCCCTCCCCCAGCCCCAATCACTACATCACCATCACCCAACCCTTCCACCAACCTCTCCTTACTCGCCAACATCCCCACAGCGAATCAAATCGACCGCCTCACCGCGGCTCTCGAGAACCTTCCCCCCCTGATTAACCTAATCTCCCAGATGGTTCCAGTTTTAGCAAACTTAAGTACCAACCTCACCCAACTCCAACTCCCTCCTCCAATCTCCTCTCCTCCCCCCAGCACCAACCCCTCCCAACATGACCAATAAACACAACAGCAATCTTTTTATCCTACACTGGAATTGTCAAGGTATAAGAAACAAAAAAGACTTACTATTACAAATCTCTCACCAATTCGATATTATTCTCCTTTCCGAAACCAAAATCCCTCACTCAAAAAACCTCCACTTCCCTGGCTTTTCCACCATACAAAATAACCGCCTAACCAACCGAGGAGGTGGTCTAGCTACTGCCATCCGAAGCAACCTCCCCTTCACCGTCATACACACGATCCATAACTCCCCCAACACCTTAGAGACCCTAGCAATTAAAGTCTACACCGACTTTGGTGAACTCCACATAGTTAATCTCTACCGTCCCCCCTATAATCCGTTCAACCACTCCAATTGGACCAGTCTGCTGGACTCTGTAGCTAACCTGGATAACGTAATAATTGCCGGCGACTTCAACTGCCACCATCAAGCCTGGGGCTCCAATCATTCCTGCTCTACTGCAAAACCCCTCGTTCATCTTTTAGACTCTGATAATTCCGACCTGGTAATCCTCAACAACGGCTCCCACACACACATTAACAAATCTTCTCACTCACTCTCTTGCATTGACCTAACCCTTATCTCCTCATCCATTTGCCCCCTCGCTAACTGGACCACTCTACCAGATAGCATGGGAAGCGATCACCTTCCCATTAAGCTAACCATAGGAACTACAGCGCGCTCCTTCCCTCCCTCAAACCATGGCTACTACCTGAAGAAAACCGACTGGAACCTTTTTAAGGAATCACTGTCCAGCGATCTGTCCAACCACTCCAAGAACCAGACGTACCTGTCCCCTCTCAAAAAATACGATACTCTTATACACTCAATAGACTCTGCCATCATAAAGTCCTCCCCACCCCTCAAACCTCCATCCAACCTCTCTCGCCGTAAATGGAACGCGCCCTGGTGGAACGATCGCTGCTCCGACGCCAGCTCCGAACGCAAAAAAGCTCTTTCCAACTTTCGAAAAAACCCCAACCTCACTAACTGCATCTCCTTCAAAAAAGCAGAAGCCAATGCGAGGAAAGTCTTCAAGCAAGAAAAGAAAAACTCATGGCGCCAGTTCTGTGAATCCTTAAGTTTCAACACCTCTCTATCCACGGTCTGGAATAAGATCAAAGGATTCAGAAATCGTTTCATCAAACCTCCCACACAATATACCAATGATACATCAACTATCAACGAAATGGAAACCTTCATAAAAAACTTCTGCAAACCACCAACCCCTCCTCTCCCCCTTCCAGCCGCCTTCATGACTAACCCTTATCTGGAATGCCCATTCAACCTCCAGGAGCTCGAGACCGTTACCTCCGACATTAAAATCAAGTCAGCCCCAGGCATAGACCGCATCAATAATCAAATCATCAAGAATCTCCCCCCCTCCGCTCTCGCCTATCTCTTAGACACGTTCAACTCTCTACTGGATGAGGGATCCTTCCCCGTCTCATGGAAAAACTTCATAATCATACTCATACCTAAACCCAAAGCCGGTAGTTTCCGCCCAATCTCCCTGGCCTCCTGTATGCTAAAACTCCTTGAAAAACTTATTCAAACTAGACTTAATTGGTGGGTAGAGCATCATGACATCCTCCCGAACTCCTAATACGGATTCCGAAAGAAGCGCTCGTGTGCCGACAATCTCGCACTTATAGTTACGGAAATCTACACAGGTTTCTCCCTCCATGAATTCACCCCTGCAGCCATCCTCCATACCATCCTCCTAATCATAGACCTCCGCATCCCTATAGCATACATATTCACAGACTCGTTAAGCTCCCTTCAAGCCATCGCCTCTCCTAACCTCAAAAATCAAAATAATAGACTTATCTACAGCATCCGCAATAAACTCAACTCCATTGATCCCAGCTCCCAAACTATTCACCTAGTCTGGATTCCCGCCCATCAAGGCATTGCAGGGAACGAAACAGCCGACTCGGCCGCCAAAAATGGCTCTAAAAAAGGCACCCCCTCCATCCCCAAGATTCCCTACTCCGACCTTTTCCCCAAAGCCAACGAATACTCGGACACCCTCTTCCTAAGATATATTAACAAAACCAAGACACGCACTGGCTATCTGTTCTTTACCCACTACTTCGAACGGTTGAAGCCTCCCTGGTACTCCAAACTGAAACTTTCTAGACACGGAATTGTCACCGTCAACAGAATAAGAAGCAACCATTACTCGCTGTCCCAAAGCCTGTCTCGCCTGAATCTAGCCCCCGCTCTTCCCTGTGACTGTGGAGAGCCGGTGGTTGACATCAATCACGTAATGTGGTCCTGCAGCTTGTACTCTGCTCAACGCGCGACTCTCATGAGACAACTCCGGAGACTTCAGATCCCTCCCCCTCCCTCCATTGAAAACTTAATAGCCAATCACCCAAAAACAATCCCACTCATCACAGCCTTTATTAACAGAACTAACCTTATGATTTGAGCTTCTACCGCCCGCCTAACAGGTGGCGGCCTCTGCCCACTCACGACCCCCACTCACCAAGCTATAGTGGCTGTATGACTATGTTTATATAGTCGATGCCATCACTAAGAAGAAGAAGAAGAAGAAGACTTGGAGCGCTCGGTAGCATGCGCGTCCGGCAGATTTTTGCTGAGCTGCTCCACAACTGTTGCGGAGCGGTATGATCTGCTGAACGCACCCAATTTAAAAGTGGCAGCGAATGTGTTAAATTAGAAAATAACAAAATTGATATTATAATGATGTTTCAAACAGTGCAAATTGTATTGAATTATTCCATTCCATGTTTTGAAAAAGAAAGTATCAAACTATTTTAAAGAATTTAATGAGATATATATAAACCGGCCTTTACACAACGCAACACTGAGACATCTCGGCAAAAATATTTAAATATTTTTATTGCATTGTATAAAGGCCGGTTTTAGCTTACGTTTGACATAGCTCGAAATCGGGTTTCGGGTTTATCTCACAAGTCACAGTAGTTGCTTTCAGGTATTGATATTATATGTATAACTCTCTTAGGGCCGGTTTTACCAACACGGTATAAACGCGGTATAGCGCTATACTGAGAATAACCAGCAATAAGCCTTATGGGTATTCTCAGTATAGCGCTATACCGCGTTTATACCTGTTGGTAAAACTGGCCCTTAGTCGACTTCCACCACAAAGAGTCAATGGCGCAGTTGGTAGAATGCGAGAAGCGTTCCCAGTTTCCTAAATAACACAGGAGCTCATGCGAGACATTTTCGTATACGAATCTTTGAATCTCACCAATCTCGTTTCGGCTATTCCATTCGGTCAACTATTTCATTGGTTAAAACTAAAGATTCGTATACGACAATTCTCGCACGACATTCGAGAATAGGGGCCCTGGCCGGATCGGGTTTAAGAAAAAAAACCGACACTACCGTAGGCGGATAAGGCAGGCGGGAAATCCTACTTTATCGCCCCCCCCGATAGCCAGGTGGCTTTACAGTGGTGGCACTGTGGGACCACGCGGTGACTTTGAGAAACATCACAGTGATGTCTTGGTGCGTGCCCACTGGGGTACCACTGTGGCATCACGCAGTGCACACGGTGGATAAAGTGGATAAAGTAGGATTTTGCAAAAGGGGAACTGCATGCAGTGACTTTACCGAGGTTTTTCACTGCAGTGCCGCCGCCTGCCACCAGTCTAGTAGTGTCGCTTTTTTGATGTGTAAACATCTATGCTATCGCTCTACGGTGGGACCTTCCTGGGAAATCGAGCGTCAGACGTAAGCCGTATACATGTGACTGCGTCAGTGTGTGTGTGTGGCGCTACTGCGCATACTATTCGCGCAAGCTGGATTATCTCAACGGGAAAACATTTTAGAGAAAAATGTTTAATACAAAACTTTAAGGATTTTCCCGTGGCTACCCAGTGGTCGTATTGGATTTGACCTTGACCGTGACCTTTAAGGTAATATCAAATGCCTTCCTATAAACCGTTCATCCGATTGCGATGAAACTTTGGGGAATGGTCGGACGCATGCCCGCGAAGGTTTCTGAGTTAGTAAATCTTATACAGGGTGTTCAAAAAGTACCGGTACTGATGATTATTATGCCTTCCTAAACCGTTCATCCGATTGCGATGAAAAGTTGGGGAATGGTTGGACGCATGCCCGCGAAGGTTTCTGAGTTAGGAAATCTTATACAGGGTGTTCAAAAAGTACCGGTACGGATGATTATTATGCCTTCCTAAACCGTTCATCCGATTGCGATGAAACTTTGGGGAATGGTTGGACGCATGCCCGCGAAGGTTTCTGAGTTAGTAAATCTTATAAAAGGTGTTCAAAAAGTACCGGTACTGATGATTATTATGCCTTCCTAAACCGTTCATCCGATTGCGATGAAAAGTTGGGAAATGGTTGGACGCATGCCCGCGAAGGTTTCTGAGGTAGTAAATCTTATACATGGTGTTCAAAAAGTCGAACTATACTTGACCTAAATTTGACCTCCGCTGACAATAAAGGTAACATGAAAAAAATGGTCAAGGACACATTTGAACGTGAAAAAAAATTAATTTGACCTTGATATAACCTTGAAGGTCATGGTCAAGGTCAAATCCAATATGACCATTGCGTAGCCCGGGAAAAATACTAAAAGTTTTGTATTAAAAATATATTTAAACAATGGTGGACGGACAAAATCAATCCACAATCTACCCGTGCGAAGCCGGGACGGGCTGCTAGTAGGTTATAAATCTAATATAATAATAATAAATATTTTATTATAGAAAAGATTTAACTTCTTTATGACGAACTATGACGTCATATTCTCCAATTAAACTCGGACCGCAGATAATTGTTTTTTTTTCACGCCCTAATGGGATTTGAACCTGCGATCTTTAGAATACGAGATGCTTCGAAACTGGGAATGCTTCGCATTCTACCAATTGAGCCACCGACTCTTCAAGCGCGATGTTGCTCCACTCCGGTCATAATATAGAAACCGGACATGACAGTGACTGCTTTCGAAAGTTCTCATTAAATTTTTAAAAATAATTTGATCTTTTTCTTTTTGAAAATAAATGTCAACATAACCACGTAACATAAACAAAGAATTAGTAAATAAAAGTAGTTTTAAAAGTGCAAGTGCAATAATGCCGCTAGTGGAAGGAGAAGCGGTATTGAAAGCAGAGAGAGAGAGGGTTTGTATTTTCCTGCGGAATCAAAAAGAGAAACCAAAATGCAGTGAAAATCGTCGCTTCTTGCGTACAATCGTCACACATGGTACTATTTGCCCTACCGATTTACGTACAGAAGCGTTGCAAAAACATGTTTGCGTCTTCCTCTGGCCCAGCTACACTTGCACGTTACTTCTTTATTGTTGTTTACTAGTAAGATGTTCACTTCAACTTCGTGAGGAGCACTTGTTATATGTGACGATTGTACGCAAGAAGCGACGATTTTCACTGTATTTTGGTTTCTCTTTTTGATTCAGCAGGAAAATACAAACTGTAACGCGTGGATCGCAGCCGAGTCGGCATGCGTTAGCCTGCCGACGATTCAAGGGTTGGAGACAGCCCCGAGCGCGTCATAAGGGACGCGCAGGTAGTTAGGACGCGTCATCCGAGGACCTAACGGTCATCGGTCATCAGCGGGCTTTCGGCAAGGTCCGCAAACGGGGTATATTAGACGGCCGGCGAGCCATCGCCGCCAGACCATCTCGAGTCACGGTAGTGGAAGTTTTCGCTCAGCGAACACCACTAACCCTCGGAAGTCTCAGTCGAACGCCCTAGGGAAGTTTTCGCTCAGCGAACACCCTAGTAGTCGAACGGCCTCCACACGAGCGGCGACAGTTTTCGCTCAGCGAACATCGCAGCTCTCGTGGTTCACCGATCGACTCTCGAGCAACCGAGAGGGAAGTCTTCGCTCAGCGAACACCCTCTCGCGCGCAGATCTCTGACGGCCCTACGCCGTCCCGGCTTGAGGTTCGCTAGCGGCAGTTTTCGCTCCACGAACACCCTAGCGTTCTCGCCGCTCCAGCCGACGTTCTCACGTCGCCTCGCCTACCCGGCGACCCTCTACGCGGACGAGTTACCTTCGCCTCCGGCCTGACGACGATTCCCGGGACGCGAGCAGCCCCCGGCACGCCAGGACCGACGCAGCCGTTCCTGAGGACGACCCGCACCGCCTTCGAGCAGTTCCGGCACGCCAGGACCGACGCAGCCGTTCCTGAGGACGACCCGCACCGCCTACGAGCTGCCCGACCGGCAGCCCCCTCCGACGCTTCTCCGAGCTCGATCCCTCCTGGGATCTTCTCTTTCCACACGCTTACGCTACCATTTTGTATTCCAGATCACGAATAAACCTTAGTTCCTAGTTTATTCGCGCTCTGTACATATTACCCCTCCTACAAAACTGCTTTTTCAATACCGCTTCTCCTTCCGCTAGCGGCATTTTTGACTCTCCTAGAACTGACAAGATATCTTCGATATCGATATTCATCACTTATGAATTGGGTTTATTGCACTTGCACTCTTAAAACTACTTTTAGGTATTTACACAAATACTTTGTTTACGTTACATGGTTATCTTGACATTCGGTCCGCAACGACGGCCATCTTAGGAAGAACGAAACGCCACCATACAGCGGTGTCCGACGCGAATAGAAGTTCCGTACGGCGTCAGCGAATAGACCAATCAGGATCAAGTATTCCGTTCTGGCAAAAATTCGCACTCCGGATCCTCACTGTGGCATCAGAGTAACGTCACTCAGTGACGCCACCGCGTGACTTTTGGGTGAAAGTCACGCTTGGCTATCGGGGCCCTTTTTGCAAAATTCTACTTTTACCATCGTACTTACACTGCGTGACTGTAGTGTGGCTTCACGCTGGACGTCCAGATGGACACCCCAGTGCATGCACTCGAATGCACCGCGTGAAAGTAGTGTGCAGTCACGGTGGCGCCACTTTGCTATCGGGGGGGAGGGGGGGGTATTCTCCTGCGCTAATGGTTAGTCTGTATCTATCAAAGTTCTTATTGAGCCAATCCAGTAGATATTGTCCTGTTTTATTATTGGCGTGGTCTCCCCATTCGGTGTGTGTCTGGCATTTAGATCCCCCGCAATAATGTAATAGTTGTTTAGCGAGTGGAGTTTGAGGGCTTCGAATAGATGTAGCAGCTCGTCTAGGAACGTTTTCTTTGATGTAATGCTGTTCGTCGCATAAGTACTAACTATAAATTTTCTTCTCTTTTGTTAAAATGCTTACTATAGAATATTCTATTATTTTATTGTTAAGTAAGCTAGGGAACGAAACTACTTTGAACTCAAGATTTCTTTTTATTGCAATCGCTGTGCCTCCGCCCATTTGAGCATTTGGACGGTCTGATCTGATTAGCTCGTGATTCGGGAAGGCGATTTTGTGTACGTCTGAGTTTTGTTTCGGATATTAGACATACGTCTAGCTCGTTTGCCTCTATAAAGTTTAGTAGATCGGCTCTCCTGTGAATTTTGATTATCGAATTAACGTTTATTGCGGCTATTTTTAGTTTGATTATCACCGTGTCAAAGAGTCCTGTGGGCATATTTGGTTGATTGGTCGTTGGTGTAGGGTCCATTACTCGTACTCTGGTAGTTCAATTCCAATTGCTTTCGCAAGGTAATGGTTGTGGTTGGAATTCCTCATCACTTGGTGCTTGAGGTCGAATATTTGTTGCGTCAGCAATTGAAGGCTGTTGGTAATTTTCTCAGCCCAGTTAGGGGTTGCGGGGGTGGTGCTTTCGTTCCTGAGCGGCGCTGTGGGCGCGTGGTTTCTGCTATTATGTAGAGTTGGCTTAGGTTCTGTGGCGTTGATCTGGGTGTGACCGGCTGTTATGGCTGCGAAAGATTGCGTGGGGTTGATATATCTATTCGTTCTGATTGCGCTGTTTTCCACTTTCTTTGTGTTGGTGGACCAAGTTTTTTTTCTGAATTTTAGTGCGTGTTGGTAAAAGGGGCAGCCTTTGTAGTTGGCCGGGTGCCCATTCTCCCCACAGTTGGCGCATTTGATCAACTTGACCGTTGCGCTATCGAAGCATTGGTTGCATTCAGCAGATCGAGCATAAACCGCTACCGCTCAGTACGCTCAGAAGTAGCGCTCTCTGTTCTGCTGACAACAAGTTCTGGCCGTGGCCTGCGATACATTAGGCGCGTGGCGCAGTGGATTTAAATGATCGACTTGTCGTACTTTAGCTTTGAAAAATCCTACTTTCGGATTGAAATTTGGCTTTGTAAAATCGTTTAGAAACAATAAACTAATGTATTAAAAAGTTCGAAAAGAAACATTTTTTAGTTAGTAATAGACCCGTGAATATGGCCAAAATCGCCCGTTTTCTTATATTTAACTTCAAGTATTTAAAAATCCTGACGTGTGTGGTATGCAAATTTGAGAGTTAGATTCGTTTTTAGCGCACATAAATCTATAAGAATCACCTGGTTTGGTTCGAGTAACAAAATCACTGTTGTCCGGTGTTATCTCTGGTTACAAAATATTGTGTTGTTTATATCAGTACCTCAGAGCTAAACAGTATTAACTCCATTGCCGGTGGCAAGAAAATGTAATTTTTTTCGTAATAATACATAAAATATAAGATGTTCCGTCGCACGACAGACGGAATTCGACACATCGGTTCACACCGCTCGACATCATTCATAAAATGCGCCAAAACTTCTTCCGATGGAAGTGAGCGGGAGCGCTGAAGCGTAACTCTTCTTCGCTACAAAACATGGCGACCGCTAGCACTTGCGCTCACTTGGAGCGCTCGGTGGAATGCGCGTTCAGCAGATTTTTACTGAGCTGCTCCACAACTGTTGCGGAGCGGAATGATCTGCTGAATGCACCCATTGGTGATATAATATACGCCAATTCCAGACACTTGGAACGCGCGCGTGACGCGATTTTCAAAAATTTGTTTCTCCAAGCACTGTTCAATGAAATTGAATCAATTTCGTTGATCAACCAAAAGTAGAACCGTTCACCTAGGAGAGGCGCTGGAAAAAAGCTAATGGAAATAAGATAATGCATACTGCCTGGGCTACTAGCCCAGTAACTTTAGAGTTTCACTTCTTAAAAATTCGTAGCAAGCAGGATTTTTGCATACACCTTCATTGAAGCATTATAAATAACGTGTAAAAAGTCCCCATCGATATCGTGTACGCTTCAAAAGTTATACGGGGGTCAAAGGTCAAAAAATTGGTTTTTCATTATTATCTCGCTTGCGATTGGTTGGATGATAATTTTTGTGGTTACAAAAGTTGTAGATAAAAAAATACTCCACAAGAAAGGTTTTTACATTTTCCATGTAGGAGTTACCGTTTCCACGTTATACGCCGCACAAAGAGTCAACGTGATGAAATAGTGCTCTAATAGCAGATGAGTCATAAAGCGTCAAAGTCAACAACCTCGAGGCGCAGTAAGGATCATCTGTCACGTATTATAAAGCAAATATTCCGTCGCACGATAGATGGAATTCTGAAGGTCGGCTCGTTCTTTTTAATACCATCGATTACAAATTAATTTAACTTAACTTTTATTAAGTAATAATCAGGCCAAACATCCCCAAGAATAGCTACACGTCTGCTTATTACCTAATGAAAGTTAAGTTAAATTAATTTTAAACTACTACAGGCAACAGAAGCATTATCTTAGGAATCGATTATAAATACCTCGCCGACCTGAAGTTAATCTCGCCATCGGCAAAGGAGTACAATTTGAAAAACGTAGGTCGCGAATATCATGGTCCCGCACTTGTCCCGGAAAAATTAATTATCTAACGGTGTTCGGAAAAGTCCGTCTTTTGCAGAACCTCATTAATCGATTCCGTTATAATTCGAACGTTAATTCAGCCTTATAAGGAGGAGAAATGACGAATTCAATATATGACTAATCGGCTCCTCGATCCTTTCCCAACTTTCACCAGACTCGCGGGAGAGTATGGGCACCCTTTGCCTCCGTTACTGTCCAGGGTCGACCTATCATAAATTCAGCCTGCTTTTATGTACGCCCGCGTGTCCTTGAACCACGCCACGGAACGTTGACACATCTGTATGTCACTCGGAAGACTTTTTCACGCCTTTTTTTTCCTATTTTCTCGGAACTTTCCTCTCCTTTCGCGGAATGGAAAAAACCACCCTTGCCGAAACGTACCCCCGCCATGCGAGCCGCGTCTCTTTATCAGTCTCTTCGAAATCGGCAACTGGTACGCATCCTTTTTTTGAGCTCGAGTCTCCGTCGACGTCTTGACCTGAGATATTCAGCAGTGCAGATCGAATCGGCGATCACTCTCACCTTTGCTTAGGATTCTGAATCCGTACTTCCGTGTAATCATTTCGCTCCTCGAATATATGATTCCTATATAACTCTCTAACCGGATCGATCCTTCCTTCAGTTACATCCTTCCTTCATATCAGTCACAACAGCAATTTATAGGCGACGTCGAACGTTTTGTTTTGGGTGTAGTGTAGAACAATTATTCGAATGGCGAATGATTGCTTTATTTGTGGTATGAAGATGGATGAATATCAGGACGATATTCGATGCAGAGTCGATGCCAGAGGTTGAGTATAAGCGTGAAACACCTAACGGGACCGGCAAGGATCGACAGCACGTAGCAACGGGCCCAGGAAGGCAGGATGAGTGGGTGCCTCCGGAAAGCCGAACTATTCCGGGCGAAATTGGAATGTACGAGAGCTGGGGACCGTTTCGGTCATTTCCAGAGGTCCCGTTTTACCCCCGCTACCCGAGGGTACGTCCCGGGCAGGAGGACGTACGAGAGGCAGTTAGATTGGAGACATTTGCCGAGGGAGTCAACTGCAAACGGCGCTTGAAGACACCATCGCGAATAGATCCATAGTATAGTTTTCGGATTGAATAAATAAGAACCGCGAGTGATCTTGCTCGTTCGATTTCTTCCTCCTACAGGTAAATCCCTTTCGGTCGGCGATACCGTGATTGTTGAGCGTGGTTTACAAACTGTGAGAAATGCTAGTGTCGACAGAAATGATGGACACTTTGAATACTTAAATAATATGAATTGTGTGACTATCCATATTGACTGTCGCAAAGACTATACTCGAGAGCATTCAAAAGAGAACAAGATGAAGCCAAGGCTAGTACATCACAGAGATCTCTACGGAAAGTACGTGTAAGTACTTTTAATTTTAAGAAATTATGCTTCTTTTGCGGAGAAGAAGCTAATGAGCAAATTGAGAAAAGAAAAAGGCAAGAGCTAAGGAGAAATATAAAGCAAGTAAGCACAATTTCTATGAAGAACTCAGTTATTAAAATAGCAGAAGATCATGATGACAGTTACGGAAGAACTGTCAAAAATCGAATTCATTTTGAACATGATTTAGTTAAGGCTGAGACTAGATATCACGATATTGGGGAACCCGTGTAAAAAAAATGCTCCTTACATTCTACCTCGAAGGTGGTGGGGAAACGAATGTAGGACTATTGAAGCACTAATACATCACGTTGATTCTTTGTGCGGCATATATTTTGGAAACGGTAACTCCTACATGGAAAATGTAAAGGACCTTTTTTATAGAGTATTTTTTTATTTACAACTTTTGTAACTACAAAAATTATCGTCCGACCAATCGCAAGCGAGATGATAACGAAAAACCAATTTTTTAACCTTTGACTCCCGTATAACTTTTGAAGCGTACACGATATCGATGGGGACTTTTTACACGTTATTTATAATGCTTAAATGAAGGTGTATGCAAAAATCCAGCTTGCTGCGAATTTTTGAGAAGTAACCCCCTATTTTCCGCCTTAAAGTAGTATGGTCACTCTCCAAAGTGATCGTTGAGTGTCCGTAAAAAAAGTCATAAAAAAACTATGATTTATAATTTAAAATTCTCTTTGTGAATTATAAAATTTATGACCATAAGAATTAGTCGATTATTTTGATTATTTTTCACTTATTCAAATAATGTGCCTCCTTTGACTAGCGTCTTTTTATGTGTGGCAACGCATATTATCAATGGGCTCGTGGCCCAGTAGAGAAAACCACGATACACTCAAACGTTTGAGTGTATCGTGGGGAAAACGAGATCTGAAATGCACGCTTGAACCCACTCCACTGACGCGACGTTGCCGCATCTACTCGACGCGCTATTTCCGAACACCAAGAAGCAGAAATTAGTTATAACTAAAGTATCAAACGGTCAATAATTTTCATCAATGGGTTTAAATTTTTGTTCTTTTCCCCCGTTTTTTGGTATATTTTTTATATTTTAATCTTGGATTTTACATACAAACCCCAAGATATGTGTCTTGCCCATAAGACTCTGGGTTATTTTCTACTCGGTAATTAATTTTTATCAGACATACTAAACGGTCAATCTACCCCAAATTGCACCAGGAGGTTTCTATTGATATTAGCTTGCATACATAATTATTTCATATTTAAGTCTTGGAAAACAATTCATGACCATACTACTTTAAGTTACTGGGCTATACTAGGTTTGCGAGGTATTCATGGTCGCGATGCTACGAAACCCCTGCACCGTCCGGAACGCCGAGAGCAACCCTCAAGGCCATCACACGTGAAAAAACGTAAGCAGTAACAGTAAGGATTGACCAATCAGAAATATCATTCTTACGGAATTATGCTTAAACAGGCTTTCTGATTGGTCAATCCTTACTGTTACTGCTTACGTTTTTTCACGTGTGATGGCCTTCAGTCTCACTGACACTCGCAGCAACTGCAGCAGCGCGCGCGCACAAACGTCAGGGCAACGTAAGTGAGAACGGTGCGACACTATTAGGACCGTGCAACTGCTTGGAGGGGATACGGCGAACGATCGTGCGCAACTAGTGGTGAAGGCTTGAAGTTAGTCGGCACGTCTCTCCATACCTATAACACGTTGACTGCCAGCCACCGCCGCTGCCGGGTTAAAGTACATTGAGTGCTTTCCATTTAACTGACACGAGTCGACACAAGTCGACACAAAATTAAACCATTGGTTCTTTCTGCTGGTGCCTGCCAATCAGTTGGTGGTTCTAATAGAAGTGTGTCGACTTGTGTCATAAATGGAAAGCACCCATTATGGCAGTCAACGTGTCTGAAGGTGAATAAAGGTTGATTCTCACTATACGTTCCGTTTCCGTTCCATAACCGTTCCATATACGTTCAGTAAAATTCTAGTCTGTGTGTTCATATTTTTCCGTCAGTGTTCAGTTTCCATTCCATCAAAATAGTGGGTGTTCTATGCAATGGTGTTAAAATGTGGTCCGATGAAAACCTAATCATAGCTGCTATTACATTAGATGAAGAAGCTTGCTTAAAAAGAAAAAAACGAAGATTTTGGGTGCATGAAATGTTAAAAAAAAAGAAATATTGATGGAGAATATGTTACATTATATGGACGAATAGAAGTCGAGGGAGATCTGGAATGCGCGAGATCATTGTGATCTCTGGCTCCCCTATAATGATGAAGAAACGGTAGCTGTTGAGGAAAGTCGATCCTGCGAGTAATGTATCGTTAGTACTCCTTCAGAGAGGGATAGGATTTTTCCTCACCAGTTCAATCAGTTTCTCGTCATTCATATTTCAAAACTAAAAGCAAACGCGCTGTCCGCCAAACAATATTTAATTGACCCGCAAAGACTCTGTTCCCACTATCCTTACCGCTTCCGACACGTTTCAGTTTGTCCGTCAAAAATACGTTTGCGTTTAAACTGAACGGAAGTGTTCGGAAACGGTATCTAAACGGAACTGGAAGTGTGTATACCTACACTTATTTTCATGTCATAATATTTTATGTAAACGGAACGGAACCGATATGGAACGGAAAAAGAACGTATAGTGAGAATCAACCTTAAACCGGCCCTAAATGTTATGCTTACTGTTTATTGCAATTCTATACTGATACATAATTGCTATAAAATACACCTGATGAAAAATATTCATATTGTTGTTCACTAATTGGTTTTGCCGAGGATTTCTATATTCTTATCGTATTTGGTACTGTATAAAAGTGCCGATTTTTCGCCGACTACTACCACCAGGTGTCACTGTATGGGTGTTGCACGGTCCCAATAGGTTTGTTCCAACCGCACCGAGAACCGTACATTGAACGATCCCCGTCATGCGCAGTAGAGAAAGTCCGTTCCAACCGTGCCGTGTACGGTTCCGTGTACGGTTCCGTGTACGGTGTTGTGAAGCGTTCCAACCACTCGTGGGATCGTTCGCAGAACGATTCCGTGACTGTCCATCCGATGCTTGGTTCTGAGCATGAACTGCGGGGACTGACATGCGCACTACGATTAGGCGGTTAGTTAGCGTTACGCATCGAAGCTAGAAGCTTCTACTTTTCGGGAAAGGTGCGGGGCTACGTTCTCATTAGCAGCTTAAGTTCGTTGAAACATACCGCCCGCCTTATCATTGCGACCGATGGCAAGATTAGTTCTAAATTGCATTAAGGTCAAAGCACATCTAGGCGAAGCGACGCGCCGCGAAGCGCAGCTGTGCAACGCACACTTGGGCGAAGCGAAGCGCGGCGAATTCTATCCCCTTCTCTACCAGGTATAAACAGCTATACCTGAAAATATCCATATATGGATACCCGGGTAGAGAAGGGAGGGAAGGGAAGCGCCGTGAAATGTCAGTCATTTTCGCCTTTTTCGCCTTTTTCATTCATTTTCGCCTTTTTCAAACTGATGAACGCAACGTGAAATGAGCCGTGTACATGTTTTGTTTTGAGAAATGGGCATTCGTGAGGAAAAATAGTATATATCATTCGGCGGAAATCCTCGGATTTTTAAGACTGTGTTTATATAGATCGTAGCCTCCTCCCCAAACCATGCCTCGTGTTACTACCTAATTAAACACAGTCTGAAAAAATCTCGAATTTCCGCCTTATGATATAAGATACTATTTCGTGTGAGAAAATTCATTTCGTTGACGAGATCTATCTTGGAAAGGATTTTCGAATCGTTAATGGAAGTGATCGACGAAACTTTACATCCGTTAACGAATTACATTCCGTCCACGATAAACATTTCTCGCGGCGCTTCGGTTCACCGCGCTTCGCTTCGCCGCGCTTCGCTCAAGTGTGCGTTACCTCGTAAGAATCAATGGAAATATAAAAGGTCGCTTCGCTACGCTTCCAGTCGCACAAGTGTGCTTATTCTAGGTCGCGGCGCTTCGCTCAAGTGTGCGTTACCTTATAAAAATCAATGGAAATATAAAAGGTAACTTCGCTTCGCGGCGCGTCGCGTCGCTTCGCTTCGCCTAGATGTGCTTTGGCCTTTATCATCCATTCGAATAATTTTATAACACATGAAATTAATAATATTTGACAAAAAAATTACTAAGCTCTAGAAGGTTTGCTCGTTCTCTAATAAAATCCTTATAGCTTCTACATCGTTTTACAGTTTCTTATTACAGGACGAGAAGACTAATATAGAGCTGTATAATTAAGTTTCTTTAATAGTATCAACTTTTAATTTTAAACAATTATTACATTTGCTACAGAACATCGATTGTTGTCAACTTAGGATATCTGCCAGACATTTACACACTGTCTATGTATATCTACATTTCAACCACATTTATACCAAATATATATGCTCGTTTGTAAATAAATCTATGAAATAATATATGAAATATCTGATTTTATTAATATTATTATAGTTGGAAACGCAAGGAAAAATTACCGGTAATGATATATATGTTTAACTTTGCGTCCCCCGTTTTTCTCATATCTCAATATGACGAAAACGGCGGAAGCAAGGTTGTACACCTCTTATTATTGGAAAGCGATTCTCGCGTGACGTCATATGGCCTGGGAAAGATGCGCAAGAGCATATCGTGTTAACTGTATCATTGATTGAACACGACTGACACTTTACGCGGGATTTACGGACGGTTCCAAAACCGTTCCAACCGCTCTTGCCAGTTCCCAGCAGTGCAAACATCGCGCCTGTGCGCATTAAAACGATCCCACCAGTTCCGCGACAGTTCCAGAACCGTACAGAAATCGTCGGTTGGAACAAACCTTATACCTATAGGTATATGTAAACAGGGAAACGACAGAGAAACAGGTTTCTTGAAACTTATATTCAAATAAATGACACATTTCATATATTCAATGTTAAAAGATTAATACATTTTTGAAAAGTTTGGAAATTTATCTATGAAATATTATAATCATTTTTTTACACAATCATGAATATCTTTAAATATTGAACAAACACAATACTTCGTGAAACTCATTTTAAATAAGTATAACAAAAATGTTTAACAAATTTCCAAAGACTTCCAAATTTATCAATCTTTAATGTGATAATTTTATTTCGTAACCTGTAAACTATTTCCTACTATGACTAAAATATTGAAAGTAATTTTCCTTCGAGTAAAGCACCTACTCAATGAATGGTAAAAAAATATAAACTTTTTTTAAATTCTAAACTTTCCAAGTGGTTCAGGGGATTAAAAATTTTAACTAGCTCTTAAAATAATAGTTTTAATATCTACTTAAATTTCCAAGTCTTTTGAATTTATACCAATACAAGAAATGTTGAAAATGGCAAAAAATCGGTTTTATTAAAAATTTCAACATGTTGTAGGATACTTATTGGGTTGATAACTTATCGGCAAACTTGAGTTTTTAACATATTACGGACCTTTGTCAAGGTGGACAATTGAGGAGCAGAAGTAACAAAGG